>CM029494.1:10000-597181 GCA_017140595.1 Eucalyptus curtisii | reverse complement strand
TTGGATTTTAGAAATCTTCAAGATTTTCAACTGTGTCCCGAAATGTGATTTACTCAAGCAGTTTGCCTTTCTTCTGGTGTAAGATGGTGGTGGAGAATTTTGCCTAAGAGAGGATCTCTTTCAAAGCTATAAAGAGAGAGAGAGAGAGAGAGAGAGAGAGAGAGAGAGAGAGAGAGCATGAAATTCATTATTGAGGTGGCGGAGTCCCATATTCACGTGTACTGGGAGTCATGCGTCGGGGTTGTCCGACGTCCGTGTGGAAGTTCAAATGACAACCTGACCACGTGACCACTCGTCTTGCTAATAGTCGAGTGAGAACAAAATGAGATTCGTTGTCTCATTGGTTTGGTTTGATCGAAAACCAATTAAAACCATCACAAGGCCAAATTCACAAAGAGACTTTGTACAATGTGTGGAACACTTTTTTTGTAGAGACAATTTCATATGGTAATGGCTATTTGGATGCATGCCGATTCCAGCTCATGCTATCATCAGGTTGTAGTTGTGTCTTGTCTAGAACAGCAAATGACTTCACAACTCATGTAATGATATCAGACTCAGTATATAAAGGGCAGGTGGGGAATGCAAAACGCGCCACCCACAGCTTTCAGAAGTTCATGATAATAGAACTCATCAGCATCCTCATGTTCTAATGCTCATCTGATTCCCAGAAAGAGGGGAAGGAAGTGAGGAAGAAAGGAGAACCGCTGTACAGCCGATCATTCTGTACTACGGTAGAACTACAAAGACAACACAAAATTGCGAGTCACAGCATGCTGGTTGCTGACGTGAAAGGTGGACATGAGACCCAGAAGATGGGGTCTTCACCCGAGAATTCAGACATGTTACAGCAGTAGGAATTTACGAACTTTTGGACCTGCAAACGAAGGCGGGTGCAAGATGGAGTAATTATGGGCAACAATCGGCACTAATATTTAAAATCTGGGTAATTTCAAGAAGGAAAACCTAGAGACCAATAGTTCAGTTTTACTCGTGCTACATTTACCCGAACTGAAAGTACATCTAAGCAGGAAATCTTCCTTATCTGTAGCATGAACAACATACTAAATGAATGAACTTATCCAGCCAACGGTTACCTAAGCCATTTCTGAACATTCCTAAATGTATAAGGACAACCTCAGCAAACTTTACACTTTCCAGACAGTAAACATACTGGACTCATTCAACCTAGAACTGAACATAACATCAGCTATAACCGATGTAGCCTGATATCTGTCTTCATTAAATAAAGTCACATATGTGTAAAAATAGTGCAAGAGAGACCAGAAATATTTCATCCATCATGCAATTAACAGATGGTTAGACACTAGCAATGAAATTTCTATTACCTTCCTAACCTCCAGGGTGAGACACTTAGAGAAACTATCACTAAATCATATATTGCTAATTATCGCTACTGCAAGGAAACACGACCATGAACCACTTCACATTGAAAATGACAGTTATACTGAACCACAGCATTTGTATCCTAATCATCTGTTCCCAGCAGAAAAAAATTTACCTTCTGCTCAGTATCTCAAACTTTGTACTCATGCACACGCAGCCACTTAGTAGATGACCATTTGTTCCCCTTAATAACAGGGCAACCACCTGACATGAATCAGAATGGCTAAGTGAATGGTGATAGAAACTAGAGAATAAATTCGATAACTCATTTACAAGATCGACATATAATTTTAGTAAAATTGTACAGACTTTGACATGCTATCATATTATGAACTCTAGGCATGACCAAGTACACATAACAGCTATAGAGAGCACAACTAACCATGCAAACTGGATTTATCCAGAGAACCATCAGGTTTCATACTCCAAAAAAGAAGTGCATCACCCATTTTCGGTTTAACGGAAAGTCCTTCTTTACCGCAATCAGAAAGCTCATTCCACCAAGGTACTGCACTAAAGTTACCCTTGGCTGCAGGGAAAACTGTCTCACCTCCCTCCTCAACATCAGAGCTGTAATATTATGCAGATAGAGAAGTCACAAAAGGAACATAAAGGGACAACTGTACTAATTCAACTATACTCAAAAGCTAAAAGGCCATTTTACTCACAGGTACATGAGAATAGTAGCTATTCGTTGACCACCATTCTTGGTGTTGTATTCATCCTGGAAGTAGTCATAGTGAGGTTCATACTTCTGCCCAACTTCATAGTGGAGAATCTGTAGTCCTTCTCCATGCTCTACAATTTGCTAAGTTTGTTAAATACATGAAAATTGTTATCAGCGTCGCTACAAGAATGTGGTTGATGCTTGGGCAAAAAGATTTATCCCTGTAAAAATGGCTGTGAATCCACCAATTGGCGGACATTCCATCAGACAAATTTTGGAACAAACCATAGTTTCGAGATATAATAATTTGATAGCTGCAATCGAAGTATTTCAATGCTGATTTTCAATACCCCTCATTTGATGTGTATGTTATGATGGTGGTTAAGGAAATTTAACTGCATACCTATGGGTATGAAGGTGAAATCTGCTATCTTTTTCTCAATATCCCTAATTATCTTATCACGCCACTCTCGCCAGAAACGTCCCTAAGCTCGTCCGTACCCTGCATAAAAATGACATTATGATGGAGTACACTATTGACCAGATATTTCATGAAGTAGGATGAAAAAGAGCTCTGTTAAAAGCTCAATCTTTGACTTTAGGAAAATAAATGGTAATTGAACCTGCTATCTTTTTGACCAAAAAAAAAAAAAATTACCTGCTGTCTTTAAGCCAGTAGCCCTATCTACAACAGTTGACTTCTTCATATGGGGCTTGGCAACTTCAATTAGGTATTTGCACTCGTCTTCCAGACTGCACAAAAAAGGCTTGGCAATGTTATAGGCTATAAAATCCAAAAGCAGGACCATAACAAATGTGATAATGTCAATGTAAAATCATATACCCCAGCGTCTTATCATATGTTAGATAAGGATGAGCTTTTTAGTTAGAAATTGGTGGTCAAGCCTGATTGAGCAATGTTAAAGTATGAGTAGCCCGGATCCCAGAGGTTAGTCAGGTGTTTCATGGACCAGGTTTCACCCACTTCGGTGGGTCTCCTTGTTGTTAAAAAGAAAATTATGGCGTAGCAAACATAAACAAGGTCCTCGCCTAATGGTTGAAAAGCCTTAAAGATGACTTATTCAATCTATTACTGAGTCGGGAATTCAGCTTATTCAATTGATTCATTACATCTTGCTGGATTCTGAAGATCTGTCAGCTAGAGGATGTGACCATGCACCATTTAAATTGCCACCTTGACAGGATATTTCAATCAATTCCCCTAAATAGCAAGCTGCATACCTAAGTATCGAATTTCTTTCACTACATGATTCCTTTAATGCCCATGTAATGTTGTAACTACAAAATCTACCGGTGAGGCTGTATTATAACTGATGATGGATACCCAGTCAAAGATCAGTGAAAATTGAAGATGACTGAGTAGTAACAAGAACGGCAAATTATATCCCAATGGGCCAATTCTTGAAATCAGCACGTGCAAATGCACATCAGAAACGAGGCAGATTATAAAACCAAAGTAATTTATTAAGATCAAAATCCAACAACTGGAAAATAGCATTTCCAATATGAAATGATTTGCAGCATAACTCTCGCAGTCCTAACCTGCTTACCAAGAAATTATGATATACAAAGGCTCTAGGTTCCCACGAGATCAACTCAACCCACTGCTCCACCTCGCTCCATCTCTTCCAAGTCCACTCCTGCATCACCATACAAGAACACCAGTTTTCTCGTCAAATAATCGTCACGTCGCCAATTCAGCAGCAACATTCAGACTGGATAAGTCCGCAGCAAGTCCAACTCCACAACATAACGACCTGCCTCGACTTCGCATCCAATCAAAATCACATTTTCAGTCAGTCTACACGGGCACGCACGAACAACAAGTCGCTAAACACCTTCTTCATATATAAGCGAGTCAAGTCAACTCTCGGTCAAACTCGACCAGAACGATGCGAATTTCCCCATCGGCTGCGAAATCGAACCGACGTTCCAAGCACAGCGACTAAACTACAGCTAACTCGCGACTCGGATCAATCCGAAGCCCCAGCATTACCTACCTCTCCACGTTCCTCCTCAAGATCGAGCTCAGATCGTTCGCCTCGGAGGAGGAGGAGCCCGCCGCTGCTCGGGAACGAGAACACGCCGAGCGCGAGGAGGATCAGCACGGCGAGGCCGAACATCAGGAACGCGGCGACAGGAGCAGCCGCCGCCAGGACGGCGGCGGCCTCCGCTGCGGAAGCGCGGCTGCCTCGGTTTCGCCATCGGCCGACGACCGCCGCGAGGGGAGGGCGCCGCGGTCAGGCGATCGGAGAACCGCCGAAGGCGGGAGCGAGATCGAGAGGGACGAAGGAGAGGAAGAAAGGGGCTCCGTACGGCGAGGGGAGTTGCTGCGTACTCCATCCTCGGTCGCCGTTTTATAGCTCGGATTTGTACTCCGTACAGTTTAACAGAACATCCGATCTAGTGCTTGGCGACATCTTCCGGACCGGACCGGACCGGGCTACGGATGGAATAGACCCGAATTGGATAAAAAGATTTTCCAAAAGAAGAGCATAAGAAGTTGCTTTGGATGAAGTGAGGGAGTTCGGCTTCGTCGGCCACCGTGCAAGGACCACGCCAGGACAACCTATCACTCTCAGTCATCGTGCATGCGTGATACATCGTCTCCAATTGCTAGCCACGGTGGATCAAGATCGCCACCTTAACAAACTATTGACTATCAGAAATTAAATGCATTTCACAAGTTCTTGTCCCAGTTGATTCTGAATTGGTATCGTTGATGAATGAGCAAAATTGATGGATTGACCCGAAAAGTCATCTTTGAAATTAAGAAGGAAAAAAAGACACAAAAATTTAGGCATTTTAACGTTGGTAATCACTTGATTTTGTTGTAATGCTTGAACATATGATCTTGTGCTTGCTAATTTTGCTATAATGCTTCAACATCTGATCTTGTGCTCCACTCGTATCTTGGACTATGTTCCGACAATCGGAAGATTTCAAAGGAGGGAGAGCTTCGGCGAAAACGGTAATTGCGCTACCCTTGACAGTGTGAGATTATATACTACCATAGATTTAGAAAAGTATTAAGCAAGTGAGATTTTCAAAAAATTGAATTCTATACTTTAACAATCCGAATAATATATTTGAAAGATTTCTAATCCAACTTTATCCTATCTTATTTCAATCCAAATTCATAGAATATTTCAAAGACCTCTTTTAGCTAGTCTATTCATCCCAAGCCACTCTCTCTTGCTCTTCAAGAAATTTCATTTGAAAAAGTATCGTTTGTTGTATAACTTACAAAATGAATTAATAAAAAAGATTTCATCATTAACGTAAATATTAAAGTCATAGATTTGCTGTTGATAACGTAAATATTTTTTATTAGCTAACTATTTTAAGCAACACGAATAATCATATTTACAAAATTATTTTTTTTTTTGTGAAATAAATGTAACTTTTAAAAAGGTGATTTATTTGTCTTATCATACTTGCTCTAATATTAGAAAGTTATTATGTAAATAATAAAAAAATAAGGAAACATTCCCATTATTCTTATCCCTTTTCGAAACCCGAGACATTACTCTTGCAATTGGTTAATGTACATTTATGTTGCATTTGAGTAATTAGAAATTTCTCGTTTTCGATATTTTATCCCGCATTACTCTTGCAATTGGTTAATGTACATTTATGTTGCATTACAAGCAATTAGAAATTTCTCGTTTTCAATATTTTATCTTGAAATTCCCCTTTTGGAATTATTTACTGCCGTCATATGATATTTCCTTCTTCATTTTTCCCTTGGAAATCCCTTGTTGGAATATTGAAGGATACACCTAAAATTGTTATGGGATGAAATAGAGAATAGAATATCACAAATAGTCTCTCCTTAGTTGCCAAAATCAAATAGAGAGGAGTCGAAGTTTTGGATTAGAAGATTCGATTTTTATTAAACAAATAAAATACTAATCACCTCGTTAATGCTCCAAAACCTTCTTCATCATATATATATATATATATATATATATATATATATATATGTTTGTATGTATGTAAGTATGTATGTATTAGGTTGAGATAGATTGGATTATATCTTCTTTTCTCTAGTACATTAAATCCAACTAATAATAGATGAATCTTAGAGGGATTCTTGTGCTTGCTAATTTTGGCGTAATGCTTCAACGTCTGATCTTGTGCTTCACTCATATCTCTGACTATGTGCCGACAATTGGAAGATTTCAAAGGAGGAGGAGGGAGGAGCTTCGGCGAAAACGGCGATCGCGCTAGTCTTGACCATGCGAAATTATATACTGCCATAGGTTTAGAAAGTATTAGGCAAGTAACATTTTAAAAAAAATTGGATCCTAATAGATCCAAAGAATATATTTGAATGATTTCTAATCCAATCTTATCCTATCTTATTCCAATTCGAATTCGGAGAATATTTGAAAGACCTCTTTTAACTAGTCTACTCATCCATCCCGAGCCCCTCTCTCTTGCTCTTCACCAAAAATTTCATTTGAAAATGTATTGTTTGTTGTACGGCTTACAAAAATGAATTAATGAAAAAAATTTCACCATTCACGTACATATTAAAGTCATAGAATTGTTGTCGAAAACGAAAACATTTTTCATTAGCTAATTATATTAAGAGCTATGGGTGATTGTATTTATGAAAAAATTTCATCATTCATGTATATATTAAAGTCTTATCGTACTCGCTCTATTAGAAAGTTATTGTGTAAATAATAATAAAAAAAGGGTAGAAACATTCCCATCTTATCTCTTTTCGACCAGAGCATTACTCTTGCAATTGGTTAATGTGCATTTATGTTGCATTATGAGTAATTAGAAATTTCTTGTTTCCGATATTTTATCTTGTAAATTCTCTTTCGGAATTATTTACTGCTGTCATATGATATTTCCTTCTTCTTTTTTCCCTTGAAATCCTTGTTGGAATATTTAAGGATACCCCTACAATTTACAGATTGTTGTAGGATGAAATAGAACAGAAAATGATAAATAGTCTCTCCTTAATTGCCAAAATCAAATAGAGAGGAGTCGAGGTTTTGGATTAGAAGATTTGATTTTCTATTAAACATATAAAATACTAATCACCTCGTTAATGCTCCAAAACCCTCTTTCATACATTCAATCCAACTAACAATAGATGAATCTTGAAGGGATTCTTGCAAACAATGTGGATGGTAATATTTTAAATCTGAATGGCAATTATAACAACAACAACAATTATACAAACAAAAGAAAAACAATAAAAAGGGCAAATAATGTAAAATTGTTAGTGGGTACATTAATGATCAGAAATTTTTTTACCCCATCAAATGAATGTCTATAAATTAAAAATATAAATAATCAGAATTTAGGGCAATCGAGGGTAAATAATTTATGATCCAATTTATAACACGTAATGTATTATGATCACCGGCCGAAGAAGGTTTCTATGACTGTTCTAATCTGTAAAGATCAGAGGTTAAATGTTCGTCCAATCAAAGAAGTAATCAATTATGAAGGAACGGTCTTTAATTGGATTAACATTATAATTAATTATATTAATTACATTTTTAATCGGAGGAACATTTCAAAAGTTAATACCACAATTAAAGGAAGGGGTTTTCATAGGGTGCTTCGGTAGTGGACTCGCGGTACGCGCCGGCGCCTCTCAAATGACGCCACGTGTCTTATCCTTTTCTCCAACTAAAGCCGATTCCCTTACAGCGGCCTTTTACCACTGCTGCATTTATTTTAAGATAAATATACTAAAATTTTTAAAATCTATCACGAAAGTTCAATTGAGTTATTAAATATTCTAAAAGTGCAATCAAATCATAAATATTGTCATAAAAGTGCCATTGAGTCACATCAAATCATAAAATTTATTAAGTTTGTACAATCGTGTGTTTCGGTTAACTCCTTCTTACTTGACAAACGGATAATGTTAATAAGTTTTAAAACGTAATTGTACAAAATTAACAAATTTAGGGCTCGATTACACCAACTTAATAAGTTTTTGTATTTGATTGTATTTTTTTAAATTATAATTATATTGCACTTTCATAGCATGTTTAAGGATTTGATTGCACTTTTTGAAAATTTTATAACTTAATTGCACTTTCAATACACTTATCCCTTTATTTTTATTAGGTTTATGCCGATAGAAGAAATATTGTACATATTGACCATTAGATTGGACAAATAAGCTAGTCTTTTTTCACGAATATAATTTATTTTAAATAATTAGCGACTGGTTGTTAACTTATTTGTAATAAATTACCTCACCTAACAGTTTGACAATCTTATTATTGAAGCCCGGATTAGATTAGGTCAAATAAGAGAAGTTGCTTGTCTCCACTAGACAATTTTGTATATTATTACTATTAGTACCATCATCATCATCATCATCATCATCATCATCATCATTATTGATAGATAAGACATAGTAAAGGTGGATTTTTTCCCCGTTGCTGGTCATGTCGTTTTGGTCAGAGGGTTTTGCTTATCTCAAATCAGGGTTTAGCAAGCAGCTTCTCAAATGTTGGACTCTAGCTTCAGGACTAACAGAAGTGCAGCTTTCTCAAGATGCAAGAAAGACATTAGCACGAAGGAACATTCGGCTTCAACATCAACCCCATCGACCCCAAGAACGGCTAAGCCAAGGCAGGATCCTCGATGCCCTTCTGGTGCCGCCTTTTCGGCCTAAATTGCATTCTCAATACGCTGTCGTAGTTGAGTTGGGCGGGGGGCACTCATGTTAGGCTTCTAAGTTACTGTTCTGCTCTTTTTATTTGCTCTGCAAAAGGTAAAAATCTGCTTAACACGAGCACTTTAGTTCGCGATTCTGGTTCATGGATTAACAGGTGTTCGTCATTTGTGAAGCTTAGCTTTCTTGCTGATTGTGAACAGATGAATTAATCGGAGATTTGGAGAGCATCGGTTCAGTGTGAAGCGTGCTTGCGCTCCTCTGACGTTGCAAACCACCAAAGGGAAATTTCTTTCACACTGACAAATGAACGCGTATACAAATGCAGATCGAATTGGAGATAATTTGCAGATGCTATCGACACAATGCAAATTTAAGTAGTTGCAGATGCTGGACCTAATCAGCACAATGCAAATCTGCAAGCACTCGACCTGAAGTCGAAACAGCAGACGACTCGAATGAATTCCAAGCGATGAAACACGGATGCTAAAACACTCCGAGCGAAGTAGGGTACAGCGGAATAGGCTTGTACGAGAAACAGTTCGGAGTGTAAGAGGAAGTTCTTCTCGGGTGATCCATCGACTCGAGGGCCGGTTGGTTCAAGTAGGCGTACTTGCTCTTCGTCCACCTGCGGATATGAACACGCAGGACAACGCATCAATAACAACTCGTGGCTTTTAGATCCATCGATTCACTCGATTATGGCTACAAGACCATCTTTCAACCTTTATTCGCGAAGCAAGTAAAGCCAGGTCTAATGTTCTGAAGCAAAACATGCATATAGGAAGAACCAAGCCAAACCTTACCAGTCTTTTTATGCCGACGCGCACTTCTTTCTCCTCTTCGGCATGGTTCTGCATCTCGTCGGAAGCAGCCATCCCGTTCTCCTTGGCGTCATCGTTTACATCTTTTAAAGACTCTACGAACAGCTTGTAGTCGTCCTCCTGAACGCAACATGTCTCAATGAGTCCTGGATATGAGAAAAACTAACAGATGTTCGAAATTTATGCATTAACATAGAGCCAACTGTATTAGGGGTGTCCATAAAATCGAGGAAGCGCCACACCCTATGCCGCTTCACCAGAACTTTCAAGTACTCTTCGAAAGGTCTGTAATTTGAGCTGCTACAGCAGAAGGAACTAATGAACTGAGCTTATAGGGTCACAAGGTTCCAGCATAACAGGAAGATGGAGACATTTGCATTGGCTCCGTCTTTGCGTGCTCGGATTTCGGCTCGAAGAATTTAACACGTCGAATGTTAGTCTTCGCAAATTCACGTTTGATCAAACGATCTCGACGAAATTGGTGTGGATGGGTTTTATAACTTCATCCTAAACCGTTTAAGGTCTACCCGCGAAAGGTTATGAAGTGTTTTCTCGCATCGCACGCTGTCATTCAAGACGTTTCGACCTATAAAGATGGAGTTACATTCATTCTGGCGTAAACCCCTGATCACGTTTGCAGGTGTTGAAATTCGATCTCACCGAGAGCTTCCGCGCCCTGACGCGTGCGGCGGCCTTGATCGCCGCCCAGGTGATCTTCCTCCTCGATGCGCTTCTGCCTCCAGAACTTGGCAATCTCCTGTTCGTCACGCTCGTCTCGGCGGCCGCCCTCCTGGCCCGGAAATCGGGGAGCGGCGGCGGCGGCGGAGGAGGCGGTGCGGCTGCTTTTTCGCGTGCTTCATCCTCTGAGAGCGAACGAAAAGGACCCTTTCGACGATCGTCCGCAGTGCTTTGCTTTTATCTTGTGTCGCACACCAGGTGCTCGTCAATTTGTACTCGAATCTTGGAGGACAGTGCACAGCAGAAATGAGATCATTTAGAAGGCAAGAGAAGGTCGCGGGATTGCTGCTGTACCGACTCTCGTCGTCCAGGTCTACCAATCAACCTAACTTTCAGCACTGACCCACGACATGAATTCATCGCCTCCCCGCTATCGAACCAAGAACTTTGTGCTCCTTTTTATTTCCTAGTTTTGCTTCAGTGAAATCTGAGTAGTCTGTTTGCAGAAGTCAACTCTCGAGAAATGGTCATCTTGGCGTGTGGTCTGCTGGGACGAGAGGCTGAACGGGTTTGACTGGTCGATGGCAACTTCTTAGTTAGATAAAGATTCACTAGATTTTGGGTAGTTTCCGTGTAGAGAATGATCTTTGAAGTAACGACCCACGGTGCCTCAGCTTTTCTCCTAGCCCTTTGAGTAGGTGGTGTCTTGCTCACTCACACTCAGAAGGATCTCTAGAAAGAAGTTCTTATTGTATTTCGGTTCATATAAATAAGGAGAAATCTATATATAAAAGTAAGACTCAATCGTAGCCACAGATTTCTCCTCGATCTAATGTTAGACTTTCCATCTATCAACTACTCACATTTATTATATGACATGATTACACTATCGCTCGCGGTGATCCGTTAGATCGATGACCGAGATGGTAAATTTAATTTCTTTTGATCTAACGGTAGAGATTACATTTTCCTATCTTCCAATTAGCTGCATTTATTATAATAGCGCATACAATTATAGTATCACCGTGGGGGTTCGTTAAACCATATTGAGACGATAAGTTTAGTTTGATATGTAAAAGTTGCCATGAAATTTAAAATCAAGTGACTTCCAAGAAACAATGGTACTACCCGGACATACGATGCTTTGTCAATTCTTTCCTTTGATAAAGATTAATAATCCCTTTTTTTGAATTGAGTACAAAAGATGGAAAGAAGAGATAGACCGTGCTATTTATTATGGATGTGACCCGAGTAAAGCTCAATACGGTAAGGTTAGCTTATGAAATCGGAAAATTGTCCAAAAAGGTCCTAAACGGTAGGGTGAGCGATTCCCGGTAGAGTCTGGGAACCGGAGGTTTCGTTCGGTTCCTGCCTAAAAGGGACGATTCCGGTTCCAGTTCCTTTTTTCCGGAACCAAGACGATTCCGGCTCAACCGGAATCGATTTGAAACAGGGAACCGGCAGGTCCAAAGTCCAAAAGAAAAGAAGCCCCAAATCTCTCGACTGTTCATCTTCCTCAAGAGCCAAGTATTCTCTCTTTCTTCTTCATTTTTCTTGTTTCATTTTTTCTCTGTTTTCTCGTTTTCTTTCCTTAGCATCCTTCGTTGGGTTTCGATTTCGATTCGCGGCTTGGATCGGGTTTCGGATCGCGTTCTCGATCGTTCGGAATCCAGTCTCGCGTGGAGAATCGGTTGCCGATCGCTTCACTCTAATTTCACACTCCCAGGTCGCTCGCCCTCAATGCCACCGTTAGATGCCGCGCCCTCGCGGACGCCGCGGACGCTAGTTGCTAGTTTTGAGAGTCCGAGTACAATAGAAATTTAGGTGTCTTTCTGTAACTTTCTTCTTGCTGTTGAATTGGGTTCAAGTTTGATTGGCTTGAAATGTTGTGTTATGCTTAGGTTCATAGTGTGATGTGATTTTATATGGGTGCCATTTGTAGCGAACCCGCATTATGTTTTATACAACTTTATTTGCTGAGGTGCCGAAATGTCAGTCTTGTTTAAGGTAGATGTGGGCCTTTCCAAGAGAGCTATGTACTTATTTGCCTTAGCCCTTTCCTTCTTATATACTGACTGTAGAGAGCATTGTCTTCAAGAGTTGCTGTTGTTTTTAGTTAGCATTGGATCCTCGCGAGTCTAGATCTTTGCTAGATTCTTGGGAAGTTTCACTCATCCTATTTTTTGAGGATTCTTTGCAAAGGGTTTGATTCACTAATAGTAGCGATTCAGGATTTTGTAAAAGTTTTTTTTAGTGGGGTTCATTTCACGCCCCTATTCTTTTAGCCAAGGAAGTGTTTCGTCAAGTGAAAGATTGACTTGTAGTAGTGATAAACTTGTTGGTAGTTTAAAGCCCACCGGTTCTTTAGAAGGTTTTTCACGTTCTTTGAGATTATCCTCATTCTGATTCGTATTTATGTCACTGGGCTTCGGTGAAGTTTAATTTTTTCACCTTGCAATGTTGTAGATGTGCAGTTTTTCTACTGTTGCTTTTGTTGTATGGAAATGGTACGTGGGAGGTTATGTTGGTAGGGGAGAGCATACCTTTTCTTGTTCTAGTGGTGTTTCATTTCTAGTTTGCTCTTTGTTTTGAAATTTCTAATTATATTCTATTATCGTTGTGTAGTGCAAAGTTAATGTATCAAGATAACACGTCAATGGAGGTGGAGGGACGTGAGGAGATGACTCCGATCACGGAATTGGAGTTTTTCGCGATGAAATTGAGAAGAGGCACTCCCCTGCATGAGTGCCACAAATAAGGTATCTAGTTCTTATCTTCCTTGTGTTGCTAACAGTCTTACTTCAATGAAGAAGCACTTGACCACATGCAAGATGTTTCCTCGTAATGTAGATAAGAGGCAGAAATTCTTTGCACCACGTAATGTCGACATGGCTGGCAGTGCTGATGAGGAGATTCTAGTACCGTAAGCGTCTTATCGACATGGTCATTTAATCAAGAACGTTGTAGGCAAATGCTTACTCGATTCATCATCCTTGATGAGCAACCTTTTTCCTTGGTTGAGCGTGTTGTATTTCGTGAATTTGTTACTGAGTTACAACATCTCTTCAAACATTTATCACGTTTCACAATGGCAAAATATTGTATGAAGTTGTATTTATGTGAAAGAACTTCTTTGAAGAATTATTTTGGAAAGATTAATTCTAGGATCGCACTTAGGACCGATGCATGGAGTTCAATCAAAATCTGAATTATTTGTATCTCACTGCACAATTTATTGATGAAAATTGGAAGTTGCATAAAAGAATCATTAACTTTGTGGTGATGCATAGTCACATGAGTAGGGAGATTGGGAAAATGGTGAAGAATTGCATTCAGGAGTGGGGAATATAAAAAAGGTGTCCACAATTATAGTGGATAATGCTAGCTTGAATGATGTTGCAGGTGGCTATTTGAGGGAAAAAACTTTTTTTGAAAGAAATGTCATTGATATTAGATGGTAGTGTTTTGTACATGAGGTGCACAGCTCATATATTAAATTTGATTGTGAGAGATGGCTTGACTACAATACGTGACTCCATTGCACGTATCCGAAATGTGGTTAGGTATGTAAGGAGTTCTCCCACGAGAGCCAGAGAGAGAACATATCACTTATAAGGGTTCGGTAGTTCTTAACGTTGCCACTAGATAGAACTCCACTTACCTCATGTTAGATACCGCCATAAAGTTCGAGAAAGCTTCGGGAAATGATGGAAGAAGACGATCCATCTTTTGCAGTGAGCTTAATCGAAAAAACTCCTAGTGATGATGATTGAAAAATGCTATTATTCTTTCGGAATTTCTAAAAGTATTCTATGATGCCACCAATCAGATGTTTGAGAGTTCATATGTTATTTCAAATGATTATTTTGAAGGGATAACTCTTTTGTATAGATATTTGAAAGATGCGGTCGATGCTTCGGATCCTAAGTTTCAAGCTATGGGTGTGAAAATGAAAGAAAAATTTGACAAATATTATGGAAGCTTGGATAAAGTGAATATGATGGTGTTGATTGTAGTTGTGTTAGATCCTAGAGCCAAGTTAAATTATGTGAGTTTCTTGTATGGACAAATTTATGATGATGAATAAAAAATTAAAGAGATGCATTACAAGGTGAAGGATACATTGGAGCGTTTGTATGAATTTTATGAGCAATCTTCTCTTATTTCAAGTGATCAAAATTTTGGTGGCCATAATTTGGGTGCAAATAGTACCGGTTCCAATGCGATAGGGTGGTAATGAAGGAATAAAGTATGACGGCCAAGCTTGGAAGAAAATGTTTTTATACTCGAATAAATAAGGGTGCGATGACAACAACTCCGAGCTTGCTGAGTATTTTCAAGAAAAAAATGAAAAGGATCTTGATCTTGGCATTTTGATTTGGTGGAAGACTAATGGCTCAAAATATAAGATTCTTTCTTTGATGGCTCGAGATGTTTTGTTCATTCTTGGTAACTACCATTCTTCCAGAGTCAACTTTTAGTACATCGGGTCGTATTACTTGATGGCTTTCGAAGTTCTTTAACTCCAAGTAAAGGGGAAGCTTTGATTTGCACTCAAGATTGGTTGAGGAGCCGATCGTGTACGCTTGATGTTGAAGAGTGCATTGAGCATAAAAAAATTTGAGTTGGGTAAGTAATGTTTTATATCTTTATATATTGTAATTCTTTTTGTATATCTAATAAGTGAATATTTTATTTAATCTCTTTTTTTTTTTCATATGGATGGTCTTAATGCGGAGATTATCATCGATAAATAGAGTTGGTGGTGTTGCATACGCAATGGGTCCAACAGTTGATAAGTCAAAGAAGGTTTTTTTTTTTTTTTTTTTTTTGTTTTTTTTTTTGGCTTTGTGCTACTTTAACTATGCAGAAGTTGATTGATGAGCAACTTTGTTTGTCGTAATCTTAATGCAGGCTCCTCTTATGTACATTGAATTTTTGAACTATGTTGTCAAAGAGTTTAGGAGTCTTTAGATGGGCAAAATGGCATGCTTCATGGAGTATTATCGATATTGATTTTTTTTTTTTTTTGTGTCTTTACTTAGGATTTTGACTGATTTTCATCCATGTTCTTGTAGGGTTTTGCTGTGCCAAATGAATCATAGGGAAATGTTGGTAGCTCACACTATAGTAGATGAAAATTTGAGATCTTGTTGGCACTTCCGGGGTTTTTCATCTCCTTAGTATATTTTGCTTCATCATTCTCATTTTGACTCAGGCGATAAGGCATATGGCATATGGAAAATGTGACTATTTAAGCATTAGTGCACATATATTGACATATGGGGGCACAATAATTAGTTAATCAAGCATCTCCTTTCCTCTTTGGAAACTTTTTATTGGTTTTGATTATGTATGTCCAGATTCTTGGCATTGATGTTTGCTAAGATGTGTAAGCTACGTGAGAGTATGCCGTATATTATAGTTCAAATCGAAAATGAAAAAAAGAAGAAAAAAAGAATCTGTTAAGGCATGGAGCGACTCAATCTTGTAAAGATGAGTTTCGGGCCGATGCTTCAAGATACGAGGGGTAGGTTTCGGGTTAAAAATGATGACCCGCACTAAGAATGAGTTAAAGGGGGGATGGAATCGACGGAACTTCAAACCTCACCTTTTACTAAAACGGTTTATGCGGCCAATTCAATTTTAAACCTTTTAATTGTACCATTTCATTTTTAAATTAAACTATTTTACAATTTGCTAATGTTGGCCTTCGACTAAATATCCAAATAATAGGTTTGCGATACAAATTATCAAAAAATTATAATTAAATTGATATAATCGAAATGTTTAGGATTGAATTATTTTTCATGTAATAAATTTAGAATTTTTTGGACAAAATGCAAGCAAGAGGTTGTCCTCGAGCCGATTTGGTGGACCGAGTCTTCAACGTGCTTAGTGCGTTGGTCGCCGTTGCATCATCATCGATGGCGACTTGCTCTATTGAAGATGGGCCGGGCCGACCATGATAGGTCCATTTGAACGGGCCCAGCAGCGATCCCACCCGACGGGTTGATCCCGAGATTCCCCGGGTCGGACCTACTATTCGGAGCCCCATATGACAGCTGGGTCGGCTAGGGCAATGTCGTCCAAGCCAAGTCCGCGTCTTCCTCTATAAATACCCCCTCAGCCCCTCGATCTTCCTCTTCCCCAAATCTCTCTATCTCTGCGACGAGAGTTTTCCTCCGAAGGGGAGAGAGCTGAGCGAGCACCCCCTCTGCTTCTTCTCCTCCTCCTCCCTTCTAACTGCAACCGCCAAAAATTTGAAAAAGGAAAACGAAAAAGATCGAACCGAGAACGAACTGATCGGAGCTCCGATCGGGCACCCGGACTTCCAATTTTCCCCCCGTTCGGCGTTCTAGGGGTTCGGGCGCGGCGGCGGCGGAGTTGGATCGGCCATGGATATCGGTTCCCTTCTCGCCGGCGGAGGTCGCCAAGGTCCGGCTGGTCCAGTTCGGCATCCTCAGCCCCGACGAGATCGTAATTTTCCTCTCTCCCTCCCTCTCCGACTTCCCTCTGCGATTTTCGTTTGTTTTTCCGGGGGGGGGGGATTGGAATCTTAGCTCGGAAGATAGCGCCCGTTAGTGGGCCGGCCGAGTGATGATCGAGCCTGTGATTTTGAGGCTGCGGTTCTTTTCCTCGGTGTCGTGTTCGGAAATTGGAGTGGGACTGCGGTTCTGTGTGCTTCGACCGGGTTTTGTGTGCTCATGCTGATTGAGCTGCCGTTGCATTTTGTTTTGAATTGGAATCACTCCGGAATTATGTGGACTTGGTTTGAGGTTCTGGTGTCCGCGGTTATGGCTTTTTAGGGTTTCCGTGTGTGTTCTGATCGTGGCTCTGTTGGTTCTGTTTGGTTGCGCAGAGGCAAATGTCTGTGGTGCAGATTGAGCATGGCGAGACGATGGAGAGGGGCAAGCCGAAGATCGCTGGGCTGAGCGATCCTCGTCTCGGCACGATCGATAGGAAACTGAAGTGCTTAGACGTGCACGGCGAACATGGCCGAGTGCCCTGGGCACTTTGGGCACCTGGAGCTGGGCGAAGCCGATGTTTCATATTGGGTTCATGAAGACCGTGTTGAGTATCATGCGCTGTGTTTGCTTCAATTGCTCCAAAATACTCACAGATGAGGTACTTGGGAGACTTATAACACACACTCTTTTACCAAATGCAATTGGTGGAATATCAGGCAATCCGAAACTTGCTTTTATATTCTTGAGATTTGTAGGGATTATACTTGCAAGGGGAAATACTCAATTGCAATTTGTTGCGTTTTCTTTCCCACTTGATCTGTTGTGGAAACTACTTCCTGGACATGGAAATAACTCTATGTAAGAATTAGCTAAGGAGCTGTCCTCTTCTGGACCTTTGAACAGGACTTAGCTTTGTTGATGTAGAGCTCTCAGTTTGTTTCTATTGCTGATGGTACATAATTTTATTTGAAGGCCTAATTGGACTAGGTGACTCTGACATTACAAAATGAGGCGGCAATACATTGTTCTTTTTGAGTGTTAAAATTTGACTCCTTCCTGATATGATCTGGTGCAAAACCGATTCTTGTGAATGTTGAAGTAGGCGGTATTGTGGATTTTAACGGGACAGTTTTGAACAAATAAGGGGTTGAATGGAGTTATATCTATAAATGAATGTTGCTTTTACACTACTCCCAGTGCCAATCTAATGTTGTCTCAAACATATGAACCTCAAGAAAATACAAGCTTATGTCATGGTAATGGAGACTTACCTTTGGAATTCTTGCAGGATGACCACAAGTTCAAACAGGCCCTTCGAATAAGAAATCCTAAAAATAGGCTTAAGAAGATACTAGATGCATGTAAAAACAAATCAAAATGTGATGGTGGAGATGATGATACGCAAGGTCAAGGCTCAGAAGAGTCGGTGAAAAAGAGGGGGGGCTGTGGTGCACAGCAGCCAAAGCTTACCATTGAAGGAATGAAAATGATAGCAGAATATAAGGCCCAGCGCAAGAAAAATGATGATCAGGATCAGATTCCTGAACCGGTGGAAAGGAAACAGACACTTTCTGCTGAAAGGGTAATTTTTTCATTTGCATGGACAGAACTAATGTTTCTCTTTGACAAGCTTTAAAGACTGTTAATATGAAAAATTAGGTACTCAGCGTTCTCAAGAGAATAAGTGATGAAGACTGTCAGCTGTTAGGCTTGAACCCTAAATATGCTCGTCCAGATTGGATGATTTTACAAGTTCTACCTATTCCTCCACCTCCCGTGAGGCCCTCTGTGATGATGGACACCTCTTCCAGGAGTGAGGCAAGCAATTCTTCTTTGCCTTTCTGGCTTTCGTATATAGAATTATGTAATATTTTGCTTTCTTTCTTTTCTTGGAATCAACGTGATGAGCTTAGCTCTTGTGCAAACTAGATGATGTGCTTACATCTTTCCCATTTTCATATACAGGATGATCTGACACATCAATTGGCAATGATTATAAGACATAATGAGAATCTAAGGCAACAGGAGAGGAATGGTGCACCGGCACATATCATTCAGAGTTTGCACAGTTGTTGCAATTCCACATCGCTTCTACATACTTTGACAACGAGTTGCCTGGACAGCCAAGGGTCTGCTGACTCTTTTAACCCATTTGTTGAATTTGTAGATGGAAATAGTTGTCTTTTGTCCTGTATTGTGCCTCATGTGTCAAGGGTACTCATGCATGCATTTTTCTATTACTTCTCAGGCTACCCAAAGGTCTGGGAGACCTATCAAGTCGATCTGCAGCAGGCTTAAGGCAAAGGAAGGCCGGATTAGGGAATCTCATGGGAAAAGAGTCGACTTTTCTGCTCGAACAGTCATTACACCTGATCCAACGATTAATATTGATGAACTCGGCGTCCCTTGGAGTATTGCTTTGAATCTTACATATCCAGAAACCGTGACTCCTTATAACATTGAGAGGTTCATAAACTTGGCTCTTCTTCTTCTTCTGAATTTTACATATTCAGAAACTATCTCCTTATACCAACTTTTTATCTTAAAACAGGTTGAAGGAGCTTGTTGAATATGGGCCTCATCCGCCACCTGGTAAAACTGGGGCTAAATATATAATAAGGGATGATGGACAGAGACTTGATCTCCGCTATTTGAAGAAAAGTAGCGATCATCATTTGGAACTAGGCTACAAGGCAGCCTCCTTATCTTTGTTCTTCTTCATGGTTTTTGTTTTTGATAAGCAAGAAGGATTTTGCAATTTGAACAGCTTATCTAACTTGAAATACTCTTTTGCAGGTGGAGCGACACTTAAATGATGGAGACTTTGTGCTGTTCAATCGCCAGCCTAGTCTTCATAAAATGTCTATAATGGGTCACAGAATTAAGATCATGCCTTACTCGACTTTTCGTCTAAACTTATCCGTAACTTCACCATACAATGCTGATTTTGATGGAGATGAAATGAACATGCACGTGCCTCAGTCTTTTGAAACCAGAGCAGAAGTATTGGAGCTAATGATGGTGCCTAAGTGTATTGTTTCGCCTCAATCTAATAGACCAGTGATGGGAATTGTCCAGGATACACTCCTAGGTTGTCGTAAAATCACAAAAGAGGGATACTTTTATTGAGAAGGTGATTCTGCAGAATGCCTCATGATAGTTGTGCAAATTTATCAGTATCCTTCTTTTTCTGTTTGAGTTTTGACTTTGGAACTCCTTGGCCTTTTTTCCTCGCAGGATGTTTTCATGAACGTCTTGATGTGGTGGGAGGATTTTGATGGGAAAGTTCCCACTCCTGCTATTTTAAAGCCCAGGCCTCTTTGGACAGGAAAGCAAGTGTTCAATCTCATCATACCCAAGCAGATCAATCTCCTGAGAAATTCTGCATGGCACTCAGAGACTGAAACAGGGTTTATAACTCCAGGAGATACCCAAGTTCGAATTGAGAAGGGTGAGTTACTTTCAGGAACTCTTTGCAAGAAGGCACTTGGGACATCTACGGGAAGTCTCATACATGTCATCTGGTACGAACTCTCAACTTTTGTTTCAGCTGGATGATTCATTAGCAGATGAATTCTCTTTGAAAGTTTCTACCTGCATGAAAAGTTTTGGAACTTGGATGCTATAACATTTGTGTTCAGGATACTCAAGTTTCTTCTTCCTGTTCATGGTAGAACTTCTTTGAAGACTTGGTTGGCTACTTCTTTAGTATTGATTGCAATATTTGTTTGTACAGGGAAGAGGTTGGCCCAGATGCAGCCCGGAAATTCTTGGGACATACTCAGTGGCTTGTCAACTATTGGCTTTTGCAGAATGGCTTCAGCATTGGTATTGGAGACACGATTGCTGATGCAGCAACAATGGAAAAAATTAATGAGACCATTTCTTCAGCTAAAGATGAAGTGAAAAGGCTTATAAAAGATGCTCAGGAGAAAAAGTTAGAGCCTGAACCTGGACGAACAATGATGGAATCCTTTGAAAACAAAGTGAATCAGGTCTGCATATTTTTCCTCCATCCACATTCTTCTCTTTGTAGGCTCTATAAGTCAAACAAACAATGACATGTTTGTGATCTTTCAGGTGTTGAACAAGGCTCGTGATGATGCTGGAAGTAGTGCCCAAAAGAGTTTATCTGAGAGTAACAATCTCAAAGCAATGGTTACAGCTGGATCTAAGGGAAGTTTCATCAATATTTCTCAGATGACTGCTTGTGTTGGTCAGCAGAATGTTGAGGGTAAGCGGATACCGTTTGGATTTATAGGTCGAACTCTGCCCCATTTCACAAAAGATGATTATGGGCCAGAAAGTCGTGGATTTGTCGAGAACTCGTATCTTCGTGGGTTGACTCCGCAGGAGTTCTTTTTCCATGCTATGGGTGGTAGGGAAGGTCTGATTGATACTGCTGTCAAGACTTCTGAGACTGGATATATCCAGAGGCGATTAGTGAAGGCTATGGAGGATATTATGGTCAAATACGATGGAACAGTTAGGAACTCTCTGGGAGATGTCATACAGTTTTTGTATGGTGAAGATGGTATGGATTCTGTGTGGATTGAATCACAGAAACTGGATTCTTTGAAAATGAAGAAGACAGAATTTGATAGAGTTTTCAGATATGAGATAGATGATGAGAACTGGAACCCTGATTACATGTTGCCCGAAAACGCTGAGGATCTGAGATCGATTGGAGAATTGAGAGATGTCTTTGATGCTGAAGTCCAAAAACTTGAAGCGGATAGATTCCAGCTTGGAACAGAGATAGCAACTACAGGAGATAATACTTGGCCATTACCTGTCAACCTCAAGAGGCTTATTTGGAATGCCCAGAAGACTTTTAAAAATCGACTTAAGGAGGCCTTCAGATATTCACCCCGTGGAGGTTGTGGAGGCTATTGATAAGCTTCAAGAGAGGCTTAAGGTTGTTCCCGGTGAGGATCCATTGAGTGTTGAAGCTCAAAAGAATGCAACTCTTTTCAATATCTTACTTCGGGCAGCACTTTTGCTAGCAAGAGAGTGTTGAAGGGGAGTATAGGCTTACTCGTGAAGCTTTTGACTGGGTGATTGGTGAGATTGAATCGCGTTTCTTGCAATCATTAGTGGCTCCAGGGGAAATGATTGGTTGTGTTGCTGCACAATCTATTGGTGAGCCTGCCACCCAGATGACTCTCAATACCTTCCACTACGCTGGTGTGAGTGCGAAGAACGTTACTCTTGGTGTTCCTAGGTTGAGAGAAATCATCAACGTTGCCAAAATCAAGACGCCCTCCCTTTCTGTCTATCTGAAACCTGAGGTAAGCAAGACAAAGGAAAGTGCCAAGATTGTTCAGTGTGCCTTGGAGTACACTACTCTCCGCAGTGTAACTCAAGCCACTGAAGTATGGTATGACCCAGACCCTACGAGCACAAGAATTGAGGAAGATATTGATTTTGTCAAATCTTACTATGAAATGCCAGATGAAGAGATCGCCCTGAAAAGATTTCTCCCTGTTTGCTTCGTATAGAGTTGAATCGGGAAATGATGGTGGATAAGAAGCTCAGCATGGCTGATATTGCAGAGAAGATCAATCTGGAATTTGATGATGATTTGAACTGTATATTCAATGATGACAATGCTGATAAGCTCATACTTCGCATTCGTATCATGAATGATGAAGCTCCGAAAGGGGAGCTCAATGATGAATCTGCAGAAGATGATGTCTTCTTGAAGAAGATTGAGAGCAACATGCTTACCGAAATGGCTCTTCGAGGGATCCCAGATATTAACAAGGTGTTCATCAAGAATGGTAAAGTAAACAAATTCAATGAGAATGATGGCTTCAAGCCAGAAACTGAGTGGATGTTGGATACTGAAGGTGTTAACCTATTAGCTGTCATGTGTCATGAAGGAGTCGATGCCACAAGGACAACAAGCAATCATCTAATAGAAATCATTGAAGTTCTTGGTATTGAGGCAGTTCGTCGTTCCCTACTGGATGAACTGCGTGTTGTCATATCATTTGATGGATCTTATGTGAACTATCGGCATTTAGCTATTTTGTGTGATACCATGACTTATCGAGGCCACTTGATGGCCATTACACGTCATGGCATCAATCGAAATGATACTGGGCCACTGATGAGATGCTCATTTGAAGAAACTGTGGACATTCTTCTTGATGCTGCTGTCTATGCCGAATCAGATTATCTGAGGGGTGTTACGGAGAACATTATGTTGGGTCAGCTTGCACCCATTGGCACAGGAGACTGTGCATTGTACCTCAATGATGAGATGTTGAAGCATGCCATCGAACTTCAGCTGCCTAGTTATATGGATGGTCTTGATTTTGGCATGACGCCTGCACGTTCACCAATATCTGGAACTCCTTACCATGAGGGTATGATGTCTCCAAGTTATTTGCTGAGCCCAAACCTCCGGCTGTCTCCAACTACAGATGCTCAGTTTTCACCCTATGTTGGTGGTATGGCCTTCTCGCCTGCTTCATCTCCGGGATACAGCCCTTCTTCTCCTGGATACAGTCCCTCGTCACCAGGATACAGCCCGACGTCACCTGGTTACAGCCCCACATCACCTGGTTACAGCCCCACATCTCCTGGCTACAGCCCCACATCTCCAACCTACAGTCCCAGTTCTCCTGGTTATAGCCCAACAAGTCCTGCGTATTCACCTACAAGCCCTTCGTATTCACCCACTTCTCCCAGCTATAGCCCCACTTCCCCGTCTTATAGCCCTACTTCTCCATCTTATAGCCCTACATCTCCCAGCTACAGCCCCACTTCGCCCAGTTACAGCCCTACATCACCTAGTTATAGTCCAACCTCTCCTGTTTATAGCCCCACATCACCTGCATATAGCCCCACCTCCCCCTGCATACAGCCCCACCTCACCATCTTATAGCCCGACGTCTCCTTCATACAGCCCAACATCACCATCCTACAGCCCAACTTCACCTTCTTACAGCCCCACATCTCCTTCTTACAGCCCAACTTCACCAGCTTATAGCCCCACATCTCCTGGTTACAGCCCAACATCACCAAGTTACAGCCCAACTTCACCGAGCTACAGCCCTACTTCTCCGAGTTACAACCCTCAGTCGGCAAAATACAGCCCATCATTGGCGTACTCACCAAGCAGTCCAAGATTGTCACCGTCCAGTCCTTACAGTCCCACATCTCCAAACTACAGGTAAACTATGTTGGCACGCATGCCAGAGAAGCTTTCCTCTGATATCATTAATTTTTGTGTGTTTTCTACATGTTGTTATTGTGCCTTTTGAAGTCATATCAATCAAGCTATTCTTTGTTAAGGCAGGATTTATGTTTAGTATGATTAAATATGTCTGTCTTTTTGCAGCCCCACATCGCCGTCATACTCACCGACGTCTCATCGTATTCTCCATCAAGCCCAACATACAGTCCTAGCAGGTAATGGTTTACCTTTCAGTCCCTCGGGACATCATCAAGTAGTAATATCTGGACATGGCATTATGTCTGCTTCCAATGCGACGGTCAACTCTCCTGATGTTGTGTACTTCCATGAAAACTAAATGATTTGAGTCCAATTCAAATTGTGTGCCATGCTTATCTGATGCTGCTTTCACCCTTTCCCAAAAGAGTTTGGTTGAGTAGGCTCATGCATAGTTCATGCACCCTGTCTAATATGTCAACTAATCGGTAATTTTTTCTTCAGCCCATACAATTCAGGTGTCAGCCCAGATTACAGCCCAAGTTCTCCTCAGTACAGGTGAGTTTACCAGTATAGGGTGCTGGCTTAGGAGCTCTTATGAAAAGAAAAAAACTTTACTGAGTACTGGTTATGCAAAATGTGGATAGCACATGGTTCCTAATTAGTTTAATCTTTGACTAATATGCAGCCCTAGTGCTGGATATTCTCCAAGTGCACCTGGATACTCACCGACTTCTACCAGCCAGTACACTCCGAGCAACAAGGATGACAGGAGTAAGAAGGATGACAGGAGCGGTCGCTGATGCAAACTATCGCTAGGAAGCTCAAAATGGGTGATGTTTCTTTTCTTAGTACAGATGAGTTTTGCAAGGATTTTACATGGATGACAATTGTCATATGCGGTGGCTTTTAGTTTCTTTTTTCTTTATTTTGTTTCTCGTGACATGCCTGGAAATTAACAAGCTGGCAATATCCATTTCCAAAATATTATCTAAATAAAGTTATAAAAAGAAACGCAAAGAATTTCCAACTTATCACTAGGTAAATTCTTGCAAAGCTGACATGCTCTTTGTTATACAATCGATCTGCAGGTAGTCTGAACCTTCGCTGGAGAAAGCGTCTAGCGTCGAATTTTGGCAACGAAGTGGATATTGTTGACGGTGAAACTTTTTGGTTCCATCAGCTGTATGTTGCGGCAATATAAATATGGAATTGCGTGAATCGTCAGTCCAAGGGAGTAGCACGTATGGCAAAATGGACAATACCATTTCGCTGATCGTTAAGACTCTTTCGCTGGAGGGTTTGTATCACAAGAGTAGACTGATTTCAAGTTCAGGACTAATTGAGAGTTTGTATTATAACAACAGACTAGTATTGAATTCAGGACTATTATTTGGTCGTTGTATTGAATGACGGAATGTCTTCTTGCAATCTTCATTGCGCCAAGCGATCATTGTATCAACCTGAGTCAGCGATGAGGTTTTCTGTCCATATATAATATATAACAATGAGGCTTCAGTTTAGTGGCGTATCAATTCGATGCGATCTGCCAATTGTGGATTCCGTTTTGGAACCTCAGAATCTGATGATCGACGAGAAATTGTATCTTCTAGCATTGCTATTTGTTTAGTAGGTGCCAGCTTTGCCTATAGCAGAGATATGGAAGCTTTAGGTCTTTTGTTGAGATTATCTGAGTGTAACGTTTGAAAAGAACCTCGTCAATTTAGCCGTTACTAACAAGTGAGACTGGAGGATATTTTCAAATGAAATAGGATAATTTTTTCAGAAGGGCTCTCGAGTGGTGTCTGTGTCACGGACCAATATTTAGTTTGTGAATTGCGCAACATTTATATCTTAGAATCGCCTTATTTGGAAAACTCTCAACAATGATTTATTACACATTTAAATGCGTGGATAATACGATTGAATAGGATGGCACTTCTTCCATTTGAAATTATCTGAACTCAATTTTTAAATTTCCCAAATTACGCCCTAATTACCAAACGCTCTAATCTAAACTGTAATCTCCAAATTCTCGAAATCTCACTTTTTTGTTATCATTAGTTCCGAGATCACATTTACTAAAGAAGCATAGAACCGACGATACTTCAATCAAAGACACTTCCTTCTCATTTTGTTCAAATAGCGCGGGGTCGGTTAAAATAGGGAAGAATAAGGGGGTCGGTTAAAATAGGGGAGAACAAGGAGAATATTCTTTGCATGCACACCAGGTATTTGATATTTGGTCTTCTCGTTCTGGTTCGATTCATGGATAGCACGTGGTCGGGCAACATTATCATTAGAATATTTAAATATTTAAATATATTTTATCTAACAGCCTATTTTTTTTAAATATTCGACAGTGATTTTATAAAATCCCATTTGATATTAAAATAAGAGATTCTGAATTTAAATCTTTTTAGATTTCTATATATCTCCTACAAAATCTCACAATTATTTTGAATCTCTCTAAGTTATGGGAGAGAGGGGACATGTGACTTTTCTAGACACTCTTATTTGCATCTCACAAAATATCACAATCATCAAGAACATATCATGGTACAAACAATGATGAATTTTATAAGATTTTTGACTTGGATTGAATCACGTGATAAGTTCGTCAGAATAATGGGGAAATTTGGAAACTAGAGTTAAGTTTAAAGATTTTGGAGATCAGGGTTCAATTTGGGAAATTTGGAAATCGAATTCAAACAAATTTGGGTGAAAACGTCCTGATTTATGGCGCAAATAATGGCGCGTGAAATGTAGTTGGTTTCCGACCAAAAAATGAATGTGTTGTCCGGCGAAGATACGTGCCACTGGTGGGATGGGATTTCAATTCAGACAAAGTCACTTGTTTCGGAGACCACTTTGGGGCAAACACCCTCACTGTT
Source organism: Eucalyptus curtisii (assembly GCA_017140595.1). Lineage (NCBI taxonomy): Eukaryota > Viridiplantae > Streptophyta > Magnoliopsida > Myrtales > Myrtaceae > Eucalyptus > Eucalyptus curtisii. Next base: position 570,373 of record CM029494.1, on the reverse strand, counting down.
TGAGAAAAAGCCATGCTGCAAGGGGTTTTTGGAAAATATTCGGTGATCATCGAGATTTACTCCTCAAATCCCTTGGACGGGTGAGGCTTTGTGATGTAAATTGGCTTAGTCCTCTAAGAAAAACATCCAACTTTAATCCCAATTCTACCTCAATTTTTTTTTACTGTTATTCCATACGAGGGTGAGAGTATCATTGAATGCACAGGTTTCGATAAAAAAGATGTTTACTTGGTCTTGATGTACATAATTTGGAAGAAAATAATGATAATTTTTGGACATGTTGGCAGATTTAATACTAAAGTGAGAGTTGATTATTTCTTTGGATAAAAAAAATTGGGGTATGCACTATCTAGAAGAAGTGGAGGAAGAATCTGTCAAAAGGAGATCCAAGTACAATATTCGATATTTCTTTTGGAAGGTGTTCACATAACCTTTTTCATCCATAATACGGCCTTATGCATATCCTAATGTCATCTTTAAACAAGCACCACCTTATGATAGTACTTTGAATATATCCCCTTGAAAATCTCTGACTTGCGTAAAGCAAGCTAGCCGTCAATTGCTTAAAACGGATTTCTAGTACGAGGTTTGAGTTTTGGGACTTTCGGGGAAAGAATTGGAAGGTCGAGGAGAATCGGAGGAGGAATCTGTCGAAAACGGGACGCGAGAGTCCGTGCACTCGTTTTTGCTCTTGAAACATGTCGGCCAAACCTTGCGGGTCATGGCGTGTTTCCTCTATTGCGCTATCCCGTCACGAAGGTGCTCTTTTTGTTGCACTTGGGAAATCGAAAGCGACATTACAACCGGTTCCCTCGCGGCCGTGCAAATCCCCCCACCACCCACTGCCCCCACGGACCATAAAAGGCCACATGGGCGCGCTTCAACTACTTTCCCGTACCGACCAAAAAAAAAAAAGAAGAAAAAACTACTTTCCCGTTACCAAACTGCTGGTGCTCGCCTTTTGGCCTTATCCACTCACCACAAAGTAAAACTACTTTGGCATTTAGCAACGGAGAAACTCCTTTATTTATAATTATAGGCGATTATGTATTCATCTCATAAATTATTATTTTTGAACAGTTTTATTACTCATGTTATTTTGCTGTTGAAAATGAAACCTAAAAAAAAGGAATAAAAGGAAAAAAAATAGATTTTCAGCTAAATTTTGAAATCGGATTGAGAAAATAGAGTAGGTTCTAGAATCAATTCGTGAGTAAATAGAGTAGGCTGGATCCATCATCCCCATAGAGTTGACGTGATGAATTTCATCTTGAGTAGAATGATATAAATGATCTCTAAACTTTAATCTAATATGCGATTCGTGAATTTTTAATTTTTCAATATGATTCCTGAATTTTAGCCCACTATTCCTGTACTTGTACATTTTCACTATGTAAAAATCTTCAATGTAATTCTTGATCTTAAATTGAGGATTACCTTGAATATATTTATGAATATGCACAAAAAATTTGGAGAAACGTCAAGTCAAAACTTTTAGGGTATTCCGTATTCGTACTATTTTACCTTCAACTTTCTACTCAAAAGGCAGGTGAAAAGACCGTTGTCTTCCGAATGATCAACTGCCCCATCCGTCAAAAAAAAAAAAAAAAAAAAAACTGCCCCATCCCCACCCACGCCGACGCCCGCCCACCAGGCCCACCACCTTTTCCCCCACGTCCGCACTCCGTCCGCCTCTCTCTCTGTAATTTCCGAAACGCTGACGCACCGTCGATTCACCGCCATCCCTCCCTCGCTCGCTACCGACTTCCTGCTCTCGCCAATACCTTCCCCCTCCCCCACTGTCGATCTCCTCCGTCACCACGTGCCGAAATGCCTTCCCCTCCCCCCTCCCTCTCTCCTGTATAGATAAACACCCCCACTGAATCTCTCCGTCGTCTTCCGAATCTCTGCTCCCCATGGCGGGCCCGCCTCCCGACGAGCTCGTCTACCTCCACGGCGACCTCGACCTCCACATCATCTCCGCCTCCAACCTCCCCAACATGGACGTTCTCTCCGAGCGCCTCCGCCAGTGCCTCTCCACCTGCTCCTCCCCCGCCCAGGGCGGCGGCGGCGGCCGCGGCGGAGGCCCCAGCCCCGCCGCCTCGCCCGGCCGCCGCGGCGGGAAGAAGATCGTCACCTCCGACCCCTACGTCACCGTCAGCGTCCCGCAGGCCACCATCGCCCGCACCCGCGTCCTCAGGAACGCGCGGAACCCTAAGTGGGACCAGCGGTTCCGCGTCGCCCTCGCCCACCCCGTCGTCCACTTGGAGTTCGGGTGAAGGACGACGACGTCTTCGGCGCGGAGGTGATCGGCGTTGTCAAGATCCCGGCGCGGGATATCGCGGCCGGCGGGGTCATCTCCGGCTGGTTCCGCTGAGCGGACCCGCGGCGAAGCCGGACACCGCCCTCGAGTTCGACCTGAAATTCACGCCTGTGGAGAAGAACCCGGTGTACCGGTTCGGCATCGCCGGAGATCCCCATCACCAGGAGTGAGGCAGACGTATTTCCCCTTGAGGAAAGGGGTGGCGTCACGCTGTATCAGGACGCCCATGTGGTCGATGGGCTGTTGCCTAATATTCAGTTGGATCGCGACGCCGGAGGCGTTTATAGGCAAGAGAAGTGTTGGGAGGATATCTGTCACACCGTAACTGAGGCTCACCATTTGATATACATAGTCGGGTGGTCGGTCTTTCATAAAATTAAGCTCGTCAGGAGCCGACCCGGCCGTTGCCGCGAGGCGGCGACTTGACGCTGGGTGAACTGCTCAAGTATAAGTCAGAAGAGGGGTGCGCGTTTTGTTGTTGATTTGGGATGATAAGACTTCGCACGACAAGTATTTTATTAAAACGGTGAGAAGCTGTTTTATTTTAGTTGATTGCTCTTGATCACATGCTTCCATCTGCTTATTTTAGTAAATTAAGGTGGCATACGACATCGCATATTAGTTTATTGTTGTTGGTCCTGTTGCTTTGACTCTAATAGTGGTTTACTGGACGAGTCGCTGGGGACCCCCTGTCTAATGACGAATTAGGTGATAGATAGTGTCTCTCTTTGCTCGCAATATTTGTCTCTACCTTTCAATGAATAAGGGTGCACGGGCGGCATTTCTTGCAGGGAGGGGTGATGCAGACACATGATGAAGAAACTCGAAAGTTTTTCAAGCATTCGTCGGTGAACTGCGTGCTGGCCCCATGTTATGCTAGCAGTAAGCTTGGCTATATAAAACAGCAGGTATGCTTTTCCTTGGATTCTTGCAGTTTCACCACATGGACCATTTATCAGAATCTAGAGATAAGCACTAGCATTGGACAGAAAGGGTCTCTTCGTCATTCTATATTGTCATAACTTCTTTCGCATTTATGAGCTACTTGGCATTAGATGTATCGTTCCAGTCTCATGTCAAGGCAATTAGCTGCCTAGCATATTTGTAGTTGGAGATGCCTTTTGTTGTGGAATGTCCTATGAAGATGCTAGGGTGATTTTTCATTGGAGATGAATATTCTTTATAAAGTTATTGATGGGCTCTTTATGGCTCTTTCACTTAGCCCATCCATAAAGCAATGTTCCTTTTCATATTTGTAAAGTTGAACTCTTGCTTAGGAATTTTTCCCTGCATTTTTGAGCTATCATGAAGATATTCTATTTTCTAAGGAAAATTCCTGTGCAGTACATAATCATCCCTCATCGAACCTGGGATGATTATCTTAGGTGATAAGGTTTGCTCTGTATTCTACATTCATTTTATATAAGCGTTGCTGCATGATTCTGGTGAATCATCTTGGGAGAAGGGATGGACCTTAATCTTGCTTGCTTGAGTTCCTTATGTTATGTCGTAGTAATTCTGATAATCTAATTATTTATTACTAGTTTTGGCCAATTGTACTTTTCTTCAGGTTGTTGGAACGAGTGTTCACACATCATCAAAAATGCGTCTTGGTAGACACCCAGGCGTCGGGTAATTACCGAAAATAACTGCATTTATAGGAGGACTTGATCTCTGTGACGGTGCGATATGATACACCTGAGCATCGGCTATTTTCCGCGATCTCGACACTGTTTTTAAGGAGGACTTTCACAATCCTACATTTCCCGTGAGTTATTTGTCTATATATGACATATTTGAGCACTCCCTGCCTAATAGTTCTTTGCTAGTTAAGTACTCTCATGTTTACTGTCTTGAATGTTGGTCAAATTTTGGACTTTGGAGTGATAAGTCTTTTGATTCTCTTTCTTGCAACTTTCAACTCTGAAAACTATATACCATCTCCGTAATAACAGTCCCATTTCTGGTTAAGTACATTAGATAAGTTATGATCATTACTGTGATGGTAGCAACATTCTAAAAAATTTTAAGACTTAAAAGGACTCCTCCTTCTTTTATGGGAATCCATGAAGAACTGGTCTAGTTAATAAGCAAGATGCAATGAGGATGAATTGATAAAACCTCAATCTGCGAACTTGAAGGGGATGGTTTGCTTATTTCATAATTTACTGGCATGGTCGCTCATTCGAAGTGGATTGGATGTCATTAAGATCGAGGAAGATTCATGCCTATGTTTAATGACTTGCTTTAAATTTTGGATTATTGAGGTGGCTGCATATTCTGGTCTAATTCCCAGATTTGTCATGATACAAGCGAGTTCTTTTATCTATTCATTCTTAATTTGTTGCAAGGAGAAGTACAAAATGGGCCGTACATATTCGGCTTAAGTGCATTTTTGTACATTTTTTGCCATTGAATTTTCTTTAAGCTAGAAAGGTTGTGCTTATTTTTCAGGTTCTGTAGGCTCCATCTATAGTCTATGCTATTTTCTTTCAGTTTTAAGTCTTGTAGAATGTAGGATCTTGGACTTTGGTACCTGTTACCATGCACTGGTAGTTGCTGCACAACTTGGTATTATCTCTTGATTTTCTTCCAGTGAGTGTCTTTACTTTGTATGTCAGGCTGGAATGAAAGCTCCAAGACAACCATGGCATGACTTACATTGCCGGATTGAAGAAATTTATACTGCATATGATGTACTGATAAACTTTGAGCAACGTTGGAGGAAAGCAACAAGATGGAAAGAATTCAGTCTCTTTGTAAAAGGAAAAACATTGGCATGATGATTCCTTAATTAAGATAGGTCGTATCTCTTGGATACTGGAGTCCTACATCGACTGATACATATGATAGCACCACATCTCTTTCAAAGGACGATTCCGGTGAGCATATTACTTAAAGTGCCTGAGGACAACCTGATCTCTACGTCTCTAAAGAAGATGATTCTAATAACTGGCATGTTCAGGTTGGAAATTCAAGTTACGTGTCGTTATTGCATGTTCAGGCTACATTTCTTTTATTTAGCCCTTTTGCTTTGTGTTTGCTTGTGCAGATTTTTCCGGTCTATTGACTCTGGGTCAGTCAAGGATTTCCCACAAAAAGAAAAGATATTGCTGAAAAGCAGGTCTACATGAAATCTCTTTTCTTTCTTCATTTCGTATCCTTACTTTTCTTCCTTTTTGCTTTTATTTAGTCGAATGAATAAGCGAAAAAAGGGAGAAAAAAATCATAAAAATGGACTTGGGCTAAAGTGGGAATCTTTGTCATGTTAAAACATAAACTAGTTTCTACCTTTCTGATGAATATCTGCATCCCTCTTAATTATTGAAATCTTTGGTGCAGAATCTTTTAGTTACAAAAGATGTAGTAGTAGACAGAAGCATTCAGACAGCTTACATCAGGCAATTCACTGGATCTGCTCAACATTTTGTATATATTGAAAATCAGTATTTTCTGGGATCATCGTATGCATGGCCATCGTATAACGATGCAGGGAATATCGTGATCTTTTTATGTTGCAAGTATGCGTTTTCCTTTCTACACTTGAGATATTCCATTGGTGGACTAAGCATGCCTCATTTAATCACAATCATGTGCTTATACATATTTGACAAACAAAGTAAATCGACCAACCAAAAAAAAAAAAAAAAAAAGAAAAAAGAAAAAACATTTCACTTGAAAGTATTAATGAAATCTTTTTATTTTTTTAATGTTGCAAGTATGTTCCACCTATATACTCGAGATACTCCATTGGTGGACTATGTATGCCTCATTTAATCACAATCATGTGCTTATATGCATATTTGACATACAGAGTGAATCAACCTACCGAAAAAAAAAGTATTGGTGAAATCTTTTTTTTTTTTTTTATATGTTGCAAGTATGTGTTTCCACTCTGTACTCTAGGTATTCCATTGGTGGACTAAGCATGCCTCATTTAATCACAATCATGTGCTTATATGCATATTTGACATATAGAGTGAATCGACCTCTGAAAAATAAAATAAAATTGAGTATGGTAATCTTTTGATGAGAATCTTTTTGATGATTTTGTGCTTGTATTTTGGACTTGGTACTTTTTGGTTTTGGTTTTTTTGGATTGTTTGGATTTGAACTTTTGATGCTTGCAATAACTCTAGTTTGTGATACCGATTGCGACCGGATAGTAATTTTGTCTTGCTTGGTAACTAACATGTTTTACGTGGTTGTAGAATCGATGCTATCCGAGATCTTAATTAACTTATTTTTAAGATATTAAGTATTGCTTAAGTGTTTTTTGCATGTCAAAATTATTCAAATCGTTAAGAAAGTTTTGTCACCATAAAAAATGGAGATTGTTAATGAAAACTCCTTTATTATTTTGAAGTTAACAAAACATTTCCATAAGTCTAGTCGAAGACTTGCGAGACTCATAAGTTATGATTGAAGAACTCCAAACTTTTTTGTCAAAGTCTCGAAGACCGGCGAGACTTTAGTCTAAAAGTCCGCCCTCACCGACGCTTCCAAACCGAAGAATGAAGACTTATCCAGATGCGGGATTATCTCAAGGATTCGATTCATATGGTTTTTAAGACCTTTATGGTTGGATTTAACATTTACTTGATTGATTATATTTTTGAAACTACTCCGATATGAAGATCATTTGAAAGGTGGGTAAACTTTCGAAAGGTTCTACTTATGGAAACCAAAGATCCCGATTGTGGGCGAACATGATTGGACGTGGCTTTCATCTCAATCATCTAACGACTCAAAGATCCCATTGATTGATTCTTTCCAACGGGTAGATTGGAAGAATTCTTTTGGTAAGTGCCAACGGTTATGAAGGCATGAAGGAGTATTTAAGGCGGACTCTCAAGTTGTTCGATAGAGAGTGTGAAAGAAGAATTCCAAAGTTTGAAGCTCTTCAAGTTTACTGTTTCATTCATTGAGCTCAAAGTTGTATACAAAAGAGAGAGATAGTTAGTGAGACTTTATGAGAGACCAAGAGAGACTCATCACTAAGAAAGTCGAAGATCACAAGTTGTAAAATCTCTTTGATTCATAGTGGAATCCAGCCAAAGGGGTCGTCATGCTGGAGAGTGGACGTAGGTTTGATCTAAGCCGAGCCACTATAAACCTTGTGTCCTAATTCTCTTTCCTTGAACTCCTTACTTTCATTTGTATATTTGCGTATTCATTTAAAGCTGATTACGTTCTTTGTCTATCATCTTGTAAAAGCAAATTCCTTTTACTAAGTTTTGTGAAAATTTTTATTTACACCTATATACCCTCTAGGTGTTTGCACTAGCCCTTTCAACATCCATAAGGTAAATATTCCCATGCCTTTCGCCCAAAGGAAAGATTGAGAGAAGTCTTTACTCGTCACATGTGCAGATGCCTTCTTGAAAGTTTACTTTTGAATCTAGTATCGCAAAAGCTGACTTATGCTGAGTAGATTGTAATTCAGACCTTCCAACAAGGAAACATTGTTGATAGTCGCTTTCAATCTTTACGGTTCCACATCCAACAATTCTTCCTTTGCTGTTTCCACCAAAAGAAACTTTTCCACCATTCATTTGAACAAGCTTGATGAAGCAACTCGAGTCTTCCCGTCATGTGCCTCGAACAACCACTATGCAAATACCATTTGATCTTTCTTTTGATAAAGGACCTGTAATTAAAGAAAAACTCAAGCTTTCTTTGGTACCCAGTTTTCTTGGGTCTAGGAGAGTTAGTATTGAAAATAGTCTTTGCCCAGTCCATCTTAACGGGTCTCCAAACCTTGGGACATTGCTTCTAAAATGCTCGAGCTATTACACTTTGAACATTTGAGAGAACTTTAGCCAACGGGTTTTATAAAAAACTTTTTGAAAGTGATATTTGTAAAATGCCCTTGTAGGTCTTTGTTTGATTCTTTCTTTAACTTTGGGAAAATCAATTAAATGAACAATTTATGAAGTCATACCCAAACCAGATTTGTTAAAATAAGGTCTTTGTACCGAAAGAATTTTCTCCAACTTTTCGGATCCTTTTGAAAATCTTTTGAGATATTTGAAATGTCTTTTTTCAAAATAGCATTCTCTTTTGAAAGAGAATCAGAATTTACTTTCAAATCAACAAAACTTTTATCTAGACTTTCAAACTTTTCTTTCCAAGAAGTTTCCTATTGCCTAAGTTTAGAATTTTCCCTTTTTAGTTCGGAAATCCTTTTAAGAGAAGTTTTGAGATTGAGACAGAGTTCATCTATATACTTTAAGACTTTAACAGGAATTTTTAAATTGCTAACCTCAACTTCTTTGTCTGAGTCTGAATCAGAATCTGTTTCAAAATCTGAATCTGTGTTGGAATTGGCCATTAGACATATGTTGGCATATTCTTCATCACTTTCCTCGCACTCGCATCGCTCCAAGTTTATGCTTTGAGAGCCTTTTTGTATTTCTCAGCTTCTTCCTTTCTTTTTCTTCAAGAGGACGCTTAGGTCTCGATATGCCCATTTTTTCTTGCATTGAAGCATATCACATCCTTATCGGTTTCATTTGCTTATGTTGTTCTCTTCCTCAAGATTCTCGCATGTTCTCGCTTTTTCCAGCTTGAATCTTCTTTCCTTCCTATTCAACTTTCTGGAACTTCTTAATCATGAGCGCTAGCTCCTCATCGTCCATGTCATCTTCTCGAATCAGATATTATAATCATCGTTAGATTTTAAAGCAATTGATTTCTTACCTCTTGGATCTTCTTCCTCATTGATCTGCTCCACTTCATATGATTGAAGTATGCCTACTAGTTCGTCTACTGAAAGAGGCATGATCCTCTAAGTTTCTCTAATTGACTTCTTCACGTGATTCCAGTCTTTGGAGAGTCCACGCAGCAATTTATTGACATTCATTGGTCCATAGATTGTCTGTCTTGATATGCCAATCCATCCACAATTTCAGTGAAACGATTGAACATATCGCAATGGATTCTCCAGGGCTTCATTCGAAGGCTTCATACTGTCCTAGTAAAATATTGATTTTTGTTTCCTTTACTCGATCAGTCCTTCGTAGGTAACATGCACCTGTCCCAAACTTCTTTCGCCGTTTCACAAGAAGAACTTCTAAGTTATACTTAGGGGAGATAATGCACAAGATAAAGCGTAGATAGCTTTAGCATCAAGAGCTTGTCTCTTGGTTATTTCGCTTCAGGTTGTTTCGCCAAGCATCTACAACTTCTTTTCCTCTTCTCGAGGTTGATGTAGCTTTGGGAATGATCCATTTTCCTATCACATCCCACTCCAGGATCTCTCGATCTCGTAAATGCCTTCATCTTGTTTTTTCACACATTGTACTTATTCCCATCAAAGTAAGGCGGTCTGGTGTTGCTTTGGCCTTCAACCATACCTGGAGCCAAATATTAGCCATAGATCTTTAGCTTAGAAGTAAAAACACTTCAATAAAATAAGCACACTAGCTCTGATACCAATTGAAAGGGCTAGTAACAACATCTAGAGGGGGGTGAATAGGTGTGAAGAAATTTTTTTGCAAGGAACAATAGAGATATTTTAGTTTTTGAAGTTGAGTCTCGAAGAATAACAAGACTTTGAGCGAGTTTAGACTTTAGCAGAAAAATAGAGCTACAAACAAATAAAGGAGTTCAAGGAGGAGAATAAGAACACAAAGTTTATAGTGGTTCGGCTTAGATCAAGCCTACGTCCACTCTCCCACGCCGATAGTCTACCGGCCGGAGTCCACCAAGAAACAAAAGAGATTTTATAGCCTTGTGATCACAACTTCATAGTGAAGAGTCTCTACTACTCTCTCACGAAGTGTCACTAAAATTTTCTCTCTCTTTTTTGAGTACAATTTTGAGCTTAGTGAATGAAATAGCGAGGAACTAGGAAGCTACAGACTTTGCAATTTTTCTTTCACGCACTTATCAAATGACTAGAGATGTCTCCTATAAATACTCCTTCATGTTTTCTTGACCGCTGGCACTTTCTAAAGGAATTTTTCAATCAACCCGTTGGGAGAATCAATCAAGGAAATCTCGAGCCGTTTGAAAATTGTGATGAAAGCCCGTTAACCGTTTCGCCCATACAATCAGATCTTGCTTTCCATAAGTAGATACTTTCCAAGTTTACTTGCATTCCAAAAGATTGGAGTATCAAAATTGATTCTAATAAAGATAGCCAATCATGTGTTATATCCAACCGTAAAGCCATCCAAAAGCCATACAAACCGGCCTTAAAGAAATAAAGATAATCTCATGTCTGAATAAGTCTTCATTCTTCACTTGTGTTTAGTCCGGAATTTGTCGAGTGGGCAGACTTCTAATGTAGAGCAGGACTTTGACACTAAAGTCTGAAAGTCTTTGGATAAGTTTTGTTAACTTCAAAATATTAAAGGAGTTTTCTCCAACAATTTCTTGCGGCTTAAACTATATTTCCTTTTGTGTAGGTATCACCATCACAAAGTCTCGCTTTGGAGCATTTGATCTTTAACTTCCGGCAAGAACAGGTCCATCAAGTTTTTTGTGTTGAGAAAACTCCTATCGGGTTTTGAATTTGACAAAACTTTCCTTCTCTTATTCTTACTCTTACTCTGAGGAATATTACACTTTTGTGATATATCATGGAATGCTCCCACTCTGACGAAGATACAGACTGAACCTAAGTCAAGAATGGGATCTCTCAACAAGGATTCCGTACGAACAAGATATATCCGCTTTTCTCGGCGCAGAATCTCACTTACCTTTTTTAGATATATTGATGAAATCAATCACGGATTGTGAAATCAATTTTGAAGACAAGTTCCTTTTTGGGATGCATCTACTTATGGAAACGTAGATTCGATTATATGAGCGACCAGGATCATCGGATTTTCACCTCAATCTTCAAACGGCTACAAGATTTCCTTAATCTAAGCCGAACCACTATAAATCTTGTGTTCAATTTTTCTTCCCTTAACTCTTTTGATTTATTTGTTGCAATATTTTTCTGAGTTCTGCTAATTTCCAAAACATCTTATTTGATTTTGAATTTTTATCGTAGTCTAAAGGGTAGTCATACTTTGTTTAAAGAAAATAACTTTTACTGCTTTTATTAGCTTAATTTGTTTTTACACCTATTCACCCCCTAGGTGATAATACTAGCACTTTTAATTGGTACCAGAGTTACGGTGCTTATTTTATTGAAGTGTTTTTAGTTTTAAGTTAAAGATCTTCTATGGCTAGTATCTTGGCTCTAGGATTGGTTGAAGGATAGAGCAACACTAGACCACCCTCTTCGATGTAAAAGAGTACAATGTGTGGAAGAACAAATGAAGGCATTCCTAAGATCCGAGATCTTTTGGAATGGGATGTTGTTGAAAGAGGAATCAATCTAAAGGCAGCATCAGCTTCAGACAAAGGAAAATAAGTGATAGAATAAGATGCTGAAGAATCCATTCAAGAGACATGCTCTTGATGCTAAAGCTATTTATTCTTTATATTGTGTTTTGTCTCCCACTATATATAACAGAATTTCTTCATGTAAAATAGCTAAAGAAGTCTGGGGATAGGCTTCACGTCACTTATGAAGAGACGATCGTGTAAAGGAGATAAAAATAAACATTCTACTTGGACAATATGAATCCTTTATAATGAAGCCTGGAGAGTCTATTGGTGATTGTTTAGTCGCTTACTGAAATTGTAAATGGATTGGCTTATTAAGGTCAACAAATTTCTGGACTAATGAAGGTCAACAAATTACTACGAGAACTTTCAAAGGACTTGAATCATGTGAAGACTTCAATCAGAAAAACTCAAAGGATCATGCTTCTTTATGTTAACAAGCTAATAGGCACACTTCAATCGTATGAAGTGGAACAGATTAATGATGAAGAGGATCCAAAAGGTAAGAAGTCAATTGTGCTTAAATCTAATATTGATTTTGATGACACAAATACCGATGATGATATGGATGACGAGGAGCTGGCCCTTATGATAAAGAAATTCAGAAAACTGAATAAAAGAGGAAGAAGGTTGAATTGGAAGAAGCAAAGCAAGCAGAAATTCCAGAAGAGACCAATGGAAGATGTTGACACAAGCAAAGATGTAGTATGCTTCGAATGTAATAAAAAGGGACACATCAAGCCTAACTATCCCTTGCTGAAAAAGAAGAAAAGGGAAGTATGAGAAGTATAAGAAAGCTCTTAAAGCATAAACCTGGAGTGACATTGAATGTGAAGAAAGCTAAGAGGAATTTGCAAATATCTGTCTGATGGCTCATTCAGAATCAAACTCAGATTCAGAATTAGACATGGATTCAGATTTTGACAAAGAAATTGAGGTAAGTCAATTAGAAATTCCTGTTAAAGTTTCTAAGTATATAGATGAACTTTGCCTCAACCTCAAATCTTTTCTTAAAATGATTTCCGAACTGAAAAAGGAAAATTCAAAACTCAGCAACAAGATGACTCTTGGAGAGAAAAGTTTGAGAATCTGAAAAATGATTTTGATGATTTGAAAGAAAATGCTGATTCTCTTTTAAAAGAAAATGACTGTTTGAAAAAGGAGATTTCAGAGATTTCTAAATTTTTTCCCAAAGGATTGGAAAAATTAGAGAAAATTCTTTCTACTCAAATACCTTATTTTAACAAATTTGGTCTGGGTATGAACAATGAAACAATTCCTTTGATTGATTTTCCCAAAGTAAAGGAAAAACTTAAACAAAGACCCTCAAAGTCTTTTTACAAAAGTCATTTTCAATTTTTTTTTGTAAAACCTGTTGGCCGGAATGCTCTTAGATGTTTTACGTGTAACAGCTCATAACATTTTGAGAATAAATGTTCTAAAGTTTGGAGACCTATTAAGAATGATTGGGCAAAGGCTATTTTTAACACCAACTCTCCTAGACCCAAGAAAATTTGGGTACCAAAGAAAGTTGAGATTTGTGTTTGACTGTAGGTTATTATTAAAAGAAAAGGCAAATGGTACTTGGACAATGGCTGTACTAGGCATATGACAGGAGATTCAAGTAGTTTCGTAAAGCTTGAAATGCAAAAAGGAGGAAATGTCTCTTTTGGTGGGAATAGGAAAGGAAAGATTGTCGGACATGGAACAGTGAAGATTGGAAGTCTAATCACCAATAATGTTTCATTGGTAAAAGGTTTGAATTATACTCTTCCGAGCATAAGTTAGCTATGTGATATAGGTTTCAAAATCAATTTTCAAGAAGATATTTGCTCTAGAGTTAGTCGAGATTTGTTTCAATCCTAGATCGGGCGTAGACACGACAATATTTATCTTGTGGAGATAAGTCCAAAGATCTCTCGCCTCATTTCAATTCAAGATGAAGCAAATCTTTAGCATTGTAAGCTTGGACATGTGAATATGAAACATATTGCTAAACTTTATTCTAAGAAGCTGGTTCGAGGTCTTCCCAAATGGCTTACCAAATGTTTGAATTGTATACTCCATGTATCTTGGGAAAATAGGTCAGAAGTTCCTTTAAACCAATAAAATCAAGTTTTTACCAATCGTGTTTTGCAGCTCCTTCATATGGATCTTTTTGGATTAACAAGAACATAGAGTATTGGTGGAAAGAAATACCGTTTAGTAATTGTGGATGATTATTCACGATTTACTTGGTTTTTATTCATGATTTACTTGGTTTTTTTTTGGCAAATAAGTCTGAAACATTTTCTTACTTTTCAAAGTTTGCCAAGAAAGTTCAGAACGAGAAGGGTTATGTTATCTCAAGCATAAGGACTAATGTGGCATCCCAAAAATTCAAGACAAGCTCTAAGGTGTATCAAAGCCCATAATTAGGTAATGAAATTTTTCCTAAGTTTTATGCTTTAGCCATTAGTCTCCTCTTAAGACTAAGTGATATATGCTTGTGTTCTTGAATTTTGAGATTAGCATTATAGATTAAATGTTACAAGATTTTGGCCATATGAAATTTAAAATTTAAGATTCTATAAAAGAAAGAATTAAAAGTGTTTAAGGGTAAAATTTGATTTCTATTTAGCGTTGGGCCTTAGGCCCAAGGGTGTGGACCCTTAATGGGCCAAAAGGGGCGGCCCATGAAGCCCACGAAGGGGGCTGTCGCCGGCCAAGGAGGGCTCGGCCCATGAGGCCCCTTCCAAGCCCAATTTGCATGAAGATGGCCAAGTGTTAGCCCCTCCATCCAAGTGTCCTCCATGCATGATCTAATCATTGCTAATGATTGTGGCTTAGGGGAAACAAAAGGGAGAGAGAGAGTGGCCGGTGGAGGGTTTCGGCCAAGCTGAGAGAGAGAGAGAGTGAGTTGCGAGAGAGAGGAGCCGAGAGGGAGGAGAGGAAGGAGCTCGCCCGTCGCCGCCCGCACGCCGTCCGTCCGTCCGTCCGTCGCCGGTGTGCCGTCCGTGTGCCGCTGTCCGCTCGATCTTAGAGGCAAGTTAGGATCGATTTCCACTCTTGCATGTGTGTGTGTTGCATGTATGTTTGGAGAAATGTCGAATTTTGGGCGAGTAAGAGGGAGAAACCGAAGCTAGAATGACTTGTTCTTGAGTGATGTTGCTGTTTTCGCATGAACCGCCTGAGCCAGAATCTTGTGAGAGCTTGCATGCATGTTTTGAGTTCGATTTTGTCTTTTATTCCTTCATGAAAGTTGTAGCCAACATCTTAAAATACAACATACTAAAATTTGGTGCAAAACTATGGAGATTTAAGGGGTCAAACTCTCATCCTACGGAGACACTAGATCTGGAACTATTTTGCTGACCTTGTGGTAGATTTGTGGTTGCATGTTGGTTTTTATCGAGAATCTGTCTTCGACTTCTTCATGAAACGTGTAGATAACATCTTAAAGACTAACATACTCAAATTTGAAGTAAAATGAACAAGTATAGCCTAGTGAATCGACTTACTCTCGAAGACGGTAAATCTGGAGACGCGGTGCAGGACACCCGAGACTTCATGGACCCATATGATGACTATAATCTGGATATTCGACTTAGATCCCTTCATAAAACTTGTAGATAATATCTTGAAGTAAAACATATCCAAATTTCAGAGGAAACGAAGAAGAATAGGTAGGTGAAGACTCAGTATTTCGGAGAAGCATGCACTGGACGTTTCGGTGTTAGATCCAGAAGCTTCGTGTGACTGTAGAAAATAATATAAAAATAATTTGGCTTAGAAGTCTTCATTAAAAATCTGCTTTAGTGTCTTGGCTATAACCTGGTAAAATTTCATAATTTTCGGAGGTCGTTCGGGTATTTTAATCGAATTATTTCAAAAACTGCACATTCTGTTTTATCCGAAATTGCATGCTGTGATTGTGTGAATGATATCTTTTGTGTGGAATTTTATTGGCCATGTGTTTTTCATGAAATCATTATCTTATTGTCTTATTTATCACGTGCCTTAATTTCATGATTTTTGGGAATCATATGGAAATTTAATTTAAATATTTTTCCAAAATGGTACAAGCTGGAATTTAAATAAATATCAAAAAGGCATGATAAATGGACTATTCTAAATTGTATGAATTCCATAAATTGTATTTTTAAGAATGATTGGATCTTGCTACATGTATGATGATGACTGATGATGCATGTATAAATCAAAGGATGAAAGTGATTCTATTTGCCATTATATCATGTGCCACGCTAAGTTGAGACTTAAATTGGTAAACATGATCAATGATAAATGAGGAAACTGTTTGTGGCGGATGATAATGCCCTGGGAGTATCAGGATGCCTGGGATGGGGGGTGCCGGATGCCCGGAATGTATAGAGATACATGGCCGGATGCCCTCGGGAGTTTCGAGATGCCCGGAATGGTTGGGTGCCGGAAGCCCCGGAGGTCTGTGCCCGGGGAGTGCCTCGTGATGCCAGTTGGGATGCGAGATGCCCGGAAAGTGGGGGTGCCGGATGCCCGGTGATGTGTGCCGGAGGGTTCTCGCGATGCCAGGATGGGGTGCGAGTGGTGATGTGTGGGACGCAATTACTGGTCCCGGGAAAGAGATGTGGTGATCAAATTTAAAGATAAAAGTGGAAATTGAATCATGCGCATGAGATGTGATGACATGGATGTGTGACATGATGATGATCACCTATGGCATGATGATATGTATGTGACATGATGATGATCACCTATGGCATGATGACATGGATGTGTGACATGATGATGATCACCTATGGCATGATGATATGTATGTGACATGATGATGATCACCTATGGCATGATGACATGGATGTGTGACATGATGATGATCACCTATGGCATGATGATATGTGTGTGACATGATGATGATCACCTATGGCATGATGATGTGTATGTGACATGATGATGATCACCTATGGCATGATGGCATGGATGTGTGACATGATGATGATCACCTATGGCATGATGATATATATGTGACATGATGATGATCACCTATGGCATGATGATATGTATGTGACATGATGATATGCATGTGACATGATGATATATATATGTGACATGATGATGATGAATACATGAAGATGTATGTACATATGCATGGCTGCAAGGTAAGTTATGCTTGGATGTGTGGATGGTATGTACTATGCTATGATTGATATGTTGTATTGTGTGATGCATTGAGTGGTTTATTGGTCCTTTACCCGCCGAGTGGTTGTACTCACCCCTTCGGGACCAACATTTCAGATTAGAAAGATGCCGCTCCCTACCGTCACGCGGGGCACCTCCTATGGCCTCCCATCTGATGTGGAGGTAGAGTGTACGGAGATCGATTGCGTTACCATACTTGGTCTGACGTTTGTGCGAGTGCGAGTGTTGGTCATGTACGAGGTAGGCCTGGCTGGGGGCCCAGTCATTCAGGAGTTTCTGTCGGTTCATGTCCGTCGAGATGGAGAGTTTAGGGGGATGTTGCCACCACCACCACCCGACGCGCCAGGATGGGTGTGATGGCCGCGTGAGGGGTAGAGAGCTGATGACACTTTTTGGACATAGCCGCCACTTATAGATGGAGGATCATACATGGGATAGACATAGGGTCAAGTTGTCTTTTGGGTGTTGGCCAAGTCTAGATGAAGATCTTGGCCTTTCTTTTTTATTGTACCGACCCGTGAAATCCATCTTGAAAATATATGTAAATAAAAGTGGCTCGGCTTCATCTTTTCATATGATGTGTAGTTGGTGTGCATTGTATCATGATTGTTGGAGGGAGAGATGGTGATATCAAATTATGCTTCCGCTAATAAGTTGCGCCGGGACCGCTTTCAAAAAAAAAAAAATGCCCATGAACTACAACGCTTTTACTAAGAGATGTAACTAGCGTTCATTAGGTATAGCGATAGGTACCTGTGGCGACCTTAGCCGGGACGGGGGGGTGCCACAACTAATCATGGAGGAGAATTTGAAAATCAAGACTTTGCAAACTTTTGTGACGAATCTGGTCTTCAACATGTTTTCTCATCTCCATATACTCTAGAACAAAATGAAGTCGTGGAGAGGAAAAATAGATCATTACAGGAGATTGCCATAACTCTCTTGATAGAAAGTAGAATCTTTTCTCGTTTTTGGGCAGAAGCAGTTTCTACTGCCTGTTATATAATTAACGGGGTATTTTTAAGCTTATCTTAGAGAAGACTTCCTATGAAGTGTATAAAGGGAAGAAGCCAAACAATTCTTACTTTCATGTATTCAGTTATGAGTGTTTTATCTTGAAGAATGCAAATAATCGATGTGGAAAATTTGAAGAAAGATCGAATGAAGGAATATTTCTTGGCTATTCTACATCAAGTAAAGCTTATAGGGTCTTCAACAAGAATACTCAAACTGTCAAAGAATCAATGAATGTCAAATTTCAAGAAACTATTCAGAACCAACCAGATCAGACTCAACTTGAAGAGTTTAAACCAGTTTCAGACTTAATAAAGTTTGATGCCCTTGGAGAACTTCAATTTTTTGGAGATCAGGGTCAAGCAAAACATGAGTCAGAAGAATAAAAGGAAATAGACAATTAGCATATCTCAACAGGAAATGACAAACCAATTAGCAACTGGAAGCATAAATTAAGTCATCCCAAAGAACTCATCATTAGCAATTTAGATGAAGGAATCTGCACCAGATCCAAGGCAAAAGAAGATTCTAGTGCAATAGCACTTATTTCAGAAATAGAACCAAAAGGAGTAGAAGAAGCACTGTCTGACCAAAGCTGGATAGAAGCAATGTAGGATGAACTCAGATAATTCAGCATTAACAATGTCTGGAAGCTGGTTCCTAAATCGAAAGGCAAATATGTGATTGGAACAAAGTGGGTTTTCATAAACAAGATAGATGAAAATGGCAAAATAACTAGAAACAAAGCAAGGCTTGTGGCAAAAGGTTACACCTAGGAGGAAGGAATAGACTATGATGAGACTTATGCACCTATAGCCATGTTAGAAGCAATTAGACTACTACTTGCATATGTGTGTTTCCATAATTTCAGGTTATTCTAGATGGACATCAAGAGTGCTTTCCTTAATGGATTTATACAAGAAGAAATCTATGTGGAACAACCACCAGATTTTGGAAGATCCTAGAAAACCAGACTTTGTTTATAGACTGAAGAAGGCGTTGTATGGTTTGAAATAGACACCTCGAGCTTGGTATGAGAGGCTGAGTAAGTTTTTGATAAATAATGATTTTGAGAAAGGAAAAGTTGACACAACCTTGTATATTAAAAGGGAAGAAAAAGATTTTCTACTCGTTCAAATATATATAGATGATATAATCTTTGGATCTTCTAACGAGAATCTGTGCAAGAAGTTCTCAAAGTCTATGCAAAAAGAATTTGAAATGAGCATTATGGGTGAATTAACTTTCTTTCTGGGTCTACAAGTCAGACAATCGAAGAAAGGAACATTCATTTACCAAGAGAAATATGCCAAAGATGTTATCAAGAAGTTTGGAATGGAAAACTGCAAGAAAACATAAACTCCCATGTCAAGTCTTCAAAGCTTGACAAAGATGAAGATGGAAAGAAGGTTGACCAAAAGCTATACAAAAGCATGATTGGTTCTCTTCTTTATCTAACTACTTCTAGACCAGATATTTTATTCAATGTGTGTATATGTGCTAGATTTCGATTTGATCCCAAAGAGTCACATCTTAGTGCCGTTAAACATATTACAAAATATATTGCGACTTATCCAAAACTAGATCTGTGGTATCCAAAAGGAGGAGACTTTACTTTACTTGGTTATTCTGATGCTGATCTGGTTGGTTGTAAAGTTAACATGAAAAGTACTTCAGGGACATGCCAACTATTGGGACAAACGCTAGGGTCTTGGTTCTCAAGAAAGTAGAATATTGTGGCTCTTTCAATAGTAGAAGCATAGTATCTTGTTCTTGGAAGTTGCTGTTCATAAATTTTGTGGATTAGGCAACAACTAAGAGATTTTGGAATAGATGAATCCTGCACTGAAATCAGATGTGACAACAAAAGTGTGATAAATCTTACCAAAAATCCCATCATTCACTCAAGGGCAAAGCACATCGAAATTCGCCATCACTTCATTAAAGACCATGTGCAAAATGGCGAAATGAATGTTCAATTTATTGATTCGAGAAATCAATTGATAGATATCTTTACCAAGCCATTGGAGAAGGGCTTTTTTGAGTCCATTTGTGAAAAACTGAATCTCACTCTTCCATCTGACTAAAGTCTATGGATGTGTAGACTTAATTAATCAGCATGTGAGAAATGCATTTGTCTGAAAGTCTTCCAAACTCAGGTAGTTTTATTTTAAATTTTTGTCGCGTAAGTTTCCTTTCTTATTGGACATGTACATTTATTCTCAGTTTATCTCTTGCCTTTTATATTTTTGGAAATTGTATTATCTTTACTGATATTTTGGAATTAATTTCAAAAATTGTTGAAAGTTACTTTTTTGAATTTTTTGAAAAGGTATTTTCCTTTTATGACGGTTCGTTGCCGTACTTCAATTTCTTTAAATCTCTTGGAATTTTCTTTTACGATTACAAACCCTAACTCTCAAACCCTCATCTTTCTTGAACTCTCTCTCGAATCCTCTGCAAATTTCTTACTCACTCTTACACAAACATGTCGTCAAAGTCTTCCAAGTCTGCTTCAATGTTATTCCAAAGGAAATCTTCTCATATTACTAGTCGCGGGCCTTGGAATGTTTCTGAAGGTCCGACGCATTTTGATATGACCGGAGAAAATTCTCCTCAGAGTTCTCCTCGCCGCTCTATAGATGAAGAAGTTACTCAGGAACTAACCCCCATTCAGTAAGAAGGCCTAAGGTACTTCTTAAACATGATAAATTTTTGAAGTTGGGAGGAAGCCCTATGGACTTCATAAGTAATTTTCTGAAAGAAAATGGCTATGGGAATGAAACCCTATTCTTGTGAGCCATGGAAAAGTTAGGACCGGTAGAGCTCGGAATTGCAAAAAAGGAATTTTTGAACTTTCCTTTTGATCCTCGCTTTGGGGCAGAAGGTCGCCGAAAACAAGGATGGTGATGAGAGGACTTTTAAGAATTTTCAACCAAAGATTGGTGTTGCGGCTGAAATCACTGGAGAAAGGATGAAATTGCTTCATTGAAAATATCATAAGAGGGTTTTTGCTCTAATGCTGAACAGAGGGGTCATCAACCTTTGCACTGTAGATTTTGATTTTCTAGATTCCATCAAGGTTAACTTGAGGGAAAAGTTTGCCAAACTTCCGATAGAGAAGTTCTGTGTGGAGATGTCGGAAGCTTACCTCGAATTGATGGTATACTTTTATTCTAATTTGTCTATTTTGGATCCCACTCATATTCGTTTATCGTGTGTGACGAGTTTTTGATGTGGACGTGAATTCGTTGGCTGACATTTTGGGAGTAGAAAGGAGTGGATTCCTTCCCATTAATGTGTCTAATGCGCATGCCACAAAGTTTCTAGTACGAGATAGACTTCCTAGTGGGAGTATTACTTACTTTCGAATGCCTGCTTCAAATATCTTGCAGCACAAGATAGTCATCAACCGCATCGTACCCAAGGCTGCTTCAAATACTAATGTATCAAGATTTGAAGTAAAGATGATGTGGGCCATTTGCAATGGTGTTGCCTTTTCACTCCATTACACTATCATTCTACACATGTACATGACAATTATGAAAGGAAAAGGACAACTGCCATACTCTGCATTGGTAACCTGACTCTTCGAGACACTTTCGCATTCAACCACCATCTCGCTTCGCTCTAGAACTCTTGCTCCAATGCAAATTGGACTGAAAATGATCTTAAAGATGCGATTGAAAGATCTTTTTGGAGTCTTGGATCTTCTAAAGAAAGTATATGTTAGCAAAATCAAGCAAGGATTTGCTGCTGAGAAGAAATGCAAAAAAAAAGTGTGTTGTCTTGAAAACACCAAAAAGGAAGAGATCAATTCTCCTACAAGATGATGAAGAGGAAGATGATGATGAGACAATCTCTACTATTGCCTTGCGTAATCTTCAAGGTTTTGTTGAGTCAGAGGAGGAAGAAGAAGACGAAGAAAGTGAGAAAGAATCGGAAGAAGAGAGTGATGGGGAAGAAACTGAAATGAAAAAGATTGAGGATGATGACTTAGATGGAGATGCTAGTATGAACAAGGAACAGGATGATACCAACAGGAAGGAGAAGATACTTAGGAAATTGATGTCCCGAGATGTTGAGGAGACGGAACCGATAAACAAACCCGTGTTGGAAAAGAAAAGGTTCCAAGAGGAAGAAGTTACTTCTCAAGTTGAAGGCACCAAAATAGAGGGAGTAGGTGAGAAAACTCCAATTGCTAAACCTACTGCTAGTGATGGTATCAATTGATCTCCTCCAGATGCTGAAGATGTTTTTGCATCCCATTTCCCTGAAGTCTCTCCTGAAGGTCTACATAAAGAAATTAATGTTCAGGGGGAGCAAATAACTACACCTTTTCAGGTTGATGTTTCTTTACTTCTGGATATTCCATAGGTACAGTTCGCTGAAGCTAGTGCCCAAACAGAACTGGAAGCAAATTATCCTCGAATAGTAGAACTTCTCTTGGAGATTAAGACATAGCAATATGCTATGAAGTTTGAAAATCAGAAGTTGCATGGTGCTCTAAGTTCTACCTTAGAATTCCTTACATGCAAGGTACAATCTCTTGATACTGAGGTTCAAACTTTGAATTAGCAGGCTTCGCAGACTATGGTGAAAGTGGAGACTGTTTATCATCAGTGCTTGAATAAGCTTGAGGAGACCGTGCAGTCCTTAGAGGATTTCCAACTTTTTCATGTTCCTAAACAACCCGATCGTTTTTCAACTCGACTTCTTTTGATGCCTAATCGACTTTATCTTTTTGCTACCGACGAAAAAGGAAAGAGATTATGCAAATTGAATCTTTTGCATCTTATTTTTTTGGTTGTGTTTTGAACTTAAACTTGTGGTGTTTGGACTTGTGTTTGAACATTGATTGATATTGGTATGTGTTTTGCAGAACTGTTAAGACTGATGTTTTTTGTGGATGCAGACTACTATGTTATTCATTATTATTACGGTCTGTTCTCTTTATAAACTATCACGTGCTGCTAAAGTGTTGTTTTGTAGGATATAATTTCATATTATGATTAAATCTACACGAAAGTTTAGTCACCATAAAAAATGGGAAGATTATTGAGAAAACTCCTATCGTGTTTTGAAGTTGACAAAACTTTCATTCTCTTATTCTTACTTTTACTCTGAGGAATATTAGACTTTTGTGATATATCGTGGAATGCTGTCAAAGTCTATTTTATATTAGAAGTCTTTCATATTCTGATGAAGATATAGACTAAACCCAAGTTAAGAACGGAGATATAATCAAACTCAGGATTATTGATCTCTCAACAAGAATTCGGTATGAACAAGATATATCTGGCTTTCTGGCAGAGAATCTCACTTACCTTTTCTAAATATATTGATGAAATCAATCACGGATTGGTGAAATCAATTTCGAAGACAAGTTCCTTTTTGGGATGCATCTACTTATGGAAACATAGATTTTGATTGTATGGGCGATTGGGATCATCAAATTTTCACCTCAATCTTCAAACGATTATAAGATTTCTTTAATTGATTCTGTCTAGCAGGTTGATTGGAAGAAATTCCTCTAGAAAGTGCCAACGGTTAGAAAAGGCATGGAGGAGTATTTAAGGAGGTCATTTGGTCCATTTGAGAGAGTGCATGAGAATTAAAATTCCAAAGTTTGAAGCATTTCTAATCACTAGATCTTCATCAATAGTGCTTACAATTGTACTCAAGAGAGAAAAACACAAAAGGAGTGACTTAGTGAGAGAAAAAAAACTTTACATTGAGTAATCGTACTCAAATCATTATAATTCTCTGTTGATTCCTTAGTGAAATTCAGCCAGAAGGCTGCCAGCGTGGGAGAGTGGACGTAGATTTAATCTAAGCCGAACCACTATATATCTTGTGTTCAATTTTCTCTTCCCTTAACTCTTTTGATTTTTTTGTTGCAATATTTTTCTGAGTTCTACTAATTTCCAAAACATCTTATTTGAGTCTGAATTTTTATCAGAAGTCTAGTGTTAGTCAGACTTTGTTTAAAGAAAGTAACTTTTACTGCTTTTATTGGCTTAATTTGTTTTTACACCTATTCACCCCCTTTAGGTGGTAATACTAGCACTTCTACTATGTTGTCCGTGAGATATGTTTGAATCATTTGGCGCTTTAAACACAAATCGTAAAGGCACAAATGGATCTCTTGTTGTATTTCTCCCAAAGGAATGTCCATAATTCTCATTTGTCTGTTAAGAAAAGATTTCTCAACTTGCTGGGATAATTCTCTGGGGATGGAAGTCAAAAAGACTTCATTTGGGTTTGGATTAGCTCCAATACCATAGAAAAGTTTAAGCATTTCCCGATAGTGCTTATCGAGGTGCCTTTTTTTGGAGAGAACAACATTTTCTTTGAAAAAATTATTTTCTTTTGAGTTCTTGAAGGTCAGAAGGTTTACCAATGAAAAAGATGATATAGGAGGATCATAGCATGGCCAAAGTTAGGTGAAAACATAAATTGGAGTTGGTCTTATTCTATCACCAATTGCCACCAATGTTTGAGACTTTCAATAAACCTTATGACGAAACCAAAAAGGACATCATATTTATCTTGATTGGTAAGAGCTTGGGCATTTAGCCAAGTATCGAATTCTTCAATCTCTTTGGCCATTTGGAGTAGAGAACATCACCAACAGTGAAAAACTATTTAGAAGAGGGAGTTAAATTCTGAGATGGATTGTTTGGTTAAACTACCTCCGGTTCAAAAGGGTTGGATTCCATATCATGATCCGGAGGGTCGGCCATGAATATTGATGAAGTTATCGGAACAATAAGAAAATAATCAATAGCGGGGATTAAGAAGGATGAGGAGGATGAAAGATATACCGAATCGACTTTGTATCAAAGTTGTTAGGGAAAACCGGTTCTAATGGAAATAGGATCTCGGTCTTTTAAAGTGATAGGATTAGGTCTGTTCTTCCCGATTGCCCAGATCTCTAAAACATGATTCCAATGTATTGGACATCATCATTTGGTTTGGCTTTTCTCTTATAGAAATCGAGGATCCCTTAGGCATATTTTCTTTTTCCTTTTTCTTTCCTTATTTGATCCAGTTCTTTGAGGCGACTCTGCATTTCTACCACATCAGTCTTGTCTTGTCTGGTGGGAGCTTCTGTGAGAGTAGCAAAGATAGACGTATTCTGAGATGGTAGAGAAAGCGAATGCTCAATCCGCAACATAGTTGGAAATGGATCAAAAGGCTTGAATTTTCCTTATTCAAGGAGTTGGATTTGCCTTTTGAGCTTTTCTATTTTCGCCTTAAGGCTCTCAAGATGATGATATCCCAAACGTTGTCCGGATTCTAAGGCATGAAGCCTTTTCTAGAAGTTTGAAAGTATTTTTTTGGTGGTTTCATCATATCTCTTAAGATCTTGTTGCACGTCTACAAACTTGGAATCAATTGTTTTGAATGCATTGTTGTGTGCTAAAAAAGTCTTTGATTGCCAATTCGGGACTGCTTTAGCAACACGGGTCTTTTTTTGTCTTCCATGTTCATCCACATCAGTGGGGGCAAGTATTTTGGGAGTATGTCGATATCTCCCTTGCGGGTCGATAAATTCTTCGAGGGCAGGGAACGAAAGTTTCGAACTTTCTCGAGCAAGAGGAGAAAAATCTGCCTCTTGGAACATAGCGATGGAAGAGTTGGGTGGTACCTCTTCTAGAGCCTCGAGTGGGTAAGAGTGCTTTTTTGCCCACTTTAAGATTGGTTTATCAAACGGGGAAATAATTGGTCTTTTGTGAGGAGGAGGTGGTGTTGGTGGTAAGGCTGGGGATGTGGAAGGTGGTGTTATAAACTCTGGTGGTGGAGTTGAGGAATAAGAAATTATGAATTGGAATTTATCACCCTTACCAAGAGTATCAACGGAGGAGTCTCCGTTCAAGTACCTTTGGTACATGGTATCCTTTGGCTTCTTATGTTTCTGTCGAGGTCTTGCATTTGGGTCTACTTCGTCGGGAGAATTTGTACAGTAAGAGCATTGACAAAAATGGTCCCAAAAACAATGATAATAATGGTCCTTGTAGTAATGGATATGATTTCCATTACTCTAAAAGTATTGGACAAGCCTTTTGGGATCTGGTTTGAAAACCGACTCGAAACACATGGTTCAATCATAAACAAGGTCTGGAAGATGGAAGGATTTTCTTCATTTTCTTTGCGAAATTTAATGGTAATTGTGCCATCTTTCTTCCTGACGAATTCGGAGTCTGAAGACTGGAGAGGCTTGTTATTATGGTGTAGCTTTTCATAGTTGGTAATCTAGGTTTCCGGAAGGAGCTTGGCAAACTTTTCTTTTGGGATTTGTCTGGGAATATTTATAGAGGATGCTTGATCATTCTGCATAGAGATGAATAGAGCATCTTCATTTCCATTCTGGAAATTTAAATCAAGAGCATGGTTTTGCACTCCATAGATCATTTGGTAGTGTAGTGTTGCTGCAATAGAGTCAGTAGTATGGGGAGTTCGGGTGAGTTGGATCTGGACCTTTAGAAAGGAGAGTAGCCGGGGGTTTGAAAGGGCGATATTGAAATTTGAATTTAAGGTTACAAAGACTGTTCGGCATTCAAAGTGGTCGGACCGTTCTAATACAAGCATGCTGGTATTCTAGGAACTGAGTATCCAATAAGGCTACTTTGACCCCAATTGGCAAGCCTTTACGATCATAAAAGGTGAGAGCAAGATGAACAGCTCTATAATGGATTAATAACACACAAAATCACAAAAATAATACAATTGCGGTAAAGATATAAAAAAATCCCAAATTAGTACACTAGTCCACTGTTACATGTCATATAACTTAGTAATTTCACAGTAAATTTAATAAAAATTAACAGAGGTAAATTTGTCATAAGTGTATTAGTTTATGGGTAAATTTGTTCAAGATGTACTAGTTTGTAATTTTTTGTGGTCAAAATATTAATTTAGAGTAAATTTGTCATAGATGTATCGTTTGAGATTTTTAAGGTAGTAACCATTGTTTTTAATATTAAAATAATATTAATATAAAAATGACCCGAGGTTGGGCTATTAAGCCCGATTGGGCTCGGCCCGACCTAGACCGACTAGGGCTCACCGAATTGGGTGCTTGTCTTGAGTTTGGCTGGACTGGGCTCTATCAAGAGCCCATCTCGAATTTATTCTTCTTAAGCCCAAATTTCACTTGAAAGAAAAGCCAGGCCCAAGACCTTGCAAGCCCATGCACCTAGACCCAGCCAAACTAAATGAATGAAGCCCCACCCGAATACAACCCGCGCCTCACTTCGTTTGTAGTCTCCTTTGGTCCCCTATTGTGAGCCTCGATTGAGATGGAGACGATCGCGGTGAGCGACGGATTAGCCTAGACTTCTCGGTCACGATGGCACGGCGAACGGGATCGGTGAGGGGAAGGAATGACGTCGTCTAGTCGAGGAGCAGCAAGGGATCGTTGGTTGTTTGGAGGGGTCATAGGCTGAGATGTAGGGGGCGGTGGCGCTAGTTCAGCCGAGATACAATAGATGGCGGTGGTCGAGCTTGTGACAGCTTAGCCGTAGTGAGTAGTGCCGATCGTCATCGGTCCAATAGACGCGGTGGCGAAGTGGCAGGTCATAGTAGAGACGACAGCAAGCTCGATAGTGTACTTGACACAGGTCGTGGCCATCTGAGGAGGAGGACAATCCACTCCTTCCCTCTCTTAGTTTCTCCCTCTCTCAAATTCAGATCTCTCTCTCTCTCTTCAACCTGTCCTAGATCTCCGATCTCTCTCAATCTCTCTATTCAACTTCTTCGATTTCTCTCCGTTTCAGCCTCTCTCCCCCAGATCTCGGCTTCTCTCTCCAAAAGCTCTCTCGTCTCTCCTCTCGCTTGCTTAGATCTCTTAGGCTTTTTGGATGTCTCTCCAAAGAAACCCTAAAATATCTCTCTCCCTTTGTGTTTTTTTCCTTGGCCTATGGATGTCCTAGTGAGGAGGCCAGTTGACGGAGGTGCTTGGATCGTCGGTCCTTGGTGCGCCGATTGGCCTTGGTGCAATCAAACCTTGGTGCAATCAAACTAGCGTCCCCTCAGTTGCCCACCTGCTCTACTTTGCTCCTTAGCTTGGTGGCATCAAAGGTGCCTGCTCCATAGCTCAGCGGCATTGAAGACGTGTCCCATCCATATGGGTTTCTTATCAGATCTTGCACTGCTCTTGTCCTTGTGCGCGTCTTCGACCTCTATGCGTGAGCACATCATTGAGAAGAAGGAAGGATGGAGAAGAAGGAAAGGGGAACGGGCTAAGGGAAAAAAAAGGCTAGGCCCTGGCCTCGCGCATTATTGACTAGGGGTGAGCAGTTCCCGGTTTCGGTTAGGTTCCGTTTGGAACCTGGAACCTACCCTCGGGTACAAGTTCATCATTTTCTGGAACCTGGAACCTACCCATTAGAACCAAGACTGCGATATATTGATCAACATTCCACACCTCACAACATTAGTCAAAACACTGTTTAGAAATGGATGGAAGCATCTATGAAACAATGACATCATATGACAAGGAACCTATCAGGATTGACCACCACTATCATAATTGGAGAGCATTGTGAAAACAGAACAAAAAGGATGAATAAACTCATAGAGCCTCTACCCCACGGGGGGCAACGCAGTTAGTGGTGGTGCTTCGGTCCCACCCATGTGATGACTACAAATCCTTCAGCTTCAATTGCCCCTCACGCTTATCTGGAGCTAGGAGTGGGGGCCCCCCTAGCACCCTGTGGGGGGGGGGGGGAGGGATTTCCCCCCACATGCAGCATAAGTGAGGATGGAGACAATTCTCATCATGGTTTATCAAAATAATTGAAAAAAAAAAAAGAATCATGGAGCGTGTAAGCATAAATCCATATAACCTAGAGATGAATGATACCATTACGTATCATAATAACAGCATATAACCATACCCTACTTGTTCCTTTCAGCTTGTCAAATGATTTTTCAATTATATTCTCTTTCTTCTGGATGCCAATCAGAGCACTCTCAACATCATCACCATCACCGTCAAAACCCTTATCAGAGAGCTGAACATCCTGAAATACACAAACTAACTACTAATAAGAATTATCAAACAGGAAGGGTCGATGTGAAGTTCAATAGACATGGTATATGGACAGGACATGAAATCGCACTTGAAATTCACACACTCGCACACAGAGAGCTAAGCAATTCCTACAAATATAACCTCTGATCCCTCCAAAGATATACATGCACCCAACCATAAGGGTTTATCAACATTAGATGCACAGAGGAAATTATATCACAAAGAGAGGCACTCTAAAAGATACCTCCTCAATGTCTGATTTTTCAGCAGTTTTCTGAACTCGTTTTTCAAGTTCCATCAGCTCATTCCTCAGAAGTTCAAAACGCTGAATTCCACTTGTTTCAGTTTCGTCCATGCCCATCTTTGGAGTGATTTCCTAGACTTTTTCATCTTCCCTGTCCTGCAGCGTACAACAATGAATTTGGGTGGTTAAGAGTTAATAAATCTGTTCATTCTTGATGACACAAGAGATGATTATACCCAAGATCTGAGTAAACTCATGAGACTAAAACAACAAAACAAGTAGTCAAAAGCCCATCTATGAGTTCAGTCTTTGAAATTAGGCCCTTAGAGACAACAACAGAATCAAGTCATTGTATGTGCACTGTCATAAAGTATAAACTAATAAAATAACAGAGGATAGCATATTCATCTGCTCAAATGTATGTGCACTGTCATAAAGTATTCCATCCACTTCCAAAGACAAAAATCAGAACATAACTGACTAGGAAAAGACATAAAAAGCTACCTCCACTCCCTAAAGGTTTGTCACTCCCATCATGTCGTGGGGGTTCACTTAAGTAGAAGGAATTGTCACGAGGCAATTGGCAACAAAAAACTTTCACACTTGAACACCACCAGAGGACCAAAAGAATGAGACAAATTAGATTAAGATAAGTGCACAAATAATAAATTGAAACATGACTTGCTGAATTAAGACAATTAAAAGTACCTTTGAGATGCATTTACTGTAGGTCGCTTCCATTGTTCATGTTGATCATGAAGAAGACAAGACATCGATGGACACATGAACAAATATATTGTACAATGAAACGTGGATTCTCTATCAAAGGTCGATGCATTTAGAATCAGCCACAGTCCTTCTCTACCGACACTCCTCATAACCATATAATGGTAGAGCAACTAATTCTCCCTAACCATAAAACTTTGCATTCAGCGAGAACAAAATTGGAACACCATCAAACCCATCAGCCATAACACGATGATAACAAGAATCACCTAGAAAAGAGAACAATCCAACAACCACAACTCAATCGACTCTAGAATTGGGTTCCCAAAATTCGAGAGAAAAACGCAAAATTTTTTCACCTCCAGAATTCTTCGACGGTAGAGAAAGTGTAGATCGGGCACATGGAGGCACCCCAAACCATCTGCTTCCATTTTGCGGCAAGGTTATTGAACCAGAAAGTCCACGAGTGCTCAAGCGGATATGCGTGGTCCCCCTTGGGCTCCTCCTTCGCTGACTGCTCGGCCAAGTCCTCTTCACCCGCAATCTCTCCCTCCTCCAGCTCCCGTCGTCGCTGCTTGCAACACCCTTCGAATTAGGGTTAGGGTTCGCGGCGACGGGGTTCTTCTGGTAGTCGGCGGTCGCAGCCGCCGCCGCAGATTTCACCTTCTCTTCCACCACCGTGTTTTTTTCTCAGGAAATTTTTGCATCTCTCTCTCTCTCTCTCTCTCTCTCTCTCTCTCTCTCTCTCTCTCTCTCTCTCTCTCTCTCTCTCGCTATTTCTGTTGCATTCGCATATGAAATCAAGGGATGGGCGAGCGCAGGCCGATTGGCGTCCAGCGGCGGGACAACCGGCGTTCGGCGGCGGTTGAGAGGCGAGACGAGCGAGGGGTGATGGTGTCAAGGGAGGCAAGGGCGAGGCGAGCATGGAGCGGCGGTGTCCAACGGTGTTCGGTGGTGGCGTCAAGGGTTAGCAGCGTCCGGCGGCGGTGTCGAGGGCGAGCAATGTCCGGCGATGGCGTTGAGGGCGAGCAAAGCATTGGCGACGGGCGAGGCAAAGGATGGGGAGAGCGAGAGAACCGTGAAAGTGTGAAATGAACTCGAAGGTTTGATTTGGGGCTTTTGGAGCCCTAACCGGTTCCGGTTCCTTTTCCATGGGAACCGGAACCAGAACCGGAACCGGCGATTCCCAAAAAAAAAGGGAACCGGGAACCGGAACCGGACCCTCCGGTTCCCGGTTCTACCCGGAAACCATGCTCACCCCTATTGTCGACCTCTTCGCACCTAGCCTTCATGGGCTTTTTTTATTTCTTTAAATTATCAAAAAATAGCTTAAGATAAGGGAAAATAAAATAGAAAATAAAAGTTAGTAGATCCAAATAATATTAATACCTAAGTGATGCAAAAATCATTTTTGTTATGGTCAAATTGATCACTAATTTTCTATGCAATTTAATTCCAAATATTTAGTCAAAATTTAGATATCAATATATGTAAGCGATCATTTTTATGAAAATAATTTTCAAATTATTTATTTTGCAAGAAACAAATGGATCAAAGTTTTGTTACATTAGGTCATAAGAAAGAATGAGAATACTATAGTGGCAGCAACACAGCTGGGAAGGAGGAGTGCAACATTGAAATTGCCTTTATAGCTGGGAAAGATCTAAAGGGAGGGAGGCATGGTTAATCTTTTTCTATCAAAGAAACCCCAAGGTTTTTGACCTCAATAATGACCTAAGAAGCACCGACACTCTCTAGGAGCCGATATTTGGCACTTTGACACGTGTCCGACATGCTCTGTCACGAGTCAATGAGTTTTGGAAAATTCGACACGTGGTCAACTCTCTCCAACACGTGAGTTTGAAATTCTCATTTACGATTTAAACACATATGGGGTCAATTTCAAACATTTTCTATACTTGAGGGGTCAAAATATAAATAAAAAAAAAAAGAAAAAAAAAAGAGAGCAGGGGTCGTGGCTGGGCGCTGTTGTCATTGCCATCATTAGAGGGGGCCGACAACCTCCTCGGCCTTAGGTGGTGGTGGGGGGCTGGCCCTCACCGGCCTAAGTGAGGCCATCACTAGCTAGGGAAAGGGCAAGCGAGGCTCGCCCAAATCTGGGCGATGTCTCAGCTGAGGCTTGGGCGAGGCTCACCCAAATTTGGGTGATGTCCCGCCCTCACTCGGGCTTAGCAAGGGTCATTGACCCTCGCTTCTAGCTAAGCCTTGCCAGCCTTAATTGAGGTGTCACCCAAATTTGGGCAAGCCTCACCCGGGCCTCACTTGGGCCGATGAGTGCCACCCCTCCCTTCGCTGCTTAAGGCCGACAACCTCGCTGGTGTTGCCAGCACCTCCGATTGCAGCAGCAACATGCCCAGCCGCGACCCTGCCTTCATTGCCTTTTTTTTTTTTTTTAGATTTATTTTAGCTTTTTAAAAAGGTTTTTACTATTCTTTAAATAAAATTTAAAAGGTGGCTTTATCAATTGCACGTCACGAGTCCATTCGACCAGCAAAGATTCGTCGTATCTAGTTTGGTCATGGCACGCCTCCAGCTGTCGATCCTTGATCGAGCTTAGCTTTTTTCCCTTTTTTTAGAAGGTTTTTTTTTTTAATTGCCGGTTGCTAATTCTAGGTTTTATTATTTATTTATTTATTTATCGTGTATTTATACATAAAAATATATCTAATATATAACGTGTCAAATTTTTAATTTTTGAGAAATGTCATGTCCGCGTAGTGTGTCGTGTTATGTCACATATCGCATGTCCGTTTCGATGCTACGTAGATAATGACTCTCGATTCATATCCATCGCTGGCGGTATTCATTTGTAAATTGTGGGGGAAAAAGCTGCTTATACATTACCCTCTTAAATATTCGCAGAAACTATCCTCTGACAAGTCATCGTTTGACGGTTGGCTTGGGATTTCTTTCCCACTGCGATGATGCCAGGATTGTGGATCATGCCCAGCAACGATTGATAGGTAGATAACAATATGCATCGTGCTGACAATATTGTGTTGATGAATCTACCTCTTATTGGCTAAGAAGCACCAACATAGTCTAGAAGCTTTCGTATCGTGTCTGACATTCCAACACGTGTCTGACACACTCCGACACACGGTCAATGAGTGTCGGAAAATTCGAACATGTGATTAACTCTCCCCGACAAGTTCTGACACGTGATTTCGACACGCATGGGATCAATTTTAAAATTTTCAATACTTAAGAGGTCAAAATGTAAATATATGAAAAAGAAAAACCTTGCCACCGTTGGAGGGGGACCGGCGAGGTGAGGTCCTAGGTGGTGGAGGGGGGACGGCCCTTGCTTGCCTGGGCGAGGCCATCACCAGCCAAGGAAGGCCCGACGAGGCTTGCTCAAATCTGGGCAACGTCGCACCCTTGTTCGCCCCTAGCGAGGGTTGCTAGCCCTCGCTTGGGGCTGGCAATGCCTCCCCTAGGGCTGGGGAGGCTTGTCGGTCATAGGTGAGGGGCCCCCTTTGACGGAGGCAACTGCAACAACATGCCCAGGCACTACCATGACCTTGCCTTTATTATTTTTTATTTTTTCCATTTTTAAAAAAAATTATTTTAGGTTTTTTAAAATTTTTTTACTATTCTTTAAATAAGATTTAAAGAAAAAAGTAACAAAAAATGCCACGTAGGGTAAATAATTAATTTAAAAGTACCACCTCCACATTTTCTATTAAATAAATTGATGGTGTTAACGGAAATACTTTATTACACCAATTTGATAAGTTTTAGGACTCAGTTACACTTTCGTGACAAGTTTTAGGACTCGTAGTGCACACATCCCTAAATTTAATAGTAGAATGTGGATTGCTTTTTTTTTTTTTTCCTCCAAATTTTATGGACTATTGTAATGGAATGTAGTTGAATTTGTCAAATTAATGTTGGATTAATGTTTTTAGTGTAAATTAATTCAAAGCTCTTATTATTATTATTTTCATAAGGTGTCGGAATATGTCAAAATTCTTTATTTTTTTAGAAATGATGTGTCGGCATATCATGTCATGTTGTGTCACTTGTCATATGTTCGTATCGGTGCTACATAGCTTATTGGTCACAGAACTTGTAAAAGAAAAGCTGACAAATGAACACAAATACATGTATTTGACTTGCCCGGGAAAGCAAAGAAAGCTCCCATTATTCAAGACTCAACTCGCAATTTTATGTAGCTAGTTATATAAGTAAAGACACAGCATCAAACTTATAGAATTTTGCACTAGCCGATGGTTCGGAAGAGCATTAGTTTCCAGGTAGCTTGTCGAAGATCGTCGTGGAATTATAGATGGCGCGTCCGACAAAGGGCACGTACATGACCAAGGCGGCGGTGTTGACTGCGATCAGGGTGCCAAAAGCGTGCCATGTCTCGGTACCTCCGCAAACGAGCATGCCGAGCCGGAGCTGAATCATGTCGACTATGGACCACAGGAGCAATAGGAGGCCGATGATGGAAGTCAGAGCCGAGAGAGCGAACATGGACCCTCTCAACGCCTTGCTTTTATTGCTTTTGATGTCGTTGGGTCGGATCGGTTCGATGAGGTAGGTGAAGAGGTGGGTCTTGAGGGCTTTGGCCACGAGGCTGGACAAGAGATAGCAGGCGAACGATATCACTTCGTTCTTGACCATCCTCCTTGCCACGTGATTTCCTGGTTCGCAATGATGTTTGCCCTCTATGTTCTGATGTCCAGCGCTCGCAAACGCCAGGCCCACGAAGACCCCGACGCTGAAGAGCGAGTTCACGTTGACCAGATCGTCCAGCGCTTTCTGATGCACGTCCACTGCCTCCTCCAGCTTGTCATAGCTAGTAATGGAACAACATGACAAATCACCATCCAAAAAAAGAAAAATAGAAAGAAAAGCTACGTTATTCAAAGAGCAAAGCGTAGAAAACTGAGTAAATGTTCTTGAGACTCGTTCTGCATCGCGATTAATTCCGTTCATTGTTAGAGAGAGAGAGAGAGAGACCCATCAGCCTCATTGGTCAGAGAGAGAGACTCATCAGCCTCATTGGTCGGAGGGTTATTTTCCTTAGCCATGATTTCTTCCCGTCTTGTCTTTATAATCACCAACCTGACGGATCGAGAGGGCTTTTATAGAGATGACGAAAAATATGCTTGGCCAGCTTTGCAAGCATCGTTCGTGAAAGAGATAAAGCGCAAATGGAATAAAGACAATTATATCATATTCTCTTCTCTTTTTCGTGTTTCACGTTAGAAGCTTATTACTTACATCCGGAAATCAGGAAGCTTAGACAGACTCTGATGATTCTCGTGGTTCAGCCCCCCTGCAAGCATCCATCGGCAAGGGAAGAGTTGGAACTCTTTTTATACAAGTTGGAATACTAAAAAAAGGATAATCAAATGCAAATCCTCTGGGAGGTCCTCCCAAATTTTTGGAGGTTTAGCATGCATAGACTTGGCAAAAAGGGGCTTGGACCTGAGGATCCGCTCAAGCCAGTCCTGAGAAATTTGGTCTGGGTGGATCTTTCTTCAATCCGCCAATAAATCTGGTCAACCCATCTCAGACTCAAAATTTCTGGTTTGGGTCGGGTCAGGTCAACTCTGTTTAACCTGACTTCAGTCGGCATGTGTAGAAGGTTTTTTTTTCATTGGTCCGCTTAAATCACTACTAAATTTTGGGAAGATTTGTCGAAAAAGTCCTAAACCTATCGTACGGCGCCCATTTCAATCTTAAAATTTTCAATTATGTCAATTTAGTCCTAAATCTTTTAACAATTTACCTCTAAGCCTTTTAATTATGTTAAATTTTTTGTCTAATTGTGCCAATTTAATCATAATACTTTTGACAATTTGTCAATCTAGTCATTTCGGCCAATTTTGGCTAGAAATCACTAACACGGATGCCAGTCAACCTACATGGAGTGGCCGACGCTAACATGAACAATATTTGTAGTTTTTATGAATTTTTTTTTTCTTTTCTTTTCTTTTCCTTTTGCCAATGTTTGGCTAGCCCTCGCCAGCCATGACCGAGTACCAACCATAGGCAAAAAGAAAAGAAAAGGAAAAAAAAAAGAAAATTTCAGAAAAATTTAAAATGTAACAAGTTGTCTATGTCGTCGGCAGCAACGCCATGTAAAATAGTCAATGACTGACTAATCTCCATATAAGCAATTTTCGGTAAACATTGGTCAAAATGACTAATTAAATTGGCAAATCATCAAAAGGTTTATGACTAAATTACCACAATTGCACAGTTTAGGATTAAATTGACTACCGTTCAGTAGGTTTAAAACTTTTTGCACAAATTTCTATAGAATTTTGCATTAGTTAAAATCACATAGTATTCAATCTTGTTAGATAAGATATATGGATTACACATATTGAACAAATATGCAATTAATCTAATCTCTCATGTTTAATGGGTAAATATAACAAATTTAAAAAATGCTACCCATATTAAGACTCGTTAGGGCTCAACTAGTAAAACTGAAAAATTAGTACTGAAAAATCGAGTACAGAATATTAATCGACAAATTTTTATCTACTGAAAACAAATATAGAAATTTAATATATGTAGATGAAAAATGAGTAATAAATTTTATTAGCTCATGCCAAACATGAAAAATGAGCATTATGGAAAGGTTTTGGCAAAGGAAAAGGAAAAATTGAGTAATCGAGTACAAAGTATCGAAAGGTTTTGTCGTAATTTTTATATGGCGCATGCTTTAGTGCAAAAACTTTTCAAGCTATCACTTTAGTGCCGCATCGGAGAAAAAACTATCACTTAAGTGCTTCCAGCAACAAATTCTCGCAAAAATTCCTACATGACTTTTTTAATGAAATATTAATACCTACGTGGCTTTAATCACAACCCTTCAAATAATTGGAGACCTTCACGTGGACCGTGGGATCTCTTCTTCTTCTTGAAATGCTTGGATGCTGCCTTCAGCACCTTGTCCCAACCCTTCAAATAATTGGAGACCTTCACGTGGACCGTGGGATCTCTTCTTCTTCTTGAAATGCTTGGATGCTGCCTTCAGCACCTTGTCCCAACCCTAAAAAAGCTCAAATCAAATGAACCATAAATTGGAAATTCTTAATAGAAATTCAATAATCCAAACTTGGATTTCCATAATCAACTTCTTCGTCTTCATCATCTTCTGCATACTGCTCATTGAGAGATTTAATCTTCTTCTTCTTCTTCTTCATTTTTTGTGGAGTGAATCCGAAGCAGAGTTCTTCGGAGTGGCAAAGCAGTCAGAACTCGGGGTCAACATGGGTCACAGGTGTTTACATAAAAAAATGACCAAGTCGTCCACATGGATAAACACGACCAACGTGTGGGCGTCTGGATGATCACATGATTAATGCGTGGAAATTATCATACACGTGTTGACGACCACAAGGATCAAAATTGATGTTGATAATCGGTATTGAGATACACCAGTGACACATGTTGACAGAAATTACCAATCAATTGTCGATATGTGGTGATGATGGCTAATGAAAATCGAAGGATACCGATGAGCTAAGGACACTAAATCGTCAAGGTCTTTGAATACATGGAAAGCTTTGAGAGGCGATTCGGAGTTCAAGGTCACGAGGAGACAGAGCAATTAGGAGACTGGAGCAACCGGCAAGTGTTTACGTAAGAAGTACCGAAACACGACAAGTACAAGACCAGCAAAGCAGTTGAGTTCGTGGAGTCATCGGCATGCATTTTTGAGGAAACGACCACTCGGAGGTAAGATTATGGGACAGTTACCACTCAGAAGCAAGATCATAGAGCAGTTACCACTCGAAAACAAGATAATGGGGTAATTACCGCTTGAAAGTATGATCATGGGACAGTTAACAATGCATTCTTAAAGGAGCAATCGCTTGGAAGCAGATGGTGTCATAAGAATGTGGAAACAAGGTTTTCAGAATCGAAGAATAGGGGCACAACTGTTGAGAATTGCTTGGAGGTGTTTATGACACAATCCCTATAAATACTATCACTTCTCTAGCAGAGAACCACGTACAAATCAAATGAATTTATTATTTTTCGATATCTTTACTTTCCTGCATTGTATTTTATCTTCCAAATACGCATCGTCAATTAAATTTTGGGTATCTCTATTTTGGATGCAATGCCATTGATTAAATTTCTGCGTAGTATTTTGCATTCTCAGGCTTTGTTATCACTTAAATTCCAACAGATTTATGTCTGGTTCGTTTGTAATAGCTACACTTTCTAAGCCTTGTCGTCAATTCAATTCCGGCACGGTTTGCATTTGTTTAGTTCTGTTCGAAGTAAAGCTATTGATTTCTATATTTGCCTAGATATTTCCTTTCACCACAGAATTTCTCTCCTCTAATTAAAAGCTGAAGAATGATTTTCGGTGAAAGATATTTTGTCACAAGAGAATTTTGACGAAACATCTTTTAGGAACCCTCGGTGGAACCAATGTGGCTGATTTGAGGAAATACAATGGCACATGCTAGGAGTCAACTCGATCCTAACAATCCTAGTAGTAAAAATTCACCTCCGTTGACTACCAGTGACAAGGTAGGACGTTCTGAGTCATTGTCGTGACCTACCCTCAGGGGGGAGGGAACAGGTTTAGGGGTATTGCCTATAGGACGGGCTTAAGGCCCATTATTAGGCGCAGGCTCTCCCAAGACCATACCCCGTGTGACATTGGGATATTTTAAGAATTTTGCACAAAAGGAGTCGCCACTAGCCTATTGGGGTCGGCTAGAAACCAAGTAAGGCACGGGAGTATGCCACACTTCCTACGCAACCAGAGAATCTAGGGTTTGGGACTTGATTACACTAATTGACCAATTAGTGCCCTTTCGGTACCTAATCTTGTTCATTTTAACAAAATAATTTTTGGCAAGCAGTTTGGATTGATTTTATATCCCTTTACTAACATGTGAGGTGATCATGTAGGTGCGCAATCATTAAAATAACAATAATAGCTACCAAGATCCTAATTATAGTAAAATTAAACGTGTGTAATTAAACATAAATAGACATGCAAATTAAACATACGATATAAGCAAAATACGAGCAAATAAATGTCTAATTACACTAAAAAGGCAAGATATGGCCATTCCTAACTAAACCTTATATTTTTTAGATTTTTGAAATTTTTTAATTTTTTAATTTTTTAATTTTTAAGAAAAATAATTAATATATTAATTTTTATAATTTTATAATTTTTTTAATTTTTAATTTTTTAAATTTCTTGGATTTTCGAAATTGTTTTTAAAAAAAATAATAATAAAATAATTTTTGGGATCGGACCGGACCCGGGTTCGGCCCGGTTGGTGCGGATCGGGTCCGGTCTCCGACCCAACCCAAGAGGTCCCGCCTATCTCTTTAAAATAAACTAAACCTATAAGCCCACACTAAACAGCCCAAGCCCACAAGCCCAAAAACCCATAGGCCCACATGCAAAAATAACCCAAATCCGGCCCGAATTGCTTTAAAAACCTACCGGTTTTAGGCCAAAACCCTACCCGGTGGGGCTTTCGCTCGACCCGGCCAAGACCCGGTTTGCCTCCTCTCTCCCCCGCTGTGTTGCGGCGGCGAAGGGGGATGGTCAGGGCACCGAGCGACGGTTCTGTGTCGACAGTGGCGGCGAAGCGGCAGGTGGCGGTGGCGAAGGCGTCGGCTTAGGCGGCGTTGGGCAGGAGGACGGAGCAGCGAGGCAGCGGCGGCAGGGGCAGCAACTCGAGCTCGCAGGTGAAGCGGTGGCGCGAGCTCGCGGGCAAGGAGGAACTCCGGTGGCTGGCGAGACGGCGGCCGACTCAGGTGGAGCGGCGGTGTTGCGAGGAGGCTCGGACGGCGTCGGAGACCCCCCTTTTTCCTCTCTGGTCCCCTCTCTCTCTCCCATTTCTTCAGATCTGGGTTCCAGGGAAGCAAGCGGCAACTGGTGTGATCGATGGCAGCACAACTCGAGGAAGCGACACGGGCGAGGGGGTTTGGAGCGGTGCTGTCCGGCGGAGGCGCTGCAAGCGAGCTCGCAGGTTGCTGCGGCGTTGCGATTTCTGGGGGATGCGAAGCAGCGGTGAGGCTCGCTGGCTTGGCTGCCGGTGTTGGGTTGCAGGCGGCGGGTTGGACGGCGTCGCAGCTTCGGGTTGTAGGGGATGGCGCCGGAGGGCAGTGGCGCGGACGGCACCGGGCAGCGCCACCGCTGCCCTCTGTTGTTGCTCTCTCTTCCTTTCTCTCTGTGTTTGTTCTCTCTGCTCCTTCGGTTTCTCCCTATGTTGTTATTGGTGTTGTTGTTGTTGTTGTTGTTGTATTTTTTTTTTTTATATCTCCCTTTCTTCTCTCTGCCGATCTCTCTCTCGAGCTCCTCCCCTCTGTGCTGTTCTCCTCCCTATTTTTCTTCCCCCCCCCCCCCCCCCCCCACGCTAGGGTTTCCGAAGATGGAGGAGGGAGAAGGCGGATGGGTCGGGCCAAGGCGAGATCCGGCCCGGCCCCTTCCACATTTTGTTTTTCTCTTTTTTTTGTTGTTGTTTTTGTTTGTTTTTTGTTTGTTTTTGTTTTTGTTTTTGTTTTTGTTTTTTTTTTTTTTCTAAAACTAATTCCTAATTCCATACACAATTAAATCCTAAAAGAAAATGGGAAAATTTAGGTGTCAACAGTTGTCCCTCTTTGAATGGGAGCTCGAAGAGGTTGCGTTCAAAGATAGAAGACACCTAAATTATTTCGACGATAGAGAGACCCTAGGTGCATAGGCACACGTCAGGTCGACAGAAAGGACTCATAACTATGAAAACGCGTATTGTCAATAAGAGAAAGAAAGACTCCGGGCTACAGAAGCCCACCAGGTCAAGAAGAAGGAGATGGACTCCGGGTTACGAAAAGCCCATTGGGTCATAAGAAGGGGGTTGAAGGACTCCGGGCTACGGAAAGCCCACCGGGTCATAAGAAGAGGTTGAAGGACTCCGGGCTACGGAAAACCCATCGGGTCATAAGAAGGGGGTTGAAGGACTCCGGGCTATGGAAAGCCCACCGGATCATAAGAAGGACTCCGGGCTACAAAGCTCTCCGGGCTACAAAAGCTCTTCGGGCTACAAAGCTCACCGTGTCATAGAAGGACTTCGGGCTACAAAGCTCTCCGGGCTATAAAAGCTCTCCGGGCTACAAAGCTCACTATGTCATAGAAGGACTCTGGGCTACAAAGCTCACCGTGTCATAAGAAGATGAAGGGGAGGAATGATGTCTCACCATGTAACAACGAGTTTCAATTGGAAATGGGGTCTCACCGTGTACAAACGTGTTTCGACCGGGTTTGGTAGTCTCACCGTGTACAAATGGGTTTCGACTGAGAGGAAGGTCTCACCATGTACAAACGGGTTTCGACTGGGAGAAAGGTCTCACCGTGTACAAACGGGTTTCGACTGGGAGAAAGGTCTCACCGTGTACAAACGGGTTTTGACTGGGAGAAAGGTCTCACCGTGTACAAACAGGTTTCGACCGGAAGGAATGTCTCACCGTGTACAAACGGGTTTCGCCCGGATGATGAAAATACATGATTTAAGGAAAACCAATGGACCTTTGTAGATGACATGGTTTAAGGTTGACCATGAACCTTTGGAGATGGCATGGTTTAAGGCTGACCATAAACCTTTGGAGATAACATGGTTTAAGGTTGACCATGAACCTTTGGAGATGACATGGTTTAAGGCTGACCATTAACCTTTGGTTTTTAGGGAAGCATCCGCTACCCCCTTGAAAATTGCATGGCTTCATTGAGGAATCCTGTCAAACTCAACTTGAGCAAGTGTCATTAGAGACGTCATCAAGAGACGTATTGGCAACATTACGGCATTAATTGATCAAATTCTCTAGGAGTC
The DNA here is from genome assembly GCA_017140595.1 of Eucalyptus curtisii. Taxonomy (NCBI): domain Eukaryota; kingdom Viridiplantae; phylum Streptophyta; class Magnoliopsida; order Myrtales; family Myrtaceae; genus Eucalyptus; species Eucalyptus curtisii. Next base: position 528,662 of record CM029494.1, on the reverse strand, counting down.
AAGTTCTTATCAGAACGGCTACGACTCATGAAAAAGGCTCATTACACATGCCAAACTAAAGCTTCCCAGTTAGAAAGGGTTTCTCACACACTCTCGACAAAATGGCTGCTTGATCCCATCCATTCGCGTGGGAAGTAACTGATTGCTGAGGATATCTCACATAACCCACGTCAAAGGCTTTCAAAAACATTCGCAATGAGTACAATCTAATCGATCAAAAAGGTCTTTTGAAAGGACCACAATATAGGCTCGGTTAGGGCTTACACAAAGGAATTATTGCTTTGAGGCTAATAAAAGAAAATTCATCGCTATCTTCATCGGGTTTACAAGTCGAGAATTTGGAAAATAAGACAAGATAAAATTACCTCCACTCCTTTAAGTAGTAGCTTCTTCATGGCATTCTCATTTTCACTCAAACCATCCCAATCAGAAGAGACTTCGGAAGAGGGTTGTAATGTTGGCTTGGGAAAGGCTCGAAAGGCTTAAAATTTCCAAGAGGGTTTTTAAGAGTCGGTGATCATCATGGCATTGTGACCAGGTCAATCGATCTTTTGAAGTCATTTGGATTTTGGAACACAGCGCATCTCGAATGTTCCTTTACTAATCATTTTTGCATGGGAGCTTTGCTCATTTTCTAATTTCATTTGCACTTGCGATGATTTTTTACGCAGGCACTTTGACTTTCATCATTTTTTTTTACCTAAGATGCAGTCTTTTGGCTCTTTTTCTTGACGGGCATTGGCCTTGCTTTTACCAGGCACACTGCTTTTTCATACCCCCTAGTTCGTCGAACTTTTTGTTTTTTGAACTTTTGGAGCTCTTATGACTTTTGAGATACTTTTCACATTTTCTCGTGACTGTCCATCGTATTTGATCAATTCTTATGCCTTGCCCCAGTGAAGGGAGATGATCATCGCTCGGGGTTCAAAAATGAATAATCAAGCCCAAATTGGTTTAAGTAATGGGTATTAGTGTTTGGAAAGAGAAGGAAATGCTCTTCTTCACTTTGGGACGAGTCAAGCTTTAATGAGAATTCCTTTGAAGCTATCACCAGAAGATTGATGCAAGTGAAAGTAATAGAATCTTTCTCAATCTTTCGCTTTACAACACAATCATAACCTCCTATGCTGCCCCAATGTAGGGTCGTTCTCGACAGGGGTACTTTGAAAGATCATCTTATTTGGCCCAAAGGGGTAGTAAGAGATTAGTGCAATGCTTGGGTTTGATGAAGGAAACGCCTTTATCATTTCGATCTTTGCGCTCAATGCGAATGAATCATTCGTCCTAAGAGAAGGTTGCCTCTCACTCAACGCTCAAAAGTGTTTGAAGGACATTGAACTCTCAAAAGTGTTTGAAGGACGTGTTTGGAAATGGGCTTGCCTTTCTTCATCCTAAGCACTTCTTGTTTGGCATGGTTAATGCCTCAAATTTCACTCTACCGAGACCGTCTGAGTGGATCAATCTTCATAGGGAAATTTGATTTAAAATGAATAATCCACAAAACGAGAAAACAATTTGGAGATAAAAAATGATGCTCAAAAAGTTTGTAGATTTTTTTTTTCCAATTTTTCGTTTATGTGCTTATCTCTAAGAAAGCGCCAAATGTTTTTTTTTTTTCTTGTAATGGAAATTCTCTTTTTCTTTTTCTTGTTTTTCTTTTTTTTTTTTAACTTAAAAAAATTGAGAAGAATGGTACTTATCTGCGGCATGGTGACCCGGTAACCTTGTAAAAAATGTAAAAGAATATGTTAGTGCAAAAATCCTTAGGGGTTGAAATGTTGAAAACGATACATCATTACCATTCACTCACTTTCATTCTTTGGGCACTAACATCTCTTGGATTCACTTTCGTGAATATTTGGTAACTCGAAAATACCCTTCCCTTGCATTCGCCTTTAAATGTTTGATGTCTTCCTGATTCCTTGGTAGAAGGCGCCGCTTCTATGGTCAATGTGCAATTTTTTTCATCTATCGCCTGTAAGAAGGGGAGATGAAACGAGTTATTTCCATTCTTAGTGAGGTTCAACTAAGGAATGATACATCCTTCTTGATGAATTTGACAATGTTGTTCCAGCACACTTCATTGGTGGGGGAGGAGAGATTTTTTCCTAAATCAAACGTTGCTCTCCCACTCTTTATTTGACAAACATTTGTTATGTTCGGATCTGTCCTGTATCAAAGAAAAGGACATGTCATTCATTTTTTTTTATGCTGAAGAGAATCAAGTTTAGGAACATGATACATCCTTTTCAAAGTGGAACGATCAACATCCCAAGGTATCTCTCATGGAGGACAGGATAATATTGCCCCTCTGTTTCATTTGAATCTTTTTTTTTAGATGAACAAGACTTAATAATGCTCCATCGCGCTTGTTGGAACATTACAAAACTTGATACTCCTAATGTCTCATTGACAATGAAAAAAAAATCATGTCAGAAACGGTATCAGAAATGGACAATTGAAATCGATACAGTTTACTCTTCCTTCGAATTCGTCTTTTGGATGCTTGGCGACACTCTTCATTTGTCTCATATGCAAAGTGAGGGCTACTTTGGCACCTAAGGCATTTGCATCACGAATCTCTAATGTTGATTGTAGGAAACTCTTACAGCCAAATGTTCAAATGCTTTAATTACCAAAATGTGCAAGAGCCCTAATACTAGCCTTAGTAACATATGATGCGGCTCTTGATAAAATTCATAAAAAAGCAATTTGGTGCTGGCGAAGCCCAATCTCCAAATAAAGAAACTTTTTAGAACGGAATTCAGCTTCGTTTTGCCTCTATGGAAAATTGGCGCCTATGATGCCTCGACACATGCTTAATCCTCAAATTCCATGAGCCTACACTTTTATCTTTTAGAAGAGGCAGATGTCGATCTCAGATAAACTCCTCATCCTACCAAAGAAAGCGATTTCGTGTAGAGAGGCCTTGAGCAAAGCTTTCTTGAAATTCATTTTGGAAGGTAGACGTAAAGATTCGCTTGAACCACATGTGAATTTGGTTTTTTTTTTTCATGAAATTGAATTCCATCGTTAAAAAATGTGAGTCGCATCATTTACAAAAGTATCGATTAGATTCGTAATCAAAACCCAGAATGGAAAACAAGATTCTTGACAAAAATAAATACAATGATAAAATACAAGAAACTCTTTTATAGATAAGAGTAAAAAACAACTCTCGCCCTAGCTCTAGAATTCACTTCTCTATGTGGTCAAACACGAGAATGTCATGGAGCATCACGCATAACCTGCAAAAACACGACAATGTCAGTGTGAAGTATGTGAAAATGATTTATCAATGAGGTCGCTTCTTACAGCAAAATTGAGGCGACGGTACATGCCCCATAGTTCTCATTATGGGGTTTTACTATTTCGCCAAGATTTTATCAAGAAAGAAGGGGCATCATTAAAAGATCGATCAACGGCTATCAATCGGACGTCTACTCTTATTCTAAGAGTTTCATATGAAAAAGTGGCATTGATTTTTTTTTTTTTGAAGAGATTGATTTTCTGATTTCTCTTGCAAAAAAATGAAGTGATTTCTATTTTGAGAAATTTGCACACAAAATGATTTGCATTTTAGTCCAAAATGTGAGAATGAGAGAATTTGATAAAAAAATGCAATTTCAATTTTCATGCCCCAATTATAAAATCACAACTAGCAAGTTTTTTTTTTTTTTTTTATCAAAATGATTTCGAGCCTATAACTAGAAATTTAACAAAATCATGTGTTCAACAGGGTCACATCAAAGTATTTAGAACTTGCATTCAAGAATGATTGCCAACTTTTTCTTTTTTCGTTTTTAATGAAAATCCTACAACACCGAGGGCATTCGATTGATTTTCGCGAATTTCAAGACGAAAATGCAATACAAAATGAGCAAATAAAAATAAAAATGATACTCACAATGGGTATCGACCTTTGTCTCTTTTTTTTTTTTTTCAATCGCATAGACATGCACATGGGATGTGGTTCGATTTCTACTCTATTCAGCTCAAAATGGAGCCATAGGATCACCGGACTGAATCAGCAAGGTCGCGGTTAGGTCGGGTTACCCATGACTCCGGCTTTGTCAAAGAACCGACCCGTGTCGCGCGCTTGCAGACCGGGGTGGGTACCTTCGACATGAAAGAAATTTCGGGGTAGAGAAGGGTGACTCGTACTACATGCTTGTAGTCGGAGTGGTATCCACTTCAACACCATCCTAAGTGATCCTATGCGGCCCAGGTCCGGCGGCAGGTTGTGTGTTCTAGAGTGTAGTGCAATGCAAATGATACATGCACAACAATTTATAGGTAAACAACACTCCGTACATAAAAAATAAACCATACATTCCTACATCTCCCTGCAAGATAAAGGTGAGCAAACACTTCTCCTTATACCTCCCATTCTGCAAAAACATTTAACACCTTTAATGTTAGGGGCGTACCTGGAATCCTCGTTGCCAAACAAAAATATTTTGAACAAGATTAATTTTGGCCTAAGTCCTCTAAGGTTTAAAACCAATTCCCCAGTGGAGTCGCCAAGCTATCGCGACCTACCCTCAGGGGGGAGGGAACAGGTTTAGGGGTATTGCCTATAGGACGGGCCTAAGGCCCATCATTAGGCGCGGGCTCTCCCAAGCCCATACCCCGCGTGACATTGGGATATTTTAAGAATTTTGCACAAAAGGAGTCGCCACTAGCCTATTGGGGTCGGTTAGAAACCAAGTGAGGCACGAGAGTATGCCACATTTCCTACGCAACCAGAGAATCTAGGGTTGGGGACTTGATTACACTAATTGACTAATTAGTGCCCTTTCGATACTTAATCTTGTTCATTTTAACAAAATAATTTTTGGCAGGCAGTTTGGATTGATTTTATATCCCTTTACTAACATGTGAGGTGATCATGCAGGTGCGCAATCATTAAAATAACAATCATAGCTACCAAGATCCTAATTGCAGTAAAATTAAACACGTGTAATTAAACATAATTAGATATGCAAATTAAACATACGATATAATCAAAATACGAGCAAATAAATGTCTAATTACACTAAAAAGGCAAGATATGGCAATTCCTAACTAAACCTTATATTTTTTAGATTTTCGAAATTTTTTTAATTTTTTTTACTTTTTAAGAAAAAATAATTAATTTTTTAATTTTTTAATTATTTTTTAAAAAATTTAAGAAAAATAATTAATTTTTTTAATTTTTTAATTTCTAATTTTTTAAATTTCTTGGATTTTCGAAATTGTTTTTATAAAAATAATAATAAAATAATTTTTGGGACCGAATCGGACCCGGGTTCGGTCCGGTTAGGAGAAAGTGGGCCCGAATCGCGGGCCCAACCCAAGAGGTCCCTCCTATCTCTTTAAAACAAACTAAACCTATAAGCCCACACTAAACAACCCACGCCCACAAGCCCAAAAACTCATAAGCCCACATGCAAAAATAACCCAAATCCCGCCGAATTGCTTTAAAAACCCCATCGGTTTTGGGCCGAAACCCTACCCGGTGGGGCTTTCGCTCGACCCGACTAAGACCTGGTTTGCCTCCTCTCTCCCCGCTGTGTTGTGACGGCGAAGGGGGATGGTTAGGGCACCAAGCGGCGGTTCTGTGTCGACAGTGGCGGCGAAGCGGCGGGTGGCGGCAGCGATGTTGCGGCCGGCGGCGTCGGCTTGTGCGACGTCGGGCAGGAGGACGGAGCAACGAGGTAGCGGCGGTAGGGGCGGCAACGAGAGCTCGCAGGTGAAGCGGTGGCGCAAGCTCGCGGGCAAGGAGGAACTCCGGCGGCTGGCGAGACGGCGGCCGACTCGGGTGTAGTGGCGGTGTCGCGAGGAGGCTCGGACGGCGTCGGAGACCCCCCTTTTTCCTCTCGGTCCCCTCTCCCTCTCCCATTTCTTTAGATATGGGTTTCGGGGAAGCGAGCGGCAACTGGCGTGATCGATGGCGGCACAACTCAAGTAAGTGACACGGGCGAGGGGGCTTGGAGCGGTGCTGTCCGGCGGAGGCGCTGCAAGCGAGCTCACAGGTTGTTGCGGCGTTGCGATTTCCGGGGGGCGCGAAGTGGCGGTGAGGCTCGTTGGCTCGGCTGCCGGCGTTGGGTTGCAGGCGGTGGGTTGGACGGCGTCGCAGCTTCGGGTTGCAGGGGATGGCGCCGGAGGGCAGCGGCGCGGACGGCACCGCAGCAGCGCCGCCGCTGCCCTCTCGTTGTTGCTCTCTCTTCCTTTCTCTCTGTGTTTGTTCTCTCTGCTCCTTCGGTTTCTCCCTGTGTTTTTTTTTTTTTTAAATTTATTTATCTCCCTTTCTTCTCTCTACCGATCTCTCTCTCGAGTTCCTCCCCTTTGTGTTGTTCTCCTCCTTGTTTTTCTTCCCCCCGCGCGCTAGGGTTTCCGAAGATGGAGGAGGGAGAAGGCGGATGGGCCGGGCCAAGGTGAGATCCGGCCCGGCCCCTTCCACGTTTTGTTTTTCTCCTTTTTTTTTGTTGTTTTTGTTTGTTTTTTGTTTGTTTTTGTTTTTGTTTTTTTTTTAAACTAATTCCTAATTCCGTACACAATTAAATCCTAAAAGAAAATGGGAAAATTTAGGTGTCAACAGTCATCAACTACACACCTCGGAGCGCAGCTCGTGGCAGATCAAGCGCAAGGTAGAGATGATGACATCCCGAGGCAACTCACTGATGAGCAGAGAAGACAACTAAAGCCAAGTCCAGTCATGTTCGCTACCATGAGAGGGGTTCTTAAAGAGCATGAGTCGACTAACCATATGGCTAAGTACATTGCTGATGTGATCAAGCCGTTGATCGTCAATACTCTCCATGATTTTGTGAGTGGATAAGGGAAACGAGCGATTCAATTCAAATGCAAGTCAATCTTGCTAATTCTACACCTTCTGGGTATGTTCCTTCATGGACTGCTGCTCAAATTACTTTTGGTACCATAGGGCAGGTTGTACCACCTCCACCACCACTTAGGACTTTGGAAAGGGCTAAAACCGTTAGTACAACCCAGACCTGAGGGCCAATACTTACCAATGCAGGCGATTTGCCTAATCCTGCTCAGGCTTACTTATGTGGTTACAATAGTGGCACTGTGGTGAATCAAAACGCTCAACAAAACATGCCATGACTTGCGATTTGCCTAATCGTAATTCATGGGGTCAATTTTAATGGTGATAACTATGTTGTATGGAAAGCAAGGCTGCTTCCACTTCTCCGGGCAAACGAACTTCTGCCCATTGTTAAACGTACCTATCCTTGTCTTCCAACTCATACCACACAAACAAGTGCAGATGGAACTACTACAGTTGTTCCAAATCCTACCTATGAAAAATGGTCAATACGTGATGAAGTGGCCCTCACATGAATTCTAAACACCTCAGCCAACGCAATTGTTGGACAGCTCTCAACATTCACCTCTTCAACAGACGTGTGGCGATTCATAGCCACATCTTATGTGGCACGAAATCATGCCTGAGTAGTTCAACTTCGAATGCAGTTGCAAACTCTTTGTAAAGGTAAGCAAACAATTAGAGAATTTCTTCAACAAGCAACAATAATTGTAGATCAGCTACTTCGATTGGTGAAGTCGTCTCTCCTCAAGAATTCCAAACCCATGTATTTTGTGGGTTGGGTCCAAAAAATCAAAATCTTGCATTCTCTGTTTCAGTTCAACGTCGGTATCAAGACATAAACTGTGAGACATTTCACTATTTGCTTTTGTCTCATGAGGTTTGGCTAGAGCTCATGGAACCCTCAGTGCAAGGTCCGGCTGCATTTATAGGGAAGGCTAATGATGTCTTTCCTCCACACTCTCATGTCTTCAGCCTTGTCTTCATTGTCACCACTTGCTTTTCCAACGTACAAGACATATTCGATCCACAAATGGCATTTTTGTCTAGATCACGTCTCCTACAACACAGTCAACCGAGTACTAAATAAATCTACAGTCTCTGTTTCTCCTAGTCCTGCATGTCTTTCTTGCAAGAGTCACATTCATGTTCATTCACTCTCCAAAAATAAGTCTTCGGTCCCCCTCCAACTAGTCCATTTTGGACTATCGTTATTATATGTGATTCATTGATGATTTCTCTCTATTTTCCTGAATATATCTTTTTCAATCCCGTGATCAATTTCTTTCCATTTTCACGGCATTTTTAAATTTGGTGGAAAATCAACTTAACACTATAGTGAAAGCTGTTCAATGTGATAAAGCAAGCGAGTTTCAATCTGCTCCTTTCTACAGACTATTGTAGGACCGAGTAATCCACCACCGTACCTCTTGTATCGACATGTTGTGGAGATGGGACTGTCGATGCTCCATCATGCTTAAGTTCCAACTCACTTTTGGGATCTTGCATTCGAAAGTGCTGTTCATATCATTAATAGGTTACCTTCAACAATGCTCAACCATAAGTCACCTTAGGAGGTTCTTTATAATGTTGAACCCTCAATTCATCACCTACGCGTCTTTGGCTATGCAGTTTATTCGAACCTTTGACCTTATGCAAAGGACAAAATACAGTATCGATCTCATTGCTGCATTTTTTTGGGTTATCCTCTTAGCTTCCATCATTATTGATGCTACTCTCTCAAGGATAATCGGTTCTATATTACCACTGATGCTATTTTGGATGAAGAGTTATTTCCTTTTATTTCTGCTGCATCATTAGTTCATACTGGCCCATCTCTTGATTTATCAACAGATTCGGAATTTCACCCCCAGCCAGGTGGTATTTCCATCCCTGTCAGTGCACTCATGGCCTCTCCAAATCAAAATCATTCTACCTCAATTTCGCATAAATCCTCTATTTAATCTATAGCACTGCATGTTATGGCACCATCAATGAAAATGCTTCACCTAATTTCGCACGTTCTACCACATGTTCCACTAATCAGTCTAGTTCCTTTATAGACCAAACCATCAGATCTTCGGCTCAATTAGAGCCCTCTCTTGGTCCGCCTGTGGCTCCTACACACCCCATGGTCACGTGGCTTCGAGATGGTACTTTGGCTCGACGTCATCTCACTGAGGACCACACATATGCCCTCATTCTGTGGTGTAGCCGATACCCACTCCAACTTGCTTTAATCAAGCAACTACAGATCCTGTATGGAGGGCTGCCATGGCTGAAGAATATATAGCCTTTATGAAGAATCAAACTTGGGTTCCAGTCCCTCGTTCATCACAATTTAAAGCAGTTAGATGCAAATAGGTGTTTCCCATCAAATATCATGCAGATGACTCACTTGAATGGTACAAAGCGAGATTATTGGCTAAGTGATATAATCAATAGGAACGAGTTGATTCTTATGAGACTTTCAGTCCCGTTGTGAAGCACGTAACTGTCTGTTCGGTGAATTCACCCACCTACAGTCATGGTTGGACACTTCGACAACTTGACAACTTGATATTAAGAACGCATTCCTTCACTGCCACCTTATTGATGAGATTTATATGCAACAACTGCTAGGTTTTGTTGATGGTAATTATCCCGACTATGTTTGCAAACTTCAACGGTTGCTTTATGGATTAAAGCAAGCACCACGAGTTTGGTATCAAAGGCTAAGCTTTTTCTTCTTATCTATTGGTTTTCATGTTTCTCGTGCTGATTCTTCATTATTTGTCCTACATACATCAGCATACAGTGTATTTCTCTTTGTATATGCGGATGATATCATCCTTACACGCTCTCCTCGGGCACCACTATCCACTTTAATTGAATCCCTACAACGGGAGTTCACTATCAAAGATCTTGATGATCTTCACTATTTTTTGGGGATTGAATTACAACACACTACCTCTGGCCTTCTTTTGCATCAAGGGAAATATGCTCCCGAAATTCTTAAGAAAACCAACATGGACAAAGCACGGGCTGTAGCTACACCATGCCTGACCAGTTCGGATCCTCCTTTTCTTCATCAAGGTGCCCTATTTCATAATCCCAAACTGTATCGTTGTACAATGGGCGCACTATAATATATCACCATTACTTGACCAAACTTTGCTTATGTCGTGAATACTGCTTGTCGGTCCGTGCATGCCCCTATAGAAGCCCATTGGCAATATGTCAAACGTATTTTACGCTTCGTCTTTGGCGCTCTTAGTCACGGCATTGTCTTCATCAAAGGATCTCATGATTCCCTTCATGCTTTTTCTGATGTAGGATAGGCTGGTAACCATGATACTAGACGCTTTGTGGGTGGTTATGCTATTTTTCTTGGTTTTAATTTTATCTCCTGGAGTTCTCGCAAGCAGAGAACAGTTGCTCATTCAAGTACCAAGGCAGAATTTAAATGTCTTGCTGACACCACTAGTGAGATCATATCGATTCAAGCTTTACTTTCTAATTTAAGGATCACCTTGCAGGGGTCCCCGGTACTATGGTGTGATAATATTTCAACTATCTGCCTTAGTGGCAATCCTGTTTTTCATGCTCGGATGAAACTTGTGGAGATTGACTATCATTTTGTTCGCGAGCAGATTTATTAGCGCCAATTACATGGTCAATATATCTCTTTGATGGACCAACCAGTAGATATATTCACCAAAGCCCTTTCAGGATCCCGATTTCGACTTATCAGGCTAAACTTACTGTGACTGCCGCCCCATCAGCTTGCAGGGGGGTGTCAAAGGAAAGAAATCCCTATAACGTTGATCATGGAACTGTTACGATTCCTCCATGATTTGGTTATTAAGTCAAATCATTTCCTTCCAAGAATACACCTACAATCCCCCCACGACTTGCTCCTCAAGATAGATCATTCTCTAAAGATTGTATCCCACAGAATCACGTCTCTTGTAAACTTAGTGCTTAGCCTATATATATTCATTGTGTTGTATAGCAATAGGTGTACAGAAGATATTCTCTTAAAATATACAGAAAATACAAGGCGACGTTGTGCCTGAATCTTCTTCTTCTATTCAGCCCTCTTTCACCACTTTAACAGCACCTATGCCATATAGGCATAATGCTGTCATTAACAACCACACTGATCTTGCCTAAGGGGCATGATGTACTACAGTACTTACCACAACCGTTACCACAGCCTATTCTGGAGCACAATAAGCTATAGCACCTATTATAGTAGTTCTTGGCAAAATCACCAAAATGCTCAACTAATGTTCGAACAAATGACGTGACAATATGGGGGTAATTTGGGATATATTAGACTTGCGTACAGAAAGTCATATCTAGACTAGATGAATACAATACCTTATCCGAGAGGTTTCAAGATACTTGAATTCACCCTCTTTTATGGTGAAGATGATCACTTGACATAGGAGCATATTAGCCTGTTCATTGTGCTGCGTGGCAATGCAACACATGGTGATTGTTGGAATTTAAGATTGTTTTCATTGTCGTTGTCTAAAACTTTTCACTTGGTACACAACACCATCTGCTAATTCTGTTCAATCAGGGGAGCAGATGGAAAGACTATTCTACAACTGATTCCAAAGGTCCATCCCCAATGTAACTATAGCAGACCTGGCGACTATGAAACAGCTAAACAATGAATTAGTACACCAGTTCATATCCCGATTCAAGAAGGCGAGAAATAAATGTCTCTTGCCACTACCAGAAAAGTCTTTTGCCGAAATAGCTCTTAGTGGCCTAAAGTTTGCCATAAGGAAAAGAATGGAGGGACAGCCATCTATGACCTTTTTCGTTCGGCAATAGGGACAGTTAGATACGAAAACCTAATGAAAGAGAAGGACAAAAAGCTTGGTAAACATGAGGTGACCTTTGTGGAAAGGTATGAGCCTAACAGAGATTTCATGACGACCTAGACCTGGGGCAGTACGGAGGGATAGACTAAGATCGTCTTGGTAGTACGCGGGCGAGGCTAAGGGCATGTCTCCCATCCCACATCGCTTAGGGAGGGAGTCATTGGCTAGCTTATGAGGCTTGGGTGTCTCTAACTGTACATACACGTTTTCTTGGGGTAGGATGGGCTGCTCCGAGAAGAACAAAATTGTGAGGACTTAGTGTCAAAAGCGGACAATATGTCTACAGTAGAGACCCGGGTCCTTACAGGTGGTGTGTGGGGCCACAGCGAGGGCCCTGTGCCTTAAGGGGGGAGAATGTGACAACCCAAACCTGGGGTAGTACGGAGGGATGGACTAAGATCGTCTCGGCAGTACGCGGGCTAGGCTAAGGGCATGTCTCCGGTCCCACATCGCTTAGGGGGGGAGGCTAAGGGCATGTCTCCTGTCCCACATTGCTTGGACGGGGAGTCCTAGGCTAACTTATAAGGCTTGGGTGTTTCTAACTGTACATACGCGTTTTCAAACCGTAATGACGTAGAGTATGGGCTACTCCGGGAAGAACAAAACGCGTTTTCAAACCGTAAGGACGTAGAGTATGGGCTGCTCCGAGAAGAACAAAACCGTAAGGACGTAGTGTCCAAAGCGGATAATATGTGTACAGTGGAGACCCAGGTCCTTACAGATTTAGACTAAGGACAATATGCTGAGCTATCTGTAGCCAAATTGGTGATCAATAAGTCATACATCTGTCAAGCATTGAGGCCAGCGAGGACTTATGAAAAGCTGAAACAAAGCATTATGGTTAAGGCTAAGGATACTCAATACTACTCGTTTGATGTAAATAAGATGGATGAAATCTGCGATTTGCTTTTAGCTGATGGCTAGATAAAACTAATTGAAGGCCAAACCATACCGAGCATAGAGAAAAAGGCAAACAAGAAATTCTGCAAAATTGCACCAATCCTGAAACAATAATACTATTGATTGCACTGTCTTCGGGAGGAATGTCCAATAAGTGATTCGGCAAGGTAAAATCAAGTTTGCCGATGAGAAAGGAAAAGCTCTAATGGAGATAGATGTTGACCATTCCCTCTTATGACTAGGATGGTATCGATGAAGCAAACAGGTAAAGAAGCCACAACAACCAAACTTTTGTGCTCGATGTAAGTGGGCAATTGGTCAAAGCTACCATTCCCCACCCAGAAAGAAGATAACACAAAATTCCCTGGCCAAAACATGAGGCACGTCCATCGACCGAATCTTACTAACAATCTTCATGCCGTCGATTTGATGAGTTGCGCCGTGGTATTTGACCGCACAATCTTCCCTAGGGGACAACCGGTAAAGAAAAACTCATTCAAGCAAAGATATAAGGAAGGGGATCTCATTATGGGCACAATGGGAGAGCCAAGCAGTAAGTTTGACTATTATGTCAGTTATGGACTAGCATCTGTTGACACTTAAATTTTGGCTACCAATTTGGAGATTATTTACATACAAAATTAGGGATCAATCTTTAATCCTTAAAAAAAATTAAAAAAAAAAAAAAATTGCATAACATACAGCTTTAGGAGCATATAGTTTAATTTATTAATTGTATTTGCATTAGACCGGCGATGCTGTAAGGTTTTGAACTTAAATTAAATTATGTGGATTGACCCCATGGCGCAGCGGAATTCGGCCCTACCCATTGCACAGGCCGAAATTGATAGAGAGGAGGACCTTGTTCAGCCTAAGTTAATTGAAGTTTAGCCCATTAGAGTTTAATTGGAATTAGGCCTTAGGTTATTAGAGCCTATTATTTTAATAAGGCTAAAAAATTAAGTCCTTGTAATCAAGTTTAGATCTAGGGTTTTCACTATAAATAGATATTGGGTCTTCACGGGGGGGCTTCACAATTGAGATACACGGCCAGAACGGAAAAATCGAGAAAGGGGCAAGGAGAGAGCGAGCACATTCAGAACTTGACGGGGAGCAGCAAAGAAAAAGACACGAAGAAGAAAACAATAAAGAAAGACAAAAGAGGCTGTTCATGTTCTGAAATTCATGATCTTTGTCTTTGCTTTTTGACCATCGGACAAAGGACTCTGCAGGTTATCCCCGACCGTGCTGCTCTTCCTCGTTGTCACCTTGAACGCCGTCTTGCTCCAACTGGCCACTGTGAGCTGCACTAGCGAGCCCTCATCGCTAAACCTGCAATTCCAGTGAAGCACCTTCACTGACGCACCAACCAGTCGCTCCTTCGTCCAGCGACGTTGCTCACCGCAACCAGCAACCTCAGCAGCTTCCTGGCGAGCCTCAAAATTCACATAATTACGGCAACAAACTGAAGGATTCTCGGCAAAGGCCTGGCTTTAAATTTGAAGATTTCTTTTCCACTGCTTGCAGTGTGGAATTTGCGTGCGTGCAGGTTATTTGGGTCAGAGGGATACGTGAACCCGGTCAAAAGGACCACGTCAGTTTGATGTCCAAGAGAGCCTTCGTGAGCCAGGCCCATCTCCTGGAACTTCGGGCACCCATCAAAGTTTGTGCCTTGCACGCACGCCCTTGTCCGTACACATTTAGTTTGGTTGCCGCGCGTGGCCAGTTTATCTGCTATAGCGCTTTAACGTTCCAGCGAATCCCATAATTTCTCGATCCATCATCATTGCTCGACACCACCAGATTGGTCCAGCGATACTGGCGATACCATAGCAGTGCCGAGCCACCCATCTCACCGACGACCCCCGATTCTCCGGCGAGTCCTTCACCAAGCCAGGGTGACCACTGTTGGAGAAATCTTTCTGGAATATTTTGAAGCTGACAAAACGTTTCCATCAGTCTAGTCTGAAGATTTGCAGACTCTACTATTTAAAGTCTAAAGACCTCCTGGATCGCAGACTCAAGACTCAAAGTCTATTCTCATTGACGGTTTGTAGTTTGTCGAAGAAGGTCTATCCAGGACTATGTGTTTCGTTAAGGATTTGATCTTATCGACTGACGAAGATCTCTTGGCTAGATATGACATAACGGATTCCTTTATTCGAATCAAGATTGATTAAAGATCCGATGATTGGCGAAGTATACTTGGAAGGTTATACTTATGGAAACCGAGATCCTGATTGTATGGGCGAGCAGGATTGATGGGCTGTCGACATGTTCCTTTAATGGCTCGAATGATCTTCCTAATTGATTTTGTCCAATGGGAAGATTGGAAGAATTCCTTTGGTAAGTGCCAACGGGTATGATGGCATAAATGAGTATATAAGGAAGACGTTCCAGTTGTTCGAGTAGGTGTACGATAGAAGAATTCCAAAGTCTGAAGCTCCTTATTCTTAGTCAATTCATTTACTGAGCGAAATCTTGTACGCAAAAGAGAGTCTATATTTTGAGATACCTTGAGGAAGTGTGGTAGAATATCTACACTTTGTGGAATCAAGGGAAAGCATTGCTGTAATATCTCTTTTGTTCATAGTGAAATCCAGCCGGTGGGCTGTCGGTGCGAAAAGAGTGGACGTAGGCTTGGAATAAGCCGAACCACTATAAACCTTGTGTTCAATTTTCTCTTCCCTACTCTCTGTTTACTTTGATCATAATCTGTTTTAGAGAACTTCCTTTCTATTGTCTCGCCTAGTATTGCTTTCGTATCTCGATAAATTGTTTTTACACCTATTCACCCCCTCTAGGTGTTTATACTAACTATATCAATTGGTATCAGAGCTTGTGTACTCACTTTGTTTGAAGTGTTTTACTTCAGAGTTAAAGATCCATGGCTAGTATGTTAGCTCCAGGGCTGGTGGAAGGGCAAAGCAATACCAGACCTCCTTACTTTGATGGAAAGGATTACAACATCTGGAAAAACAAGATGAAAGCGTTCTTAAGATCAAAGGATCCTCGGAATGGGACGTTGTAGAAAAAGGAATCACTCCTAAAGCTGCATCCGTCTCGAGAGAGGAAAAGAAACTGTTGAGTCTAGTGAAATGACTCAGGAAGAGATAATCAAGAGACAAGCTCTTGATGCAAAAGCAATTTATTCTTTATATTGTGCTTTGTCACCTACTAAATATAACAGAATATCTTCTTGTGTTATAGCAAAAGAAGTCTGGGATAGATTACATATTACCTATGAAGGAACTGATCGAGTGAAAGAGACCAGAATCAACATTCTCCTCGGTCAATACGAAGCCTTCAAAATGAAATCAGGAGAATCTATAACTGACATGTTTAGTCGTTTTTACAGAAATCGTGAATGGTCTTGAAAATCAAGGTCAACCAATTTCTGATCCCATGAAAGTAAACAAGCTACTGCGTGGACTCTCCAAGGATTGGAATCACATAAAGACCTCAATAAGAGAGACACAAAGAATCATGCCACTATCTGTCAATGAGTTGGTTGGAACTCTTCGGTCTTATGAAGTGGAACGAATCAATGAAGATGAATATCCTAAAGGTAAGAAATCCATTGCATTAAAATCCAATGATGATTCGATGTTGATTCTCGAAGACGATATGGATGATGAGGAGCTTGCTCTCATGATAAGAAGATTCGAAAAGCTGAATAGAAAAGGAAGAAGATTCAATCCAAAGAAATAGAGTTTTCAAAAGCAACAGACTAAGTCTCTGTTGAGGATGATGAATCAAACAAAGATATAGTCTGCTTTGAATGTAAGAAAAAGGGACACATCGACCCAACCTGTCCTCTTCGAGGAAGAAGAAAGGAAAAGCTGAAAAGTATCGAAAGGCTCTTAAAGCATAAACTGGAGTGATACGAGTGTGAAGAAAGTGATGATGATTATGCCAATATATATCGATGGCACAATCGGATTCAGATTCAAACTCCGAGACGACTCGAGTTCAGACGGTGAGTTTGAGGTAAGTAACTTTAAAATCCCTATTAAAGTTTCTAAATACATTGATGAGCTGTGTTCTAGTCTTAAGACTTCTCTTAAAAGGATTTCCGAACTTAAAAAAGAAAATTCTGAACTAAAACAACAGGAAAATGCTTTGAAAGAAAAGTTGAAATGTTTAGACATGAATGTTTCTACTCTTAAAGAAAGTGAAGAAATCTTTTAAAAGAAAATGAATTTTTAAAAATTGACATATCAAATATTTCAAAAAGATTTTCAATAGGATCGAGAAACTTGAGAAAATTCTTTCAAAGACAAAGACCTTATTTCAATAAATCTGGTTTGGGAATGACTGTGGAAACCATTCCTCTAATTGATTTTCCTAAAGTGAAGGAAAGAATTAAGCAAAGACCCACAAGAGATGCTTACAAAAATCATTTCAAAAAGGTTTTTGTAAAACCAAAGAGGTCGAAATGCTCTCAGATGTTCAAAGTGCAATAGTGCAGATCATTTTGAAAAGGAATGTCCTATGGTTTGGAAACCTGTTAAAAAGGTATGGGCAAAAACCGCATATCATACTAACACCAATGGACCCAAGAAAATATTGGTACCAAAGAAAACTTGAGTCTCTTTTTTAAATGCAGGTCACTATCAAGAAAAAGGTAAAATGGTATCTGGATAGTGGATGCTCAAGACATATGACAAGAGATTCAAATTGCTTCATAAAGCTCGTTCAAGTAAATGGTGGAAAAGTCTCATTTGGAGGAAACAACAAAGGAAGAATTGTGGGGTTTTGAACTGTAAAGATTGGAAACCTCACAATAAGCAATGTTTCCCTAGTGGAAGGACTCAACTACAATCCGCTCGTATCGTCAATTTGTGTGATACCGGTTTCAAAATAAACTTTCAAGAGGGAATATGTTCGGGAACCGGTAAAGATTCTACTCGTCATTTATGGGTCGAAGACATGGAAATATCTACCTCTTGGACGTGAAACCAGATGAATCGCAATGTCGATCTCAATTCAAGACGAAGCGAACTTATGGCACGTAAAGCTTGGGCACATCAATATGAAGCGAGATAGCCAAAATTTCAGCAAAGAAGCTTGTTTGTGGTTTACCCAATTTATCATACCAAAAGTCGATCTATGCACTCCATGCGTATTGGGAAAGCGAGGTAAGAAATTCCTTTAAACCAATAAATCAAGTTTCCACTAATCGTGTCGCAGCTTCTGCATATGGATCTCTTTGGACCAACCAGAACTCAAATCATTGGAGGTAAGAAATATTGCCTAGTAATTGTGGATGATTACTCACGATTTACCTGGGTATATTTCCTGGCAAGTAAGTCTGAAACATTCTCTTATTTTGAAAAGTTTGCTAAAAAGGTTCAAAATGAAAAAGGGTATGTTATTTCAAGTATAAGAACAGACTATGAAGGTGAATTTGAAAATCAAGATTTTACAAAATTTTGTGATGAATCTGGTTTTCAGCATTTATTCTCCTCTCCATATACTCCAGAGCAAAAAGGAGTTGTGGAAATAAAGAATAGGTCGCTTCAAGAAATGGCTAGAACTCTTTTAATTGAAAGTAACATTTCTTCACGTTTTTGGGCTGAAGCAGTTTCTACAGCATGTTATATTATTAATAGAGTTTTTCTAAGACCAATTCTGGAAAAAACCCCTATGAGTTATTCAAAGGAAAGAAACCTATTGTTTCATACTTTCATGTGTTTGGATGTAAATGCTTTATTTTGAAAAATGCAAATGATCGAGTTGGCAAGTTTGAGGAAAAATCGACGAAGGCATCTTCCTTGGATATTCTACCTCGAGCAAAGCCTACAGAGTCTATAACAAGAAGACTTAATCTGTGGAGGAATCAATGAATGTCAAATTTCAGGATTCTATGCAAAATGAATCTATTCAGACTCATCTTGAAGAATCTGAACTTGCTTCAGACTCTACAAAGTCTAAAGAAGCAGCTCAGACTCTGAAAGACCAGCAACAAGTGGTTATTGAAGATTCAAATGAAGGAAGTGATCATCAACCTGAAAAATCAACCAGTAACTGGAAGCATAAGTCCAGTCATCCCAAAGATCTCATTATTGGCGACATTAATGAAGGAATTCGCACAAGATCCAAAAGGCGCGAAGAGTCTAGTCTTTGTGGCTCTTATTTTTGAAATAGAACCCAAAAGCATAAAAGAAGCTTTATCGATGAAAGCTGGATTGAAGCTATGCAAGAAGAACTCGAGACAATTCAGCATTAATGATGTCCGGGAGTTGACTCCTAAACCAAAAGGTAAATCTATTATTGGAGCTAAATGAGTTTTCAGGAATAAGATGAACGAGAAAGGAAAAGTCATAAGAAACAAAGCAAGACTCGTGGCCAAGGGATATACGCAAGAAGAAGGGATAGACTATGACGAGACTTACGCACCAATAGCAAGGTTAGAAGCAATTCGATTATTACTTGCTTTTGCTTGTTATAAGAATTTCAGGTTATTCCAAATGGACGTCAAAAGTGCTTTCCTGAATGGATTTATCCATGAGGAAGTCTATGTGGAACAACCACCTGGGTTTGAAGACCCAAGGAAACCAGACTCAAAGATTCGGGATGAAAAAGGCCTTGTATGGTTTAAAGCAAGCACCTCGAGCTTGGTACGACAGGCTGAGTAAGTTTTTAATTCAAAATGGCTTTGTTAAAGGTAAAGTAGACACTACCCTGTTTATCAAAAGAGAAAGCAAAAGTTTTCTGCTTGTTCAAATATATGTTGATGATATTATTTTTGGATCCTCTAATGAAAGTTTGTGCAAGAATTTCTCTAAGTCTATGCAAAATGAATTTGAAATGAGCATGATGGGTGAACTAACCTTCTTTCTTGGACTTCAAGTGAAACAATTGAAGGAAGGGACCTTTATTCATCAAGAAAAATATGCTAATGATCTTGTCAAAAAGTTTGGACCGGAAAATTGCAAAAAGACTGATATACCAGTGTCAAGCTCTTTGAAGATAGACAAAGATGAAGGAGGAAAGAAAGTTGACCAGAAGCTATACAGGAGTATCATTGGTTCACTTCTTTATCTTACGCTTCTAGACCCGACATTTTGTTTAGTGTTTGCATTTGTGCTAGATTTCAAGCGAGACCCTAAAGAATCTCATCTAAATGCTGCAAAGCGTATTATCAAATACATTGCTTCAACTTCAAGCATCGGTCTTTGGTATCCTAAAAAGGGAGACTTTACTCTTCTTGGATACTCAGACGCAGATCTAGCTGGTTGCAGAGTTGATAGAAAGAGCACTTCGGGCACTTGTCAACTACTTGGAAGCAGGACTGTGTCTTGGTTTTCAAGGAAGCAAAATACAGTAGCTCTTTCTACAACGCAAGCGAGTATGTAGCTCTCGGAAGTTGTTGTTCACAAATTCTGTGGATAAAACAACAGCTAAGAGACTTTGGAATTGAAGATTCATGCACGGAGATTAAGCGTGACAACACCAAGTGTAATCAATCTTACCAAAAATCCAATCCTTCACTCAAGAGTGAAGCATATAGAGATTCATGCACGGAGATCATGTTCAAAATGGAGAAATTTCGATTCAGTTTGTTGACTCAAAGAACCAACTGGCGGATATATTTACAAAGCCTTTGGAGAAAAATCAATTTGAAATCATCCGTTCCGGACTCAACATCCCGAAGCTTGAAGAAGTTAAAGTCTAGAGACTCTCAGACTCAGACAAACAAGGTTCTTGACTGTAAGTTATTTTATTTTCTCTCATATTAAATCTCGGAAAGGTACGATCATCTATCTATAATTGATTTTTGCTATCTTCAATTTCCGTGATAAGTGCAATCTTTTCTTTTTCAAAAAGGAGTTAATATTTTAAAAATGGCAGGTATCTATTTTTGAAAAAGGTAGTTATTTTTTTTAAAAAAAAAGGCATCTTTTACTTTCCATTACGACGCTTGGTATGCCTCTCTTCGACTGACCTATATACAAAGTCGGTTCCTCTTTGTTCAAAAACCCTAAAAAGCATCGATCTTCCACTCTGTCTTCTTCACTTGTTTAATCTTCAAAAAAGTTATCATCTTTCTTGGGAAAGTCAAGTTCGGAATCTTTCAAGGCGTGAAAGATGTTGTCTTCAAGAAAGTCTTCGAGGATTGCAAGCGGGGGACCACGGCAAATGAGTGAGGGGCCTACTCACTTTGATCTCACCGAGGAAGAGGAGTCACCCGATCGGCAAGAATAGAGCCCACAACATTCTCAGTAGCGTCATTCTCCACCAACTAGTCCACAGGGTGTTGGTCATCGTGAAGAGGAAGAAATCGTTGAAGGAGTTGTTCCTGTAAGAACTCAAAAGCCCTCTTTTATTTATAAGCTTTACCGTGCTTTAAAGAGGATCGGTACTCCATTGAACTACATTGATGAGTTTCTTAAGGACAAGGGATATGGGAATGAGTACATCTTTTTGCGAAATATGGAGCGTTTGGGAATTGCTCCTAAGGGGATGGCAGAAGAATCTCTTGCAAATATCCCAAGTGATCCGCGTGTTGGAGGACCGAATCCGATAGATGGGAATGATGATGACAAATTGTACAGCCAATTTCAACCGAGAATGGGTGTTGCGGCGAAAATTCGGGGAAAAAGGATGGACTTGTTCCGATCGAAGGAACAAAAGGATCTATACTCCAAATTGTTGAAGCGTGGGGTGATAAACCCTAGGAGTGTGGATTTTGATTTCCTTGATGCTGTGAATGTTAATTTGAGGGAAAAGTTCCGTTTTCTTCAACTTGAACAGTTTATTCGACACTACGAAGCCTATCTTGAACTAATCGCATATTTCTATTCGAATCTTAGCTTCTTGGATGCGAATAGAATTTCTTTTAGTGTCCGAGATCGGGACTTTGTGGTGGATGTAGATATGCTAGCTGATGTGATTGGGGTTGAGAGAGGAAGATATCAACATATTAATGTCTCTATTGCTCGTGCTACATTGGAACTTGTTAAGGACGAAGGACGAGAGGAAGAATTTCCTACTCAAGAATGCGTGCGTTCAACATTCCGCTTCACAAGATTGTGATAAATTGCCTCGGACCGAAATCTACTTCAAAGACTAATGTTTCAAACTCGAGGCAAAGCCGATGTACGCCATCAATGCTTTGGAAAAAGGTTTTCTCTTCCTCACACTATTTTGTTCCACATGTATAGAGCGGTGGTGAAGGACAAGGGTCAACTTCCTTATCCAGGTCTTGTGTCAAAGTTATTCGACATTTGAATGTTCAGCCTCCACAATTTTCTCCGTGTTCGATCGTGTGACAAAATGGTGGTAGGACTGAAAATGGTGTCCAAAATGCGTCTCGAAAGAACTCGACAAGGCGTTGGAGAAATTCAAGGAGACAACCCCGCCAAGCCTCATCAAGTCTCTTTGGCAGCAAAAAGAAAAGGGAAGGAGCCTATGGTTGCTCCATCCAAAAAGAGAAGAGCTCTCACCATTGAGGATGAAGATGATGAGGATGACATCACCATTTCTACTATGGCATTGAAGAACCTGAGTCGTTCTGTTCCAGAATCAATGGAACGATAGGAGAGAGAAGCGAGAAGAAAAAGAAGCGAGAGGAGAAAGAATCGAGGAGAGAGAAGTTGAAGAAAGAGATGCAGAGGAAGAAATGTTTGAAAAAAAAAGAAGAAGAAGAAGAAAGAGGAAATCCGAGAGGAAGGAGAGCATGAGGAACACTCTTCTCCACCCGAAGGCATGGAAACAGGGGGAGATGGTGAGAAAAGAGGAATGTCCTCATATCCCGCTACCGTGAAGGAGTCGGCCGCTCTCCGGCAGATCCCGAGGACATTTATGCCTCTCAATTTCCCGAGGAGGGACATGATGCTTCATCGCCAAATCTGCGTGACTATGCTGATGTACCATCGTCCGCCTTTACTCCATCTAATCGTGCCGAAGCCGCACGTTGATCGATAATTCAGCAGATTTCCGCAGAATTCTTGATGTTCTCTTGGAAATGCGGGGTCAGATATATGCTCTAGGATACGAAGTTCAGAACTTGCAGAATGCAGGACAAGCTTCTTCAGTTTCTTTGAATGATCATATGCAAGCCCTTGCTCTTCAGAATCAAGCAAATGCTAAAAGTGAAGAGGTGGCTCAACTGAAGGAAGATTTGAAAAAGCTGGAAGGCATCGTCCAGTCAATGGGAGATTTCCAGCTTGTTCGTATTCCCAAGCAATCTTGACTCTATTCCATTTCCATCTCAACCTTTTTTATGATGACAAAAAGGGGGAGAGATGCGAGATTTGAAAACTTTGAACTTAAACTTGTAGTTTGTTTGTTTTGATGTTTGACTTGACTTGTGTGTCTGGTTGTGGACTGAATTAGGGATTTGGATTTGACTGCTTATATTAAGTACTATTGATATCTTATGAATGGCTTTACTCTCATGCAAGACTAACCTATTTTCTGTGGGTGCAGATTCTAGTGTTATCATTAAGCCATTAATCTTTATGAGAAATCCATATTTGCTTGAGTAATGTTTTGCAGGTCAAAGATATTCAAATCTGCGGGGAAAGTTTTGTCACCATCAAAAAGGGGAGATTGTTGGAGAAATCTTTCCGGAATATTTTGAAGCCGACAAAATGTTTCCATCGTCTAGTCGAAGATTTGCAGACTCTACTATTTAAAGTCTAAAGACCTCGGATCGCGGACTCAAGACTCAAAGTCTATTCTCATTGACGAGTTTGTAGTTTGTCGAAGAAGGTCTATCCAGGATCGTGTGTTTCGTTAAGGATTTGATCTTATCGACTGACGAAGATCTCTTGGCTGGATATGACATAACGGATTCCTTTATTCGAATCAAGATTGATTAAAGATCCGATGATTGGCGAAGTATACTTGGAAGGTTATACTTATGGAAACCGAGATCCTGATTGTATGGGCGAGCAGGATTGATGGGCTATCGACATGTTCCTTTAATGGCTCGATCGATCTTCCTAATTGATTCGTCCAACGGGAAGATTGGAAGAATTCCTTTGGTAAGTGCCAACGGGTATGATGGCATAAAAGAGTATATAAGGAAGACGTTCCAGTTGTTCGAGTAGGTGTACGATAGAAGAATTCCAAAGTCTGAAGCTCCTTATTCTTAGTCAATTCATTTGCGAGCGAAATCTTGTACGCAAAAGAGAGTCTATATTTTGAGATACCTTGAGGAAGTGTGGTAGAATATCTACACTTTGTGGAATCAAGGGAAAGCATTGCTGTAATATCTCTTTTGTTCATAGTGAAATCCAGCCGGTGGGCTGTCGGTGCGAAAGAGTGGACGTAGGCTTGGAATAAGCCGAATCACTATAAACCTTGTGTTCAATTTTCTCTTCCCTACTCTCTCTGTTTACTTTGACCATAATCTGTTTTAGAGAACTTCCTTTCTATTGTCTCGCCTAGTATTGCTTTCGTATCTCGATAAATTGTTTTTACACCTATTCACCCCCCTCTAGGTGTTTATACTAGCTATATCAACCACCACCAGCTCACCGTGAGAACCACCCAGTTGGGACCCTTGCCGTGATCTGCCATGAGCTCACCTCACCACTGTAGCGTTACTTCCGTGAGCTCGACTGGCCCTGCCACCACTGCCTGTTGTCATCCGTGAGCCATTCATTTGAATTTGGAAGCATATGCAAAGATTAGGTAAAAATCTTATCTCAATTTGATTCAAATATTTGATTACTTAAATTGATAAGATTCCTTATCTAATGAGATTACGTTGAGTGACGTGTTTTTCTCTAAGATTTTGTGGGTTAATCTCAAATTAGGAAAATTTCCTAATCTATAACGGAACTTGATCTTTTGGATTATCTCCCGACTGCTTGGAAAATTGACCATCCTATCCATAATCCTCTAGATTCTATCATCGGCTTATTTGTCTCCAAATTTGAATGGATTGAATGTGGATGTTATCTTTAATTGGTTTGATTTTATCTGATTCCGTATTTGATTTGTATCTATGTTCAAAAATGTCAAAAAATACTAGACAAGAGAAGGTGGGGACTCGAATTCCCCACCTCTCCCTTCCCATGGGGAAAGAGTGGAAAACCATGGTGGTTAAAGATTAAATTCTAATTGATGGATACTACTTTGGAGTGTTAAGCATCAAGGTAAGTAAATTCCCTTCCTTACCCTTGCAGTTTAGTTATTGTTTTGATTATTAGGTGTTTCATTATTAGTTGTGCATTGCGTGATCACCTCACATGGGATAGAGTTAAAATCAATTAAAGCTGGCTATTAATTTTTTTTTTTCAAAAAAATATAGAGAGGTACCAAAATGCGTTAGAGTAATCTAGCATGACAAATCCCTGAATCTATGATATCTAGTTTGTAGAAGTAAAGTACATTTGACAATAATTTACTTCAGTTTCTAATCAACCCACCAAAAAATAAATTAGTGGTGCTCTTAATTGAAAATCATTTGCATGTTAATAATTTGAACTTGAGTTACAAATTGGTGTGGGCTTAGGAGAGCTCAAGTTAAATTTAGGCTTAGTAATCTATTAGCTAACGCCTATCTTGTGCACCTCGAGGGAGGGTCATGACAACTTGGGGACTCTGTTGGAGGCTTATAAAATTCTTAATGGACTTTGGCCAAATTTTCTCTTATTAAAAAAATGTTTTTGTTTGGCAGCGAGGATTCCATATATGTCCTTAACATGTGTTAAATGTTTTTGCAGAGAGTTATGTGGGGTGGAGTGGTTGCTAACCTTTTTCTTATAGGGAGGAGTTAGAATGTATTGTTTATATTTGATATTGAAGCAGTGCTTACTTATAAAATGTTATGCATGTCTTCATCACATTAGCATTACGCTTTACCACATGCTACCTGCCATTGGACCTGGGTTGTATAAGAAGTATTGAGATAGTTATTGTTGGAGAAAACTTCCTTATTTTTTTTGAAGATTGACAAAACGTTTCCATCAGTCTAGTTTGAAAACTTGCAAACTCTTTTGTCAAAGTCTGAAGACCTCCAGACTCAATAATCAAAGTCTACTCTCACTGATAGCTTCTAGACCGACGAAGAAACGGTTTATCCGATGAAGAAGACCTATCCAGATGCGAGTATATCTTTAAGGATTTGATTCGTACGGTTGAAGAAGATCTCATGGCTGGAGATAGCATCTCGTGATCAATTATTCTTATTGAAATCAATTCGGATAATTAGATCTGTTGATTGGCGAAGTATACTTGGAAGGTTCTACTTATGGAAACCTAGATCCTGATTGTATATGCGAGCAGGATTGGTGGGCTATCATCACATTCCCTGATTAACTTGAGATCTCCCTAATTGATTATGTCCAACCGGTAGATTGGAAGAACTCCTTTGGAAGGTGCCAACAGTTATATTGGCATGGAGGAGTATATAAGGAAGACGCTCAAGTTATTCGAGGGTGTGAAAGAAAAATTCCAAAGTCCGAAGTTCCTAATTCCTTGCTGATTCATTTACTGAGCATAAGTTGTACTTAAAAGAGAGATTAAATACTTGTGAGACCTTGAGGAAGTGTGGTAGAGTTTCTACACCGTGGAATCAAGGACGTGAGACTGTGAAATCTCCTTTTGTTCTTAATGGAATCCAGCCAGTGGGCTGTCAGTGTGGGAGAGTGGATGTAGGCTTGGTCTAAGCCGAACCGCTATAAACCTTGTGTTCTAATTCTCTTTCCCTAAACTCTTTACTTTAATCTGTAGTCTTATATAACTATTTACAGTCTTTTACATCTTTAGTCTATCATTCTTAAAAGTCGAATTAAGTTATTAAGTCTCGCAAAAATTCTTTAACACCTATTCACGCCCCTCTAGGTGTTTTTACTAGCTTTATCAGATATTACTCCGACTACAATCACATAGTACAAGTCACCCATCTTATTCTCGAAATTTATTTCATGGTGTCAAGAGTTTCTACCCCTGTCGGCAATCTCGTGACACAGTTGGGCTCTTTGACCATGCGGGAGATAAGAATTACCAAAAAAGTCCTAAACCTATTGCAATTGTGCCAATTCAGTCATAAACAGTTTTTTTAGGCCAATTTAGTCCTAAACCTTTTACAATTGTGCCAATTCAATCAATTTGGTCAAAATTGGTTGGCCGGCGCTGACGTGTGAAAGGGCTAGTAAGAACACCTAGAGGGGGTGAATAGGTGTTAAAAGAAATTTTCGCAAGACTTAATAAATCAAATCGTCTTTAGAAGATAATAGACTGAAGATGTAAATGACTATAAGCAGTTATATAAAGCTAAAAATTAAAGTAAGGAGTTCAGGGAAAGAGAATAGAAACACAAGGTTTATAGTGGTTCGGCTTAGATTAAGCTCACGTCCACTCTCCCGCACTAACAGTCCACTGGCTGGATTTCACAATGAATCAAAAGAGATTTTACAGTCTCACGTCCTCGACTTCATAGTGTAAAAACTCTACTACACTCTTTCAAAGTCTCACAAATGTTTGATCTCTCTTTTGAGTACAAGTTAAGCTCAACGATTGAAATAGCAAAGAACTAAGAGCTTCAGACTTTGAAAATTTTCTTTTCACGCACACGCTCAAACAACTTGAGAGTCTTCCTTATATACTCCGCCATGCCTCTACAACTATTGGCACTTTCCAAAAGAGTTCTTCCAATCTACCTGTTGGACAGAATCAATCAAGGAAATCTTGAGTCATTTAAGGAATGTGATGATAGCCCATCAATTCTGCTCGCCCATACAATCAGGATCTTGGTTTCCATAAGTAGAACCTTCCAAGTATACTTCGCCTTTCAAAAGATCTGATTATCCGAATTGATTCCAATAAGAATAATTGATCACAAGGTGTTATCTCCAGCCGTAAGATTCTCCACAAACCGTACGAACCGAATCCTTGAAGATAAACTCACATCCATATAAGTCTTCTCTCGTCGGTCTGGAATCTGTTAGTGAGGTCAGACTTTGAGCTTAAAGTCTAATGGTCTTCAGACTTTGACAGAAGAGTCTTGAGTTCGTCAGACTATAACACTTGAGTCAGCAACCTTTCAGACTAGATTATTTAGAAAGATTTTGTTAGCTTCAAAGCAATAAGGAGTCTTTTCTAACAATCTCCCCCTTTTTGATGGTGACAAAACTTTCCTGCAGATTTGCAAAATTTTAACCTGCAACACTTAAGCAAATCGTGATGCATTATAAAGATAAATTAATTAGGGTCTAGATAGTATTAATTCTGTAACCATAGAAAACACATTAGTCTTGCATAATAAATAACTATCCATCCATAATTAAAATCACAGACATAGTTGCTACAAGTCAAAATTCAAACCAAATAAAATCACCAATCAGTCCAAAATCATCAAAATCAAACCAAAGTCAAATCAAGCAAAAAGTCATCAAAAGATCAAATCAAATTTGCACACAAACTTTCTCCCCCATTTTGTCGACGGCAAAACATGGAGAAAACTAAAAAGAAGTTTGGATAAAATCATAGCTGTTTGGGGATGCGAACAATCTGGAAATCCCCCATAGACTTGATAGTCTCCTCCAGCTTTCTCAGGTCCTCCTTCAGTTGTTGAATATCTTCACCCTTTGCAGTAGCTTGAATTTGAAGCTTAAGGGCTTGTACCCGGTCGTGCAAAGAAATTGAAGTGGCTTGATGAGCTGACTGCATGTTCTAAAATTCACATTCCAATCCATAAAGCTGAGCTTTGATCTCCACAAGAAGCTCGAGCAATCTCCTAAAGTCTGTTGTATTGTCGGTTTGAGTACTTGCTTCAACACGAGTAGTTTGAGGAGTGTTAACAGATGATGGAACCTTAGCAGGAACATCTAGACTTGGAGATGAAGCCTCATTACCATCTTCAGGAAATTGAGAGGCATACACATCCTCTGGATCGGCAAGAGAACGACTAACATCATCACTAGTAACAGCAAGTGAAGAAGTACCACTTTTATCAGCAGCTCCCCCTATTTCTGTGCCTTCGGGTGGAGAAAAGTACTCTTCTTCCTGTTCTTGCTCTTCTTCAGCATCAAGGTGATGTTGTCCTTCTTCTTCTGCATGAGAATCATCATGACCCTCTTCTTCTTCTTGTTCTCTTCCTCTCTCTTTTTCCTTTGTTCTTCCTTCCTCTTCCTTTGTCCTCATCGCTTCTCTTTTTTCATCTCTCTACTCTGTCTCTTCTCTTTCTATGTTCTCTCGATCCTCTGTCTCTGGAAAGCTAACAAAACTTTGTAAATTCTTTAAGGCAAAAGCGGAGAGAGTGATGTCATCCTCATCTTCTTCATCTTGCAAGATGAGTGCTCTCCTCCTCTTAATTGGTTTAGTCATGGGCTCTTTGCCTTTCCTTTTTCCTACTGCAGAGACTTGTCTTGCCTTGACAGGGGACTTTACCTTAATGCTCTCCAAAAATTTGTTCAGCTCCTTCAGACGCATCTTGGAAACCATCTTCAGTCCCGCTACCATTGGATCAATGGTTCGAACACACAGAATCTTGGGAAGCTAAATGTTGAAATGTCTGAATAATCGAGTAACAAGAGCATAATAAGGGAGTTGTCCCGTGTCCTTTACAACTGTCCTATACATGTGCATAAGAATGGTATGAGGCAGAGAGAACTTGAATCCGATGTTGATCGCATACATCAGCTTCGCTTCAAAGTTTGAGACATCAGTCTTTGATGTAGATTTGGGTCTAAGACAATTAATCACAATCTTGTGAAGCAAGATATTGGATGCTCATTCTGGAGTAAGAAATCCTGCCTTCAACAATTCTATCCCGAACAAGCTCCAAAGTAGCATGAGCAACAGACACACTGATTGGTTGGAAACTCCCTCTTTCCACCCCAATCACATCAGCCAGAGTGTCCACATCGATCACAAAATCCTTGTCTCTAACACTAAAGGAAAATCTATTCACATCTAAAAAAGATAGATTTGAATAGAAGTAAGCTGTAAGTTTTGGGTGAGCAACAGTCGTCTTAGAACAAAAACGTTCAAGTTGAAGGAGTGCAAACTTCTCCCTCAGTTTCACTTTCAACGAATCAAGAAAATCAAAATCGACACTCCTAGGGTTCATCACCCCTCTCTTCAGCAATTTAGAATAAGTTCTCTTGTGGTCCTTAGAACGAAAAAAGATCCGTCCTTTCACCACGAACATTTGCAGCTACACCCATCCTAGGCTGAAAATTTAAGAACATCCTTTCATCATCATCTTTCCCTTCAGGCTGATTAAATGATCCAATTCGTGGATCACTTGGAAAATTCGCAAAAGCCCTTGCTGCTGAACCAACAGGAGCAATACCTAACCTTTCCATGGTATTCAAGAAAAATGTCTCATTCTTGTAACCGTGTGCTTTCAAGAATTCATCGATCAGATTCATTGCAGAATCACCCCTTTTTAAGTTAGAGTACAGTCTAAAGAGAAATTGGGGTTTTTGAGTCCTTACAGGTTCAACATTTTTGATGATTTCTTCCTCTGCTTGTTGCTGCGGAGGAACTTGAGTCCTAGGCTGAGAAGAGTGATGCGGTTGAGAAGGTTGCTGTGACTTTGTTGCTGCTGTGGAGAGTCTTCTTCATCAGTTAGATCAAAGTGCGTAGGACCCTCACGCATATGCTGTGGTCACCTACTCGCGATTCTAGAAGACTTTCTTTAGGAAGACAATGTCACTTTCTTTGAGGGATTTCTCGAACTCGATCGTGAAAAAAAGGTGAAATATTTTTGCAATAAACTAGAGAGAAAGTGAGAGAAAATGGAGTTCTGTATTCTAGGGTTTGTGTGAAAACGAAGAAGAAGAAAATCTACAGCACATAAAGCAGACGAAATAGGGTATACGGATCGTCATTAAGGAAAAAGTAAAAACTGCATTTTTTTTTAAAATGAAAAACTGCCATAATTCAAAATTTAAAAGATAATTGCTAAAAATAAAATAAGTAAGTAATGATTCAAAAATTAAACGTATCTTTTCAAATTTTCACCCAGAAATTAAATTACTACCACAGAATTAACTTACAGTTGCCACTTTTGGTTATTCTGAGACTTTAATTGATAAAAGATATAATGTTCAGTCTGGTATGAATAGACTCAAATAGACTTTTCTCCAGTGGTTTTGTAAATATGTCTGCCACCTGATTCTTCAAGTCAATGAATTGTATCATAACTTCTCCATTCTGAACATGATCTCTAATAAAATGATGTCGTATTTCTATGTGCTTTGCCCTTGAATGAAGAATTGGATTTTTTGTGATATTGATTGCATTGGTGTTGTCGCATTTGATCTCGGTGCATGAGTCTTCGATTCCAAAGTCTCTCAGCTGTTGCTTTATCCATAAGATTTGAGAACAATAGCTTCCAAGAACCACATACTCCGCTTCTGCTGTTGAAAGAGCTACAATACTCCGTTTCCTTGAGAACCAAGATACTGTTCTATTGCTTAGCAATTGAGAAGTACCAGAAGTACTCTTTCTATTGACTCTGCAACATACTAAATCTGCGTCTGAATATCCAATGAGAGTAAAGTCTCCCTCTTTTGGATACCACAGACCTAACTTTGAAGTAGTTGCAACGTATTTGATGATGCATTTTGCGGCGCTTAGATGAGATTCTTTGGGATCTGATTGAAATCTAGCACAAATGCAAACACTAAACAAAATGTCAGGTCTAGAAGCAGTAAGATAAAGGAGTGAACCAATAATACTCCTATAGAGCTTCTAGTCAACTTTCTTTCCTCATTCATCTTTGTCCAGCTTCGAAGAGCTTGACATTGGTATCTCAGTCTTTTTGCAATTCTCCAATCCGAACTTCTTGATGAGGTCTTTTGCATATTTTTCTTGGTGAATGAAAATTCCTTCCTTCGATTGTTTCACTTGTAATCCGAGAAAGAAAGATAATTCACCCATTATTCTCATCTCAAATTCATCTTGCATAGACTTAGAAAATTTCTTGCGCAAATTTTCATTAGATGAACAAAAAATAATGTCATCAACATAAATTTGAACGAGTAGAAAATCTTTACCTTCATTTTTAATAAACAATGTAGTATCCGCATTTCCTTTCACAAAATCATTTCGAATTAGAAATTTACTTAACCTGTCATACCAAGCTCGAGGCGCTTGCTTTAATCCATATAGGGCATTTTTCAATCTGAAAACTGAGTCTGTTCTTTTTGGATCTTCAAATCCAGGTGGTTGTTCCACAAAGACTTCTTCTTGGATAAATCCATTTAGGAATGCACTTTTGACGTTCATTTGGAATAACCTGAAATTTTTAAAGCAAGTAAAAGCAAGTAATAATCTAATTACTTCTAACCTTACTACTGGTGCATAGGTCTCATCATAGTCTATCCCTCCTTCATGCGTATATCCTTTGGCCACGAGTCTTACTTTGTTTCTGACCACTTTTCCTTTCTCGTTCATTTTGTTCCTGAAAACCCATTTAGTTCCAATAATAGATTTACCTTTTAGTTTAGGAATTAGCTCCCAAACATCGTTGACGCTGAATTGTTTAAGCTCTTCTTGCATAGCTTCAATCCAGCTTTCGTCAGCTAAGGCTTCTTCTATGCTTTTGGGTTCTATCTCAGAAATAAGTGCTATAGCGCTAGACTCTTCTTGCCTTTTGGATCTAGTGCGAATCCCTTCATCAATGTTGTCGAATGATGAGTTCTTTGGGATGACTAGACTTATGCTTCCAGTTACTGGTTGGTCTGATAGTCTGCTGATCTTCTACTTCAGCTGAATCTACAACTTCTATTCGTTGTTGAGCTTTAGAGGTCTGAACCACTTCAGGGGAGGTAGACTTTGTAAGGTCTGGAGCAGGTTCAGATTCTTCAAGTTGAGTCTGATTCAGTTGATTTTGCATAGAGTCTTGGAATTTGACGTTCATAGATTCTTCCACAAATTGAGTCTTCTTGTTGAATATTATGTAGGCTTTGCTTGAAGTTGAGTAGCCAAGGAAAATTCTTTTGTATGATTTTTCCTCAAACTTATCAGTTCGATCATTTGCATTTTTCAACACAAAACACTTATAACCAAACACATGAAAATAAGAAACATTTGAATTTTTTCCTTTAAATATTTCATAAGGAGTTTTCTCTAGAAATGGCCTTAAAAATACTATGTTAATAATATAACAAGCTGTAGAAACTACTTCAGCCCAAAAATGAGAAGAAATATTGCTTTCAATTAAAAGGGTTCTTGCCATCTCCCGCAAGGATCTATTCTTTCTTTCCACAACTCTATTTTGTTCTGGAGTATATGGAGAAGAGAAAACATGCTGGAAACTAGATTCATCACAAAATTTAGCAAAGTCTTGATTTTCAAACTCACCTCCATGGTTTGTCCATATTCTTGAAATAGCATAACCTTTCTCATTTTGAACTTTCTTGGCAAACTTTGAAAAGTGAGAAAATGTTTCAGACTTACTTGCTAGGAAGTAAACCCAAGTAAATCGAGAATAATCATCCATGATTACTAGGCAGTATCTCTTTCCACCAATGCTTTGAGTTCTGGTTGGTCCAAAGAGATCTATATGCAGAAGCTGCAAAATACGATTAGTAGAAACTTGATTTATAGACTTAAAAGAACTTCTAACCGGTTTTCCCAAAACACATGGTGTACATAGATCAGACTTTTGATAAGTCAGACTGGGAAGTCCACGAACAAGTTTTTAGAAGAGATCTTGGCAATCTGTTTCATATTGACATGGCCAAGCTTTCGATGTGAAAGATTTGCTTCATCTTGAATGGATATTAGACACTGAGAACTTTCTGGTTTTATATCTAGAAGATAAATATTCCCATATCTTCGTCCAGTGAATGATTGAGAAAAATCTTTACTAGTTCCCGAACAAATTCCCTCTTGAAAATTGATTTTGAATCTAGTGCCGCACAGTTGACTTATGCTGAGTAGATTATAGTTCAATCCTTCCACCAAGGAGACATTGTTGATTGTGAGATTTCCAATTTTCACAGTTCCACATCCAACAATTCTTCTTTTGATGTTTCCACCAAAGGAAACTTTTCCACCATTTATTTACACAAGCTTAACGAAACAATTTGAATCTCCAGTCACGTGTCTCGAACAGCCACTATCCAAATACCACTTGATTTTCTTCTTGATAGTGACCTACAATTACAAAGAAAACTCAAACTTTCTTTGGTACCCAGATTTTCTTGGGTACAGAAGAGTTAGTTTTAAACACAGTCTTTGCCCAATCTTTTTTAACAAGTCTCCAAACTTTAGGACATTCTTTCTTGAAATGTTCTGAGCTGTTACACTTTGAACATTTGAGAGCACTTCGGCCAATAGGTTTTACAAAAACTCTTTGAAAATGATTTTTGTAAAATGTTTGATTCTTTAATTTACTTTTGGGAAATCAATTAAAGGAATAGTTTCTAGTGTCATACCTAAATCAGATTTGTTAAAATAGGGTTTTTACACCGAAAGAATATTTTCTAACTTCTCAGATCCTTTTGAAAACCTCTTTGATATATTTGAAATGTCTTTTTTCAAGAAAATATTTTCCTTTGAAAGAGAATATGCATTTTCCTTTAAATCATCAAAATTTTTGTTTAGATTTTCAAAATTTTCTTTCCAAGAAACTTCCTGTTGCTTCAGTTTACAATTCTCCCTTTTTAGCTTGGAAATCCTTTTAAGAGATGTTTTGAGACTAAGACAGAGTTCATCTATATACTTTGAGACTTTAGTAGGAATTTTAAAATTACTAACCTTGATTGCCTCATCTGAGTCTGAGTCTGAGTCTGATTTTGAATTTGCCATTAGACATATGTTGGCATATTCATCTTCACTTTCTTCGCATTTAATATCGCTCCATGTCTCTGCATTGAGAGCCTTTTTGAATTTCTCCGCATTTCCCTTCTTTTTCTTCAACAGAGGGCAGTTGGGTCTGATATGCCCATTTTTCTTGTATTCGAAGCAAATCACTTCTTTGTTTGTCTCATTGTCTTTATTTGATTTCTTCTGAAATCTCTGAGTACTCTGTTTCTTCTAGTTAAACCTTCTTCCTTTCCTGTTCAACTTTCTGAATTTCCTTATCATAAGTGCAAGTTCTTCATCGTCCAAGTCATCTTCTAAATCTGTATCATCAGAATCATCGTTAGATTTTAAGGCAATCGACTTCTTACCTTTGGGATCTTCTTCTTCATTGATTTGCTCCACTTTATATAATTGAAGTGTGCCAACTAATTCGTCTACTGACAGAGGCATGATCCTCTGTGTTTCTCTTATTGAAGTCTTAATGTGATTCTAGTCTTTGGAGAGTCCACACATCAATTTATTGACTTTCATCTGTCCTGAGATTGGTTGTCCATGATATGCTAGACCATTTACAATTTCTGTGAAACGACTGAACATGTCAGTGATGGATTCTCCTGGCTTCATCTTGAAGGCTTCATACTGTCCGAGTAGTATGTTGATTTTTGTTTCTTTAACTTGATCAGTTCCTTTCTAAGTAACATGCAACCTGTCCTAGACTTCTTTTGCTATTTCACAAGATGAAATTCTGTTATACTCAGTAGGAGATAGAGCACAATATAAGGAGTAGATAGCTTTAGCATCAAGAGCTTGTCTCTTGGTTATGTCTGCTTGTGTCTTCTCGCCAACATCTGTAACTTCCTTTCCTCTTTCTGAGGTTGATGTAGCTTTTGATTCCTTTTTCTACCACATCGCATTCCAGGGGATCTTTCGATCTCAGGAATGCCTTCATCTTGTTTTTCCACACATTATATTCATTTCCATCAAAGTAAGGAGGTCAGGTGTTGCTCTGGCCTTCAACTAAACCTGGAACCAAAATACTAGCCATAGATCTTTAACTCAGAAGTAAAAACACTTCAATAAAATGAGAACACAGGCTCTGATACCAATTGAAAGGGCTAGTAAGAACACCTAGACGGGGCTGAATAGGTGTTAAAAGAAATTTTCGCAAGACTTAATAAATCAAATCGTCTTTAGAAGATAATAGACTAAAGATGTAAATGACTATAAGCAGTTATATAAAGCTACGAATTAAAGTAAGGAGTTCAGGGAAAGAGAATAGAAACACAAGGTTTATAGTGGTTCAGCTTAAATTAAGCCTACGTCCACTCTCCCGCACTGACAGCCCACTGGCTAGATTTCACTATGAATCAAAAGAGATTTTACAGTCTCACATCCTCGACTTCACAGTGTAAAAACTCTACTACACTCTTTCAAAGTCTCACAAATGTTTGATCTCTCTTTTGAGTACAAGTTAAGCTCAACGATTGAAATAGCAAAGAACTAAGAGCTTCAGATTTTGGAATTTTTCTTTTCACGCACACGCTCGAACAACTTGAGAGTCTTCCTTATATACTCCTCCATGCCTCTACAACCGTTGGCACTTTCCAAAGGAGTTCCTCCAATCTACCCATTGGACAGAATCAATCAAGGAGATCTCGAGTCATTTAAGTAATATGATGATAGCCCATCAATCTTGCTCATCCATACAATCAGGATCTTGGTTTCCATAAGTAGAACCATCCAAGTATACTTCTCCTTTCAAAAGATCTGATTATCCGAATTGATTCCAATAAGAATAGTTGATCACAATGTGCTATCTCCAGCCGTAAGATCCTCCACAAACCGTACGAACCGAATCCTTAAAGATAAACTCGCATCCAAATAAATCTTCTCTCGTCGGTCTGCAATCTGTAAGTGAGGTCAGACTTTGAGCTTAAAGTCTAATGGTCTTCAGACTTTGACAGAAGAGTCTTGAGTTCTTCAAACTATAACACTTGAGTCTACAACCATTCAGACTAGATTATTTGGAAAGGCTTTGTCAGCTTCAAAATAATAAAGAGTCTTCTCTAACAATGTGGACGTCAGCGAGGGACAGCTGGTAGGCGACCGCTGATGTGACAATTTTTAAAATTTTTAAATTGTTTTAAATTTTTAAATTTCTTTTTCTTTTTTTTTTCCCTTCTTCTCCTTCCTCTAGCTGGTCGGCGCCGGCAAGAGGTGAGGGCCAGCGAGGTCAGCCTCGCCAGCCACTGGCGAGGCTCGCCCTCGCTGGTAACTGGCGAAGGCGAGCCTTGCCAAGCGACGGCGAGGCCACCGTCGCCAGATCTGGCGAGGCTTAGCCTCGCCCAGCCATGGCAAGGCCGAGCCTTGCCAGATCTAGCAACGGCCGCCTCGCCAGCCACTGGTGACAGCAGCCTCGTTGGCCACTGGCGAGGTTGGGGTCGATCTCGGCCGGTTCATGTGGTTTCGCAGGTTCGCGAGGTGCTTTTGTCTTCTCATGCGGGACCACCTAGCGGACTCTCGGTTCGATATCATACGCCTCCGCTTGTGCTCGTCCACCACAGGCGAGGCCTTGTTTAGGTTGCTCGAGGTCAAAGAGGAATTCGAGTTCGAAGGGTTGTCTTGGTTAGGGTTCAGGCCATCGGAGCCAGAGCTTGAATTGAGGGGTCTCGATGGATTTTCGACGGTCGGGAAGAGGTTGGGGTTGACCTCGCCAGTGGCTGGCGAGGCGGCCGTTGCTAGATCTGGCGACGGCGGCCTTGTTGTTGTTGGGCGAGGCTCGCCTTCGCCAGTGGCTGGCAGGGGGGGCGAGCCTCGCTAGTGGCCGGCGAGGCTGACCTCGCCGGCCCTTGCTTCTGGCCGGCGCCGGCTATCCAGAGGAAGGAGAAGAAGGGGAAGAAAAAAGAAAAGAAAAATAAAAAAATTCAAAAAAAAATTCGAAAATTCAAAAACTAAATAAAAATAAATGAAAAAATTGCCACATCAGTGTTCACCAACCAGCTGTCCCCGGCCGGCGTCCACGTCAGTGTCGACCAGCAAATTTTGGCCGAATGGACTAAATTGGCACAATTGTAAAAGGTTTAGGACTAAATTGGCCAAAAAAAAAAATTAGGACTGAATTGCACAATTACAATAGGTTTAGGACTTTTTTGGTAATTCTCCCCATGCGGGAGTCATGAGGACTCAACTTAGTGTGCGATCGTGCGACTAGTCCAATCGTCCTCATGGCTCCAA
Source organism: Eucalyptus curtisii (assembly GCA_017140595.1). Lineage (NCBI taxonomy): Eukaryota > Viridiplantae > Streptophyta > Magnoliopsida > Myrtales > Myrtaceae > Eucalyptus > Eucalyptus curtisii. The sequence continues at coordinate 491,084 of CM029494.1, read as the reverse complement.
GTTTTTAAGCTATTTATAGTAGAAATCAAGTCTCATGTCTCATGTGTATGTATACGTGATTGTCATCTTCCTACTGGTGAAGTAAATCTTCCATCCTTTGCTTTGCAATTTACTCACTCCACCATTTTTTTTGTTGGTCCATGAAAGGTGTAAGTCGGTTGTGGATTTAACACCCGGTCATGTCAATTTAGAAGTATTAATCATTGAATCTTTTTCCACAAAAAAAAAAAAATGAGAGAGAAAAGAAGAAAACTTTTTTAGGGAAGTCAATTTCAATTTATGCATTTATTTTCCTAAGCATGTCACATTTTCTCAAAACAATTTTCATCCTTTTTATAAAAAAAAAAAATAAAGTGGGTGTAAAAAAGGAGAGAATAAAAAGGGATAATTAGACTAAGTCATGGACTGATGATTTTCTAAATCACATATTAAAACAAGAAATAAAGCAAGAATGAATAAATATATTCATCAAATATTTGTGCATATATTCATTCGCGGCGAGATCTAAAGTGAGAAGGGCAAGAAAAGATGTTACATGGGGAGCATATATTTGTGCGTCCGCACGCACAAGCAAAATAGATTTTCACGCTAAAAGAAGAAAGTGAAATCTGGTCTTGAATCATCCATTGGTGTGGGCAGAAGGAAAGGCTGCAAGAATAGGAAAGGATCAGGATACAATATATTCTAAGGAGGGGGAGATTTATTCTTTTCCCTAAAAAAGCCATCTCATCCTTACCTATAAAAGCAGACTCACTATAGTCGCTTGAGGGGGGCGCGAAATTCTGAGAGCGTTCATAGAGAGAACGGGATCTAGAAAAGAAGGAAAGAAGGGTCTTTTCTTCTCTAACAAGAGCAGAGAAGTAAGACTGGTGCCTCTTGCTGCTCGACCGGGAAGCCAACCCCCGCAGCCCACCATCTGCGGCTGTCGTTCCTCCATCAATTGCTGCTGCTACTCGTCCAAACCGGCGCCTGCATTGTCATCGCCACCGCTTGTCAGAACCCAGCCCGACGCCGCGAGCAACCTGACGATGCTGCATCTCCGACCGTTGTCGCACTGCTCTCCACCTTGCCATTGCCGCTCGTTCTGCCCCTCTGCCGTGGGGCCTTGTGACGTTGAACGCCTGCCACCGTGAGCTCCAACCTCAACGACAAAGCTGCTGTCCAGACGCACCACAAGCCCGACGCTCTAAGTCCCAGCAATTTCCTAAGCAAAGTCCAATCACTGCTCGACGAGATCAAGACTTCGTGGCGAGTTTCATCCAAATCACGGAGCTTCGCCATTGGGCCACCTGATGGTCAGCTGAGCCGGCACCAATCCGAAGCGTCTTCCTTCAATTTTGCAGGTTCTCTTACAGAGAGCACCCACACTGAATTTCATCAGTCAAAGAAAGACAATTGCACGAAGAAAATTCGTTTACTTTTGACTGCCCAAAGATGTCGGCGTATGTGGAGAAGTTGGAAGTCCAAGTTCAGTTGTGAGGACAACAAAAATTAACCTACATTTGACAGCCAGCTGATCCGACTACTTGTTTTGCCTCGTCCACAAGTCACCAACTGTTGACTCGAGCTGCGAGTCCCCTAGTGATCTCGCCGTTCATCAGTGAACCATCACTGTCGACACCACCGTTCACTGTTGAGGAGCCGATTGCGATCCCAGTCCAATTGCACAAAGTCCAAATTTGGAAGCCAATATTCGGATTAGGCAAAAAAAAATTCTAATTTGATTTCCGAATATTCCGATGCACATGATCAAAGTTCATCATATATAGTTATATCCGTAATCTCGAGTAGCCCTTTAAATTGGGAAATCTTCCTAATTTCACAACGTACATACGATTGACAGTCCAATTTCACGCTCAAAATATGACTCGCAATCGCACAGAAAAATCGCCAACCGATCTCACGCTCGAGATACGATTCACGATTTTGTTAAAAATTAACCAATTCGATCTCATGTGGAGATACGATTCATCAATTTATTAGATGGATATCAATCATCTCTTGCCTGATTTGCTGTCGTGTTGTTTGAATCGATTTTGTTTCCATAAAAGAAAACCCAATATATATATATATATATATATATATGAGTTAGATTAGGTTCATGTTAGAATATCGCTTGTTTTAGGGTAGTTTGCATAGTTAGATTAGGCATTTTATTTATTCCAAATTTCAAATACCAAAAAACATTGTCTTAGAATAAATTAGTTTCTTTCTCTAGGATAGATTGCATACTCATTAAGAAAACACAAAAAAAATACTATACTTATGTCATATAGTTTAGGTCATATTGCTATATGATGTCGTGTTATGTTAGATTAGTGGCATGCATTGCATAAAGCATGATTCTCATTAAACAAATGAAAATAAAAATTAAGTGATTGCGTGTTAATTAGAAATAACATCTAGAACTGTTGATGTGAATTCCGATCTATCATTGCGAGATGCTTTTGTTATCTATGTAGCACCGACACATGACACGCGACACGCGACACGACACGGCATAACACGCGACACGTCATTTCTCCAAAAGTAGAGAATTTCAACACGTTAAATATAAAATAAATATTTTTATTTTTAATTAATTTGATTTAAATTCATAAATAATTAATTAATTTAAAAAAAGCCTACAATGAATTTACACTAATAATATTAATAAATTAATTCATTGGAAATTCGAAAGACATATTCATAATTAATACGTATCCATGTTTGGAAATATGTTTTTAACTTTAACAAAAGTTATTGATAAAGCTGATGACTAACAAGAAATTAGAATCAACTTATTTAAATAAATCTATGATTTTTTACAATGATCAAAATTTATTATCATTTAAAATTCAGTACTTTTATTTTTTAAATTATTTTTTAATTTCATTTATTTATTTTTTCCAATTAAAAAAAGTTTCCCCCACTCCCAAATTTATTTCAATTTTTTCCCTCCCTCCCCCACGAGAGACTATTCCCCCCTCCTAAATTTATTTCAATTTTTTTCCCTACATTCTCACGTCAGACTATTTCCCCCCCACCCCAAATTTATTTCACTCTTTTCCCCTCCCCACCCACGTGACAAGCTGTCACTAACTCACTTCACCCCATTGAGTTTCCAAAACCCTAGCTACCGAAACACCTTTTTCCTTCGCTGCACGACCTCGCAACCCCTTCCTCACTTGCAATTGCAGCCTCGTCGCCGATCCGCAGCATCATTGTGGCCGCCCCACCTCAGTCTCTACTCTTTCTCTGGCGGTTTCTCGCCGTCACGGGCTCGCCGTCGCTCGCGGCCTCGTCTCTCCTCCCTCGCCCTTGCTTCCATCCGACACGCGTGTCGAGACGAGTCGAAAAAAGTTGACTACATGTCGGAAAACTCGACACGCGTTGACCGCGGTCCGAGCGTGTCCGAGCGTGTCGGACGGAAGCACGGACAACGTGTCCGTGCTTCATAGTTCGTTACTATGAGGTAAGTCCCATAATTTATTTATTGCTTTATGTGGGTGTTAGATTGGTAGTTTTGCGCACCCGCATGATCACCTCACTTGTTAGGGAAATTGAAATCAATTCAAGTTGCCTGCAAAACATTTTTTCGAAATAAAAGAGAAAGTTACCGAAATGGCGTTAGAGATATCTAGCGTAATCAAGTCTCCAAACTCACAATCTGAAAAGTAAATCTCCCGTTACTTTACTTGGGTTTCTAATCGACCCACCAAAAATAGATTAGTGGTGACTGCTAATTAGAAAATTATTTGCATATTAAGAACTTGAACCTAAGTCATGAATTGGTATGGGCTTGGGAGAGCATGAGCTAAGTTTAGGCTTAGTAATCCATTAACCAAACCTTAGGTGGTTCACCCGAGGTTAGGTCGCGACAACTAAGTATGATAGGAAATAAAATCAAGGGATTTTATTATATTATATCCATTATTTAATGATTACAGTCGGATATATAATCTCATCATATCATGTATATTATTTGGTATAAATGGCATATTAGTATAAATGAAACAAAAATTATACAAATAGAGATGATAAAAGTCCATTGTGACACTTGTGCATACTTTATTTTTATTTTATTTTTTATTTTATTTTCCTCTTTTTTAAAAAAAATTAATTCTTTGTTATTTCTTTCTTCCTCTTCCATCACTCTTTAATAAAATTTTATTAAGCAGTAAACTATACTAATATACCAAAATTAATAAAATACCTAAAATATGTAATAAAATTTATATTCTAAAATAGAATTAAATTCGAATATATATATATATAAAACATTCAATTAAATTTTTTTTTATTTCGGATTTCTTATAATATAATTCAAATATTATTTATATATTGAAATATATTTTTAATTTTGTTAATTTTTTTGGTTGAATAATTTTAATTTTGTTAATTTAAGAAAGTTTATTATTCGAGAAAACTAACTTTCCTAACATGGATATTAAAAATCTTATCTACCTTTATCCCACATTTCCCATGAGATAATTTTATCTAGTCTTGAGCAGGCATCAAATACAAGATATGATAAATTCTATCATATTTTGAATTTCATCATAGCCGCCGAATGCAACCAAAATGGAGTGCTTAACCATGTTACTAATATTGAGAACAACTAGAATGAAGTCTTCACCATTCTTCAACAACTCTCGAAGCAAGTGGAGCATCTATCAGACCACTTGGACCAACTCACCATGACTCCACTTCTTCCTCCAAGGCCAGGGGTGATGATTCAAATGGAGCCCTTCAGTATCTACCGGAAGTGCAAAGTCGATATCTTGCAATATTCTCAAGTCCCCTAATCCTATGGAGTTGAGCACCCTCCTTCCAAAGTCCATGAGGCATGAACAATGCAGACCCGATATTCGCATTCTAGCGTTGTGCCCCCAATAAAGCAAAGCACAATTATCTTTGGGACGACAAAAAAATTCCTCAAGACAGCAATTCACACCTCGTCTAGTGCCTCTTTCTTAGTTGTTGCCAACACTCATAGAGAAGGGACTAGTTGCTAGAGAAATTAAACATGCGAAGCGTTTCCTCAACTTGGATTTCATGAAGATGTGCGATTACCATATGGGAGAATTGGGGCATGCAATGGATGACTGCTTTATTGTCAAGCACAACGTCCATAACTTGTTGGATGCGAAGATATTATCATTCAACAATATGTAGCTCAACATTCATCAAGATCCACAACCCAACCATGCAGGAGGCACCGATGTCGTCATTGAGTAAATTGAAGACTCAATACGGACTAGAGATAAAATGAGTTTGGGGACTTAATTACGCCAGATTACTCTAATGTTATTTCGGTACCTTTTCTCCTTGATTTAAAAAAAAAAAAACACACACACACACACACATTTTGTACGCACTTTGAATTGATTTTAACCTATCCCCCTTATGTGCAAGGTGGTTATGTAGGTGCACATCCATTATTGAACACTCAATAATCAAAGCAATAAATAAGCTATAAGTATAAGGAAGGAACACTTACCTTAGTGCAAATGCAAGCATCTGCAACGGATATTAATTAGAAACACACATTTAACATAAACATGATTTCTAATTGTCACGAAATTCCATTCATATCTCTTTTTGGGTTTTCTCTAATTTAAATGAAAACTAAGCTGTGTGTCATGCAATTTAACAAAGTGGCCTAATTCTTATGACGGACTATTCCTAATTAAATGGACTTAGCAACAATTATTAATGACATGCATTTTATGAACCTAATTTTGTAGGACATGCACATGATATTTTTGTATTTTTATTAAAATTGGTAATTAAAAATTACTAAAAATAAAAATCTACCCAAAGTGAGACATTATCTATTTTAAGTTAGGAAATAGACTAACCTTAAATCCTATCTTAACTTAGAAAGATATCTCAACAAGCAATTCAATTCAAAGATATTGTCTAACATGCATTCTAATTTAATTAAAATAGTATATAAGCTATTATATCGTGCAATTCTACCTAGAAAACCAATTTTAAATCACATGACATGCAATGCAATTTTTTTTTTTTTGTATTTTTTTTTTGTATTTTTTTTGTATTTTTAGGATGAAGAAAGCAATCAAAGTAAGATAATCACCAAATCATTCAAAAGATCATCAAAGATATCATCCAATCAATTTAAACAAGTAAACAATATCTAATGAATTTGAATTTCGCAAATAAAATCGATTATTTGATCTTAAGCCTTGAAGATCAATATATCAATTTTTAAAATTCCCGAGTAATCAATAATTCCATCTAAAGCCTTATAGACAAAATCAAAGATTATATGTAGTTGCAAATTAGGAAACAAATCCTAATGAATGTTGTGCCTATCACTTGAGGATATTTGATTAGATGTCAATATGCAACAAATACGAAATGAAATATTCAAATTATTTTGGATAAGAAATTTTACCTAATTTGAATATTGCGCGGATATTGCTTCCCAATTCGAACTCGTTGGATTGGACAGCAGTTGGAGACGACAGTTGGAGAACGCCTTAAGATGGTCGCTAGAGGCATAGGCCGGGGAGTGCTCGATGATGGCTTGGTTTGCACTAGTTCTTAGTCGGGGAAGGAAGCAACGGTGTATTTCATGTAGGAAAATATGGCTTCGAATTGGGTAGAACAATGAAGACGAATCTTTAGAGTACTCGAGTTGGACTTTGAGGCGTGATATCACTTTCTTTAAGGATTTATTTGCCCCACAAAGTTGCTAATGGTCACCGGCAAATATCCTCTAGGATACAACAAAGTCTCAACAAATGAGAATACTAAATAGCAATTCTAGTATTTCTCCAGGGTCTCTTTAGGAAACAATTGAAATGATGGCTGTAATTTTCAGAAAGAAGACTTGAAAAGATGAAAAATGATCACTCCGGATCTTCCTCAATTTGACATGTATATATAAAATAGTCTTAAAAACGTAGGCAACTCTTCATGAAAAGTTGCGAAATTGAGCAAACGTATCTTTTCGAAATTGCCCAAAATGAACAAAGGTGTCCATTCGTAAGAAGATTAAACCGACCAAATGCAACCCTTCGGGAAAGATTGCAAACCGAACGGATATATTTTTTTCAAAGGTTGTCTTGAAAAGACACAAATAAAATTCGGAATAAGAAAAAAAATTATTTAATAAATAAAATTTCGAAATTATTATTAATTAATTAATTAATTAATTTCCGAAAATTCTCAATAAATAAAAACAACCTTTGAATCGAGCAATTATTCGCACACCAAGACGCGGGTATGGTGGGGTTTAGCCCAGCCCAATCATTCCTTTAGATACTCAAAGGAAACCCCACACTTTTAAATTAGCTAATTTCCTCCCATTTCTCCTATGTGAGACAAAGGGAAAAGCACTTAGTTTGTTTTACAAACAAACTTTCAACATTTCGCGTTGCAAGGGCCCGCGACGAGGGGTGCTCGATGGTCAGAGTCCTGAGGACTCTCGGGTTGAATTGCGGGGGACCGGTGCTAAGAAGCGACTTGAAGAGTCCAACAATGTGATGGAGAGTTTGACCCTCGAGCACTTCTACGAATGGGTATCTCATTTGTGGACTTGTTTCCACTAGTGTGACTCCCACTCTTTTTCCTCCTTTTGGGATTCTCTACCCTAGAGCACGTGGCTTTGGGATTAGTTGCAAGAGTGACTATCTTCGCTGAAGAGCCTGCAAAGAAAAATGTCGAACAAGCTAAATTCTGAGAACAGTGGCCGAACCAATAAATTCCAAACAAGGCGCCGGCGAAATCTGCTATGTTAGACAGCAAACAAGAGCATTGCTGGTGGTGCTGATGTGATTCAAGCGCACGCAGGAGGTACTGGAACTCGTCGGGAAAGCAGCAGGCCTTGCGGTGTGGACTCTTCGTTGAGGGTAGACACAGTGGCAGCAATGTCTTCACGGACTGACGCCATCTCAGTCAGGTAGTAGTCGATGGACAGGAGGTAGCAGGCAAGGGGAACCCATGCGGGATGCAGCGATGGTGGACAGCGAACTAGAAGGCGGCACCGTCGTCGAGCACGAGTTAGCAACAGCTCGTGGGAGGATTCGTCGTGCATGTAGCAAGAAAGGATTCAGCTCTGTTGGCTGTCAGTGAAGGTAGGTGTCTCCGGGACAGTGAAAGCAGCGTCGTTGGTATGGGATCGGCGATGGTGGTCGGCAGAGCAGGAGCAGCAGCGTCGGCGTGCAGCTACTAGGGGTGTGCATGGTCCGGGCGGGCGGTTCCCGACCTAGAACTGGGAATTGCCCGCCAAGGACCAGTTCCGAAAAATTGGAATCGGGATCCACCCGTTTGTTGCATGAATCCACCTGGGAATCGGACCGCCGATCCGGTTCCCGGGTGGATCCATGGAACCGGTCTCAACCAATCCGTCTGAATCAACACAACCGCATTGCCGACGCGCGATGCCGAGGCAGATCGTTCGATTCTGCCCCCTAAACCGAACCAAGGAACGAAATTCCACACAAGCGAAGCCACGGCCGATCAATTTCAACCGCAGATTTCACAGCCGCGAAGAGGGAGAGGGAAACCCCTCTCCCCCCGCAATGCCGAGAAACTTGGCGTCCGCACCAAGGCTTACCTGATCGGTGGAGCCCCCGACAAGATGGGGCCTTGAAGGCGGTCGCTAAAACCCTAGAGAGTCTCCGAGGACCGAGAGTAGGGGGGGCCCGACGGCGGCGGATTCCCAACGGAGATTGGACGAAGCTGGAGGATCCCTTAAAGACCGATGGTGGCTCACCGGGAGAGATCCGAGAGGTGATCGGAGGATCGGAGGAAGGAGGGTGGAGAAATTCAGATCTTCGCTTGGCGTCCGCTAGAGAGAGAAAGAAGGAGCGAAGTTGAGGAAGGATGAATATTGGAGCGTGCTGCAGGAGAAGGAGGAAGACTGCAAGATCCAAGCCCGCCTGCATTTTCTTTTATTTTCCCTCGCAGAGATCGTTGCAGCTCCGTCGATGGAATCGGAATGGCGATCGGGGGAAGAGAGAGAGAGATGGAACCGGAGAGGCAACAACTGCTATCGAGGGTTTGTTAATTAGTAATTTTAATTTTTTTTAATATTAAAATTAATCGGTCCGGTCCTGGTGGGCGGGTGGTCGGATCCGCCCATGGAACCGGGAACCGGACCGGTACCCACCGGTTCCCATAAATTGGACCGGGAACTGGACCGGTTCCCTCAAGAACTACCGGTTTCGGGTGGTTTCAGTCCGGTTCCGGGTGGATCCCGGTTCTTTTGCACACCCTTAGCATCTACAGGGCGCTCGCAACAAGAAAACAACGTCGGGTCGTGGTAATGGAGAAGCTTGGAGGTGGTCTTCTGAGGAAGAAGGCCTACCCCCCTTCCCCCACTTCTCTCTCTCTCTCGCTCTCTATTCAATGTATTCTGCCCCCTTCTTCTGTGAGCGTATTATGGTCCTTTTATAGGTGAGAGTATCATGGTCATCAAGGGAAGCGAGCGGATCTTCTTTCCTTATGAACAGCAAATATCGTCAAACGGATATATTGCTTAAATGATGAGATCAAATATATGTCCCCACGTGAGATACTGACTACTCCTATTCAAAATCCTTTCTTGCTCTCTCCGCACGCATGTATCCTTCCCACTTCAAGCACGTGAATGTGCCCAAGACATCCCTTCCCATTTCATTTTATGGCCGAATTTTCATGATATTTGATCTCCAATTTTTCAATTTTCATTATCCGTGTGCGGCACATGCAATTTTTGGCCACGTGGTGAATTCATTGGGTTTGAATTTTATATAGTTCTGTGGGCTCTGTCCAATTCTTTGCCTTATAGGCTTCATTAAGCTTAGATTCATTTATCACTTGTCGCCGGTCCTATTAATGCAACACATGAACTGAGCTATATGATAAATGTTTCCTAAAAATTATATGCAATAAAACTTAATATTTTTTGCTAGGGGCTAAAATTTAGTCTCTAATTTCCTATGCAATTAATAATTAACGAAGTCGCCAAAATTTATGTGTCAATAGTGGTCTACCTCAATAAAATCTTTTCAAAAGTAAAAACATTTTATTGATCTGAAAGAGAAGGATTTCCAAGCATGTGTTGGGTAAATCCTGTTTGTTTTTCTGACTTATTTATTTTATATTTCCGAGCATTTAGAGTAATTAAGCTTTAATTTAGTTGGGTTTAGCCCATAAAGCTAAAGACTTTGAGTTTACCTAGAGTAGGCCTTAAAGGAACCAAGTCTGTCATCAATTGAGCCCACAGACGGGCAAATTTTGGCCACACTAAAATTCCAAGGGAGGACGAGCCCAATTCAATCTTAATTAGACTAATTTCAGCCTATTAGACTTAGGCCTAGGGAATTAAACCCCATTATCTTAATTAAGGCCTACTCTGAGCCCATCAAGACCTAGGTTTAGCTTTATATATTCAGATTATACCTCATGACGTCAGCAATTCATAACCTCAGAGCACGTACAATGAGAGAACACGCACAGAGAAAAGAAGGGAGGGAGGGAAGGAAGAGACTCGGCTGAACCCATTGGCCGAAACCTCACAGTCGGTGACCCCAATGACGACATTACGTCCCCCTCGCGCGCTACCCTTGTCGTCGCTGCTGCTTGACGAGCTCCAGCCCGCGTCCAGCCGCCTACACCTAGAAGCCGCCGCAAGCCCTGCTAGACCACGCTTCCTCCCCCAGCGAGCGCTGTCGTCCACGACGATCTGTTGTAGCCTGAGCGCCAGCTCGTGACCAACGCCAAGCCTACTTTTCCTTTGCACTGCAACGAATCGACCTGCTGCTGCCCTGTTTCCTCTGTCCTGATGACGTCAATGCTATTGATGCATGCTTCGCAGCCCCCTGCCGATGAGCGCCAACCCACGACCGACTTGTTTCGCCGAGCTGTGCTAACTATTGCTTTGTTGCGACCCTTCACTATCCGCGCTGCACCTTCTCATGATCCGCTTGCTACCCTGTACCGACAATCTCTACACCGCGAGCTTGCCGCAGTTCCCAGTGCAATCCGTTGCTGCTCTGCTCCAGCCTAGTTTTTACTATTTTTCTGCAGGTTTTCCCGTTGATGAGTAGCTTGCCGACGCACCACTAGCCAGCGGACCGAAACACCACTGAGTTGCACTGTTTGGCACCACCATGGGTCGTCGGGCCAATCACCTGAGGAGGGTGAAAAAAAGCAAAAAGATAAAGGAAGGAAGGAAATTGAGGATGAAGACGGAGGGAATTTTCTGTGTATTGACTTCAATATGTTTGTAAATGTACAGATCTCCGTAGATATAATACAAGGTGTAAACTATGAAAGGAAGTAAATGATCCTATGTATCAATCTAGATCTAAATCTAATATTTAATTGATATATACAAATCATAATCAGATCTAATTAGATCAAAACTTCCAACGAATATGTCGAGCAATCACCACATATCTTCCAACACTCCTCCTCAAGCTGGTGGCTTGTAGATGTCCAAAACGCCTAGCTTGCTTGATAGATATGTGTGCTGTCTTTGACACAAGGGCTTTGTAAAGATGTCCGCTGGCTGTCCTGTCTTCCCAATTCCTCCTGTCTCAATTACTCTTCCTGGATCTTTTCCCGTGTAAAGTGATAGTCCACTTCTATATTCTTGGTTCTCTCATGCACTATAGGATTTGCTGCAAGTTTGAGTGCTGCATCATTATCGCGGTATAACTTCGTGGGTCCTTGCACTTGTACTCTGAGATCCTTAAGTAGTCCTCTTATCCACACTATTTGACAGGTGGCTTTAGCCATAGCTCGATACTCTACTTCAGCTGAGGATAAGGACACAATGGGTTGTTTCTTGGTCTTCCATGAGAGAAGTGATTCTCCCACTTTAATGCAATATCCAATGACCGATCTTCGACTTATGGGACATGTTGCATAGTTTGCATCACAGTATACTGTCATCTTCATGTCACATTTTTTAGATAGGAGTCTCCCAAGTCCTGGACACTTCTTTAAATATTTCACGACCTTCAATGCAGCATCCAAATGAGACCGCTTTGGATTGTGGATGAACTAACTAAGCGTCTGAACCGCATAGGAGATATCAGGTCTAGTCATTGTCAGGTATATGAGTTTCCCAACAAGTCTTTGATAGCCTGATGGATCTCTGAGTATGGGATGGGAATTACAGCTGGCTTGCATCCTGATAGACCTACTTCTGATATGATCTCTAATATAAACTTCCGCTGACTAAGGGAAATCCCTTCACTAGATCGAGCAATTTCAATCCCAAGGAAATATTTAGGTGCTCCTAAGTCCTTAATGTGGAAATTGGCATGCAAATATTCCTTGAAATTTTCTATGGCAGCTTTATCATTTCCCATAACAAGTATGTCATCGACATATATCATCAAATAAATAGATGACATACCTTTAGTCCTTGTGAATAGAGCATAGTCGTGTTTGGATTGCTAGAAGCCTACTGTTGCAAGAGCATTTGCAAATTTGGCGTACCATTGTCTGGATGCCTGCTTTAATCCATAAAAGGATTTGCGGAGTCGACATACTTTATTCTCCCCTTGTCTCCGTATGCCCTGAGAAATATCCATATAGATTTCTTCGTCTAAATCACCATGGAGGAAGGCATTGTGTACGTCCATCTGATGTAAATGTCAGTCATTAATGGCGGCAACGGCTAAGAATGAATGGACTGTGATATCTTTGGTAACCGGAGAGAATGTCTCGTGATAGTCAAAGCCTTCTCATTGGGTGAATCCCTTGGCTACCAACCGTGCCTTATATTGTTCAATGGAGTCATCAGCACGATACTTGATCTTGTAGACCCATTTGCAGCTTATTGGTTTACAATTAGGTGGTAGTGAGACAAGATCCCATGTTTGATTATCAATCAGTGCCTTTAGTTCTGCCTTCATGGCCTGTTGCCATCTCGGGTCAATAGAAGCCTCATTATAACTAGATGGTTCCTTATCGTCTGATAGGCGACTAATGCAAACTCTATGTTCCTGTGATAATCTATGAAAGGAAACATATGATGAGATTGGATATTGAATATCTGGAGAATTGTGAGTAGCACAGAAATAATCCTTGGTCCAAGTTGGAGGTCGTGTAGCCCGTCTAGAACATCTTGGATGATCGACTCTCATAGTGGAAGGGATTGTCTCACTGGAGGATGGTAGTGCAATATCCTGAATTTCCTCATTAGCAGTAGGGTCTTCTAGTGTGTTCTCCAAAATATCTTCTGAGGAGTTCGAATGCTCAGCTGAAGTCGATGTTGTTGCTGGAGTTATAGCAAGAATAGAAGGGACATTTCTTGGTTGTGCCAGTGGTATGTAAGTAGAATCTCGAGGTAATGCTTCATCAGATAAGAGGCCACGAGGAGTGGGTATTGTCCCTGAATCTTCATCTGGAGATGTCTTTTTAGAGAAAGGGAAGATGTTCTCATGAAAGATTACATCATGATTTATCAAGAATTCCTTTATGGAAATCTCAAGAACCCGATACCCCTATTGTAGGTTGGGATATCCCATAAAAATGCATCACCGAGCACGTGCACTCAACTTGTCTCAAGGACCCATTGTTGCGACATACATAGACATCCAAAAACCTTGAGGTGTTTCAACTCAGGTTTCTTCCCGAATAGCAGTTCAAATGGCGTTCGCCCATTAAGTATCCGAGTAGGCATGCGATTGATTAGATAAGCCGCTGTGGTGACACAATCTCCCCAATAATCTTCTGGAACTGATGCTTGAAACTTCAAAGCATGTGCGACTTCCAATAGATGACGATGCTTGTGTTCAACCACTCCATTTTGTTATGGTGAATAAACGCATGGGCTCTTGTGTTGGATGCCATGAGAAGTAAATAGCAAGGAGCAATCATGGCTGAAGAATTCTCTCCCATTATCAGTACGAATCAGCTGAATGGATTTGCCAAACTGATTTTTGGATAGTGCAATGAAGTTTTTTAGATGAGAGTAAGCCTGATTCTTAGACTATATCAAGAAAATCCACGTCACACGAGAATAATCGTCTACTATTGTAAGGAACTAACGAGATCCATCATGATTCACTGTATGGTAAGGTCACTAAATATCCACATGAATCAATGAAAAAATTTCACTAGTACGAGAGCTACTAGATGGAAAGGGCATACGAGATTGTTTTGCAAAAGAACATATAGGGCATTGAGGACAAAGAAAGGAAGCACTGTGACCCAATGAAATTTTTATCATTGGTAGTCAAGTTACATAATGATAGCTTATTCAAGGAACTGCAAGATAAATCGAAATTACTTGGAAAACTTGTCTAGAAAAAAGTCCTTCAAATTGACTACCTAAGCCCATCAGTCTGCCAGTCGAAAGGGCCTGAAATAAACAGGTGTCAGCATCGAAAACTACTCGGCATGAATTTTCTTTGCAGGCTTTAGACACAGAAATGAGATTAAGGGGTCGTTTGGTTCAGCTTTCCCAAGGGGCTTTGAGCCCCCAAAGCCCCTTGGGAAAAATTTAAGGGTGTTTGGTTCGGCATTTGAAGGCTACTTGGCAAAATGCTTGCCTTTGAAATGCTGAAAGCCCAAAGCAGGTGAAGACCTGCTTTTGGCATTTCAGCATTTTTGGCATGCTGGTGAGAGGATTAATGAATTTTTGCTGATTGCCCATTTTACCCTCAAAATTTTATTAAAAGTCCAATTTTAGCCCATACAAAACAAAACCCTACCTTTCTCGATGCTCTTTCCTCTCCTCTGTTCTGCAGTGCATCATGCAAAGGCTCTTTTCCTTTCGTCTCATAGCAGATCCGCTCTCGCCGATTCTCGTAGCATTGCCTCCACTCTCTCCGCCTCTTTTTCTCTCCTCTCTCTTCTACCAGGTACGCCTCTCTCTCTCTCTTCCTCCCTCTTTACTTCCTTTTTGTTGCTGGATGGTAAATGGATCTGCCTATTATCGGCCTTCTCGGTTTGTTCCCTCTCTCTCTCTCTCTCGCGCACACCCGATCCCTCTCTCTTTTCTCCCCCTGTTCTTGTTCGTTCGTTCGGGTGTTTGTTCAATTTTGATTCGTGGGTATGATTTTGTTTTTCTTGGGTTTGCGCCGAAACCTCGTGATCGGGGTCGGGCTGGCGTTGTCGGTGCGTTTGGAATTCAATTGATCTAGGAGCATTGCGGTTTTTCGGTTCTTGCATTTCGCACAGGGTTCAGTTGGCGATGGGTGGGTGCTTGGTGGAGTTTGCTTGATGAATTTTGGGCTCTTTCGCTCGTTTCTCTCAGGAACGCCCGACCGAAGAAGGCGAGGACGAGTTGCTGTGTGGCGCCGAGTCCGGGTGGGTCGAAGCTCGAACGTGGTGATCACTTGGCCTCCCTGTGCTCCGATCTCGTTCACATTTCGACCCCCGACATGCCTTGCAACAGGTTGGTCTACGATCTTGCTTGCTTTGATTGATGCATTGGTATGGATTTTCGTGCCTCGTCGAATGGTGGGTTTGGTTTCACCACCTTTCATCATGGTAGCTATAAATTGTTATAGCTGGAAGACAGCAGAGTAGAATTGAATGAGTGATAGTTCGATTAACTGTGTTGTAGAGCATGAGGGGTTTTGTTCCCTTCCTGTTGCATAGATGAATGCATAAGTTGTTAGAGGCTTAATGCCACTTTCTAGGTACCTTTCTCACTTCTTAAGGAAAATTGTAACAGGGTCCTACTATGAATTAAGATGTTTATGACAATTCCAAAGTAAAGTTAGTTTTGCCATTGAAATAATGGTGATTGGAGTTGACAGATTCTCCTTTTTAAGGCAAAATATGTGATATCATCAATAATTTCAGCATGATCATGCCTCTTAAACATGTTGCTGTAATAGCTCTGCCATATGAATGCACTGTAAGAATAGCTCTGGGCAAGTAAATTATAGTATCTGTTCAGTAATTATGTGAAAGTCTCTACATACTCTTGTCTAGGTAAAGTAATGTCTCTAAGTGAACTATTTCCTAGCCAGAAGCAAAACAAGAGCAACAGAACCCCAACACAACATAAATCCATGGTCTTCTGGACTTTAAAGTTGGGAAAGAAAACTCAAGAATAAATTTTGGCCAAAACTTCTTCTTAGAAGCATCAAAGTACCATCACCTCCAGATTATTCATTTTACAAGTCATATAAGATTCCTTGAGAATAGCTAGTAGTTCTTCATGAATTCCACTTCCCTAATAATATCCATGAGAGTACTGGTTAACTTTTTTCCAAGAAGATATTGGTTAGAGTAATTATGATGAACTGAAGCCAAATTCATATCAAGAATCAGTAGGATCAAGAATGCCGTCTTACTTTTAGCGCCTACGATCCATAGGTGGGCATTGAGCATCGCTTCTTTCTTCCATGCACTCCCATTGGCTCAATAGGGTAAAACTTTATTCCATCCGAAAGAAACCATCCATTAGACACAGCAAAGTTCGTTAGTTACGAACTCTGATTATGTCATGATGATTATGTCATAGAACTAGGTTGATAAATTCTCTTAAAGCAGCCAAACTCCTTAAAGCGGATGCATGCTTAGCCTATTCGTGATGGGACTCGTGGAAGATTCACACTTAGATCAGAAGATGCCGTTTGCCCTGTCTCCATTTTCATTTAAACGTTAAACATCTCCGAATCTAGAATGCTTTTCTGGGTTACCCGTTATCTCGATAAACCATGAGCTATATGGCCTCCTGACATTGTAGGGACTGCACTTTGCACATTCTTAGATCAAGAATGGGAACCTTTCAAGTTTCTGCCTTTCTTTTTTCATGCATGACCAGCACTTACGGCTTTTGAAATTGATTGTCCTACCGTTGTAATAATTTGACATCACTTTTCTTTCATCATGTTCGCCTGCTGTTGTGAATCTATGTTGCGCGATTCTGGTTATTAAGAAATACTCATCATTGCCAAGGTGGCATGAGTTTACCTTTTTAATAATGAGCCATGTTCATCATGTAATCGTCTCATGTGGAGTTTAAGCCTATCTTTGCACAATGATGGAAATGTTTAATTTGCACATTCACTGTTGTTCTAGGTTTTGGATGACCTAGTATAATCAAGGATTTTTTATGCAAGTATAATGTTTTTGCATGTCCTTATTTTTTTCTTAATGTTAGTTTTATTTTCTTTAAGTGAAAATCTTCTAGTTTTTTAATAAGAGAGGGCCTGAGTGGTTGATCTTGTTTGTTTGTGTCTCTTAAATTTGTTCATGTCACTTTACTAGATGAGTTCATCAAAGGAAAAGGCATTTTGGAGCTCGGAAGATGTAGAAATCTTTTGTAATTTGTGCATCGAACAAATTGAAAGAGGCAATCGTCCTGCAAACAACAAAAGAGATGGATGGACAGTCATAATTAGTAAGTTTGAAGAGCTAATAGGCAAAAAGTATGATAAACAAAAAATGAAGAGTAAGTGGGATAACCTCAAGGAAGAATGGAAAAGATGGAGCTCAATTGCTTTACAAGGAAATTGGATTAGGATGGGATTCAAGAAAGAAAACCATTGATGGGAGCGTAAAATTCAGGTTTTCTTCACTTCTTTTTTTACTTTCATATTAAGCTCACCTTTAATGATACAACTTATGCAAATGCTTAATTATAACAGGCTAATCCAAAGTTTAAGGCTTTTAGGATGAAAGGCAAACATCTTGATCTTGAAGTAAAGTTAGATATGATGTATAGAGATACAGTTGCTACTGGAGGAATCACATGGAATCCTGGATAAGGTTTATGTGTTGATAATGATGTGGAGACCACACAACCTGGTATCAATGATGTTGTTGTAGGGTCTACTGATGAAAACTTGGAGGATCATGTGGATGAACCTACTGGAACTCAAACTCGTAAGAGAGCCACATAGGCTTCAAAGATGCAAGCTCGAGGAAAGAAAGATAAGAAATTGGGCACAAGAGAGGAGCTCGGAACACAAATTAACAGGCTGCTTACAATTGTTGAGAGTAGGAGCACTACCAGTGCTGCATCCAACACAACGAGTTTAGTCGGTCCTTATGAGGACCTCATAGAGATATTGGATTCCATACCTAAGATTGTGGAAGATGAAGACTTGTACTTTTTTTCAATTTATCATTTAAAGGAAAAGATAGACAATAGGCAAGTGTTCATGAGCTTAAAGGATGATGCAAAGAAAGTAAAGTATCTCAAATATTCGATGAGAAAAGAATCAAGTCTTCGTAGATAGGAGGATGTTAGCATCTTATTGTTTTCATGTTTGAAGCTTAGTCATTTCACTTTGTTTCTATGTATGGATCTTTATTTGCAGCCTTTGTGAACCTAATTTTAATTAATGTTTGATGTTAGAATTGTTTTCATTTGGTGTTCTCTTAATGTGATAGTTTGCATATATGTGATGGTTAATATATTGTTTCTCTTTATATTTTGTTACTTGAAGCAGTTATGGATGATTTATGCGATGGTTAATACATTGTTTCTCTTTATATTTTGTTACTTGAAGCAGTTATGGATGATTCACATACAAGGGAAAATCATGAGCAAGAGGAAAATGAATTATGGGATCTTATCTCAGTCACTCAAGCTGCAATTCTTTATCAAGTGACCAACCTTTGCAAACAACCTTGCATGACCTCAACATATACAGGTTATGTATGGTTAAAAGAGTTGATTGGTGAAGATGCTAATCCGATAAGGTGTTACAATATGTTTAGAATGCATAAGATTGTATTTAACAATTTAACCAATGATTTAGTAACACGTTATAGCCTTCAAGGATCTAGGAATACTGATGTTAGAGAAATGGTTGGTATGTTTCTTCATATTCTAGGACATAGTATAGGTAATAGATTAGCACAAGAGCGTTTTCAACGCTCCGGGGAAACCATAAGTAGGCACTTCAACTTAGTTTTAGATAAAGTATGCGATATGGGAAAAGATTTGATCCAACCAACTGATCCACAATATAGAAAAGTTCCAGAGAAGATCAAGAAAGATCGACGATTTTATCCATATTTTAAGGATTGCATTGGAGCTATTGACAGCACACATATTCCAACGGTTGTACCTAAGTATGATGAAATTCGTTTTATTGGTCAAAAAGGAACAACAACTCAAAACGTGTTAGCCATATGTAATTTTAATATGGAATTTGTCTATGTTTGGGCCTGTTGGGAGGGACAAGCTCATGATACCCATATATTTTATGAAGCTATTGGAAGACGTGACGCACATTTTCCCCATCCTCCTCCAGGTATGTTAGCCAATGGTTTAGATACATCCATATATCTAATTGGCATATGTTGATTAAATTTACAATATATTTATGTAGGTAAATATTACTTAGTAGATGCTGGATATCCAAATCCTACTGGTTATTTGAGGCCATATAAAGAAGTTAAATATCATTTGCCAAAGTTTCAAGAAGGTCCTTCACCTACGTGATATCGAGAAGTGTTCAACTGTGCCCATTCCTCGCTATGCTCGACAATTGAGCGAGCCTTTGGGGTATTAAAACAGAAGTGGGGGATTTTAACTCATATGCCAAGTTATCCATACGAAAAGCAAGTGCAAATTGTGGTAGCGGCAATGACTTTGCACAATCATATACGGAGAAATAACGTGACCGATACGGATTTTGAACAAGTAGAATTGGATCCCGATTATGTATTCAGTTGACCATGATGATGCAAATGAAGGGATGGGTGCTTCAAATTCGTATGCATCTCCGGACATGGCACGTTTACGTGATGAAATAGCCATAAGTTTACAAAGTCGTTGATGTTTATAATACTAAGTATAACATATTTCTTTTTTCCGGACATATATGACCATGTTTATTATCATGAAATGACTCTTTCTAGTCAAATTTGTATGATAGGAATTTGGTTTTATTTTTTTAATTAGGACCTCACTTTTTATATGCGGTGCTTACTCAAAAAAATTAGCATCTACAATCGGTCGCTTCACCATCCACCAAATAAGTTTACTTTTTTTTTTAATATCATTTTTATCTTTTGACAATCAATAACCCAACTTTTTATCAATACACTAGAATGATCATTAATTAACGAAGATGATTAATACTACAATAACTATATATATATATTTATTTATTTATTTATATATATATATATATTCAAAGTTGAAAACAAACCTAAAAGAACCCTAGGCTAAAAGTTGAGCTTTGCATTTAATCTATAATCAAATTCTTTTAATATAATTTTTAAATACATTTACTAATATGTATCATTTATATTACTCTCAACATGAAAATGTAAAATGTTATATACTCATTGTTTCTTTTTTGCAATTTTAAAAATACTAAAACTAAAAAACTTAATTTGGTCACACCAAAGAGCTTTTCAAATACATGTTTACCAAACAGTCTTGCATTTCCCTAAAGCACTTTTCAGTTTTAGTTTACCAAACAGTCTAGCATTTCGGAATACCCCTTTGCCTCAAAGGTATTTGCATTCTCCCAAGGGCATTTCCCTAAAACTGAACCAAACGGGCCCCTAAATTGGAACTTTGGAACATAGAGTACATTTCGAAGAATAATCTGGGGACTGAGATTAATTGTTCCTATTACATTGACATGAGTAATATTTTCATTGGGTAATTGTACGGAAACAGGAAAATTCAATCTTTCATTTGTACTCGAGAAAAGTCCTTTGTCGCATATAATATGATCGCTTGCCACTGAATCAATAATCCATGCCTTTTTGGAAATAGAATTAATCAAGCAATGTGTAATACTTGAGAAACTTCCTCATTTGTTGGAAGTATCCAATTTGTGTAATGCCTGCATCAGCTGTTGATATTGACCATATGAAATAGGCTGTTTAGTATTTTGACCAGTTGGTCCAGTAACTTGATAAGCCGCCGAGATTTTTTTCTCATTTTCTCTAGGTTTTCCATGTAATTTCCAACAGTTGTCAATCATGTGGTTAGTACATTTACAATATTCGCAAAACAATTTACCCTTTCCTTTTGAATTTTTCGCAAAATTCCTTGATGACGTGGCAAAAATCTAGCTGTCCATCCCTTTAAACGCGGGCTCTTGTCCACCGTCCGATCCGATCATAATTTCGGACCCTTGTGAGTCGTCCGATCCTCGCGCATGATCTGGGCTGTTCATCCCATCCTTTTTAAGGATTCGCGGATCCCCTTCGCCGAATCCTAATGGGGTTCTCTTCTCCCTTTCTCGATTTAGGGTTCTGGTGGCCGTATCTCGTCGTTCATCGCGGGCTGCGAGGGCGATGCTCTCGTTACTCCTCGTGTGTTCTGGCGTCGCAGGTCGCTGACTCTCATCTTGTATAGCCAACTGGAAAATACACCTGATTAGTGGTACTGGATCCATAGCAAGGATTTGCGAAGGGAAGGTAAGTTATGATTCATTTAGAATCAACAGAAAGTGTGTAGCTTTCTCCCTTTCTTTGATAGATCTGTACTGCTTGAGCATTGATTCTGGTCCTTCGAGTTTTTCTTTGACCGCTTCAAGTTGGTTCCACAGTGACGATAGCTTGTTGAAGCAAGCCGTGACCGTCATGTTCCCCTGTTTGAGTTCGTTGAGTTCCTGCATGAGGGAAAAAAATCTTTGCTCGATCCAATTTACCATACATCTCTTTAACATTTTTCCACATATTTTTCACGTCTTCTGTCGGTGGAAGTCTGGCCGCGACCTCTGGGGATATGCAATTTCCAATACAGGTTCGGACAAGTTGATTGCACTTCCTCCAGTGTCGGGCTAGGCGTTCATTGAAAAGGAATGCGACTGTTCCGTCGAGAAACCCGTCTTTATCCTTTGTCCCTAGTGCGCGCCGGAGCTCCTGTGACCACCTGGAATAGTTCTCTGGCCTAGCTGTTGGTTAATTAGCTGCAATTCTGGTCCGTTGGCGATGGAGACAAATAGAGGGTCGCCTTGTTCTGGTCGTCCGGTGAACGCCGCCGCTAGAATCGACTGAAACCCCGGCGTGAGATTCGGGTAGGGATTTGTCCCTAGACCCGATTAGTTTGACCCGATCGGATAACCCGCATTAAAGTATCCTGGGTAGAGATTTGTTCCCATACCCGGTTCACCCGACCCACTTGTCTGCTCCAATCCGGTGGCTGGGCTTGCCCATTCGTGGCTGGCGGGCTCCCATCGGTTTGGACGTAGCTCTGGTGGCCCACATATCCAGGCGATAAGGAACTTGGGCTTGGCCCAAAATATAGTGGGTAAGGAATCCACTGGTAAGGTTGGCCCATCATGGGTTGCCCCAAATTGAACTGAGCCTGTGTGGGCTGCCACTACACGGGTTGGGCCTAAGACGGCTATTGATCCACTATTGGAAGTATCGCAGGTGGATTCTAAGTCTGCGAAAGCTGAGAGGTGGCTTCTCCGGTGGATTGGTTGCTGGCGCTTGGATCGGAGTCTTGTGGGGTGGCCATGGTAAGTAAAATAGATTCCTTCCTTTGAGATTGATCCTAATGCCGGATGGTAATCTCTTCTGTTGGTCGAGGGTTTCTCTGGCAGAAGGTCGAGGCGGAAGCAAGTTAGAAGCCGAGAAGGCTCTAATACCATGAAAGAAAGCAAAAAGATAAAGGAATGAAGGAAATCGAGGATGAAGACGGAGGGAATTTTGTGTGTATTGTCTTCAATATGTTTGCAAATGTACAAATCTCCGTAGATATAATACAAGGTGTAAACTATGAAAGGAAGTAAATGATCCTATGTATCAATCTAGATCTAAATCTAATATTTAATTGATATATACAAATCATAATCAGATTTAATCAGATCAAAACTTCCAACGAATATGTCGAGCAATTATTGCATAGCTTCCAACAGAGGGGCTTACGTCTGATTAGCTAGTTAGTGAGGCAATGACTTATCAAAGGGATGATGAGTAGCTAGTTCGAGAGGATGATCAACCACATTGGGAGTGAGACTCGACTCAGACTCCTATGGGAGGCAGAGTGGGGAATTTTCCGCAATGGGCGAAAGCCTAACGTAGCAATGTCTCGTGGAGGTAGAAGGCCCATAGGTTGTGAACTTCTTTTCTCGAAGAAGAAGCAATGACGATATCTGAGGAATAAGCATCATCTAACTTTGTGCCAGCAGGCATGATAATACAGAGGATGTAAGTGTTATCCTATCCCTGCCCTTGGCATGAGCTGCCGTGCCTAGCACCATTGGCCAAACCCCCCTCATTGCCAGCCATCCTCACCGTCTTCCATCATAGCAAATACTCAAATTTGGTAAGTCCATCATAGCGAATACTCAAATCAGGTAAGTTGATCAGTGCGATGCCATTCGAATATTTTAAATGCCTAAATTTGATTTGATTGGAATATTTGATGCTTATCTTCCCATTTGGTGCTTATTTTTGCTATCTTTGCTTGATTTGATTTGATTGATTCTTATCTTAAAAATTATCAAAAATATTAGGTAGGATAAGGGTAGATATCGAACAGGATTGTGGTAAATTTTTACAAATAACATTTCAAATTTATATTAGATTGCATGTTTGGATAAGATTTCAAAATGAATTAGGATAATTTTAGAATCTTTTTTTAGATAGAATGCATGATAGGATAGGGTTTATCTGGTTAATATGATATTTTTGTAATACCTTCAATACTGACCTCATAAGGATCGGCCATAAGATCCCGAATGGATCGACCATGGGCCATTAGCCATGGGATTGGTTGGTTCAATTGGTGAGGCATCAAGGATCGGTCATGGTTCGACCGACCGACCGGTCACGAATTGGTCGAGGTGTCGGCCGTGAATTTTCTACTGACCATACCAATGGGATAGGATTATCATCTCATAAGATGACCTTTGCATCACGAAAATTGGTCACGGGATGATTTTGGATGGGCGGATGATCATGGGTCGATCCAATTGGTCGTAGTGCTCGGCCGTGGGTGATTTCGCCCGGCTATGCACCGATACATGGACGATCCGACTTGATCAAATGCGATCATCTTTTGATTGAAAATGCATCATTCCCTATTTAATTCTTAGTGATTGGAAATAAATCTTGAATTGGTGATATTCAATCGTGGATCAGTAATGCGCCGACCATGAACTATATGGATGGATTGGGTGTCGACCAGAATGAGCTCAGAGATAGACCTAGCTATTTCGTCATTAATTCTAATTTTAGAGAGCTCTTTGTGCTTTGAATTTGGAAAAACTTACTTCATAAAGGTTATTCAAAACATCTTAATCTAGAAGATACTTAAATTTCATATTTTTCTGAGGTAAAACGGTTGGGACAAAGGCCCAATCAATTACTGTATATAGCTTGCACAGTATAGTGAAAATGGTAACCAAGTTGCTTTCTCAAATTTTTATAGAATCTCCCATTTCGAATTTGGACATGCTTCCTTCACAAAAGTTTGACTGAATCTAGAATTGAAGAATCGAGTCGAGAATCGTTAACCAATGAACCACAGTTATGTGTTTTGAACTTTTATCTTATTTTAGGGAAAAAACCACGAAAAATCCTAAACTTTGCCCAAAGTGATAGATTTGCCCCAAACTTTTTTTTGCGACGTAAAAACACCCTGAACTTTGCCAACAGTGACACATCTACCCCAAATATTTTTTTGTGACACAAAAAACCCTGAACGTCTGTCGTGTGTGACACATTTACCCTAAATTATAGGGCATTTTGGTCTTTTTACTTTTTTTTTTTATCCTTCTCTCTTCCCTCCGCCGGCCATGGCGGAGGGAAGCCAACATCCGGCAAGGGCTGCCCTCGCCGGCGTCGGGCGAGGGTCCCCCCGCCTAGGTTGGCTAGGGCTGCCCTCGCCGGTGTCGGGTGAGGGCGGCCCTCGGTTGGGTCCGGCGAGGGCCTCCCTCGTGCCCTCACTCGACGAAGGTGAGGGCGGCCTTCGCCGGCGTCGGGCGAGGGCCGTCCTCACCTGACGCAGGCGAGGGCGGCCCTTGTCGGTGTTGGGCGAGGGCCTCCCTGGCCAGATATGGCGAGGGCACCCCTCACCCGAGTTCGACGAGGGCATCCCTTGCCAGGCCCTCGCGACCCAGCCGAGGGTTGCCCTCGCTTGATGTTGATGAGGGCGGCCCTAGCTAGCCCAAGCGAGGGCGACCCTCATCAGATGCCGGCGAGGGCAACCCTTGTTGGATGCCAGCTTCCTTCCGCCGGCTCCGCCATGGCCAGGGGAGGGAAGAAGAAGAAAAAAGAAAAAAGAAAAAAGAAAAAGGAAAAAGGAAAAAAAAAAGACAAAAATGCCCTTGATGGGGGTAAATGTGTTACAATTTGAAAAGTTTGGAGTTTTTCACGTCACAAGAAAAAAAGTTTGGGGGTAAATTTGTCACTTTGGGCAAAGTTTGGGGTTTTTGGTGGCCTTCCCTTTATTTTATTTTATGTATGCTATTGACTAATGAGGATTTTTGTTGTTGTGTTCACTTTCATTTTGCTTAACTAAAAATGAAACAACAAAAAAAGGATGAAAAACATGAAACCAAAAAAAAATAAAAATAAATAAGAAATTGGCTAGTTCCACCTAGACCTTGGAATTGATTGACATAGGAGGTTCCACTATTAAGATATGAATGGTAGGTTTCAAGTTCCAAAAATTAGGAAACCGATTCTAATAAGGTAGGTTCCATGTAAAAGTTGGAATCACTCGCCCTTGGCTAGAACTGATGGGGAAGTGGGAGAGAGGGAGAAGCGGAGACAAATTGAGCCTTGCGAGTACTTGAAGCTGCATGACAAGTTGTCTGGGAACTTTTGGAGGAGGCCTTGCTACATCACTAGATCTGGATATTCCACCACCATGCAGGTGTTCGCTACACTTCTTCGTCCGTATCAACTCCATTCATAGCATCGTTCTCTATTGTGGATTGCGATTCGATTTGCCGAACATTGCTTCGGTCCAAATTAGGGTTTGAAGAAGAGGGAAATGGCTCAATTTGTCCAAATTATGGTTTAAATTTAAGGCAAACTTGTTTAGCGGCATTGTTTAAATATTGACACTAACTCAGAGCACTGGGGAGCCACGTTGGTGAAAAAAAACAAAGTTAAAACATTGTCACGTCTGATTTCTGACATACCAAATCGATGATGAGACTAAAGCAATTTTTAAAAAAAAAAAAAAAAATACCAAAGTGGCACTATAGTAAGTGCTCTATGAAAGTGATGACACTTCCAGTATCTTTCCCCGTTTTGACTATATATTTGGTTAGGTTTTAATTTCCATTGGATAATTTTTGAGATAAGTGCATTCAAGTCTTAAAACTTATCACGAAAGTGCAATTGAGTCCTAAAACTTTCAAAAACTACACTCAAGTCCTAAAATTTGTCATGAAAGTTGAATTGGGTCTTAAAAGTTTTAAAAAGTACCATCAACAAAAGGACTTGATTTAACCAATTTGATAAGTTTTAGGACTTAATTACATTTTAAAAAAATTTTAGGACTCGATTGCACTCTTGTGACAACTTTCAGGATTTAATTGCACTTTTTTAAAGTTTTAAGATTGAATTGTATTTTGTTGACAAGTTCTTATCCCATAATTCTTTAAGTTAACCAATTAAGTAATTCATTCGTTACTTACTGCATTAAGTGATTTCTGACTTAAAATAATCGATAAGTTGTGTGTAGCTGGAGATTATCAATTGCACTTACTAATATAAAGTGCTTGAAAGATTAATTTTCAGCACTTAATGTGGTTATTAGACTCACTTTATATCTATTGATAAATGATGTGAGAGATCTATGTTCGGTGCTTAAATGGCATATTAGTTTAAATAACAATTTACTGCTCAGTACATCCCTTGGTAATAAGCTAATTCACTAGATGAATTTTAGTGTCTCTAACATTGCTAAAATAATTTAAGGAATGGAATGGATCAACCTTCTTTGACCCGACTTGACTTGAAATGAGAAGAATCCTTTTTTTGTTGGAATTATAGGTGGAAATTTTGAATAGTCAAAATTACAAAATATTTGCAAGATCCTAAAGAAATGTATGATGTATATAATTTCCTTGGTTCTTAAAAGGTTCAAGGGAGAAGAAATAGGTGCGAGATCCGCCCTGGGATGAGAGACTCTGCAATGTCACCTCTTGTATTCCCACTCACTTGGAAAGAATAAGATTGGGTGGGAATTAGGGGTCTCTATTTGTAAGATCCTAAAGAAATGTATGACTTATACAATTTCCTTGATGTGTCACTTTTTTTGTAAGACGATAAAGTTGGTGGCTTCATTTTAAAAGTTGGAGTTTATTTCAATGGTGTTTCTATCTTTTTATCTTTATCGGTCAATAAATAGTGCAGTTGGTACAATGTTTACTATCGATAATGCTCTCCAAGGAAACCAGCTTCATCATGGTTTCTAGACATCCATTAGTCCGATATTGCTAATTTAATTAACTGCAGCGATTGCAAAAGTTCTGAAATTTCTATTCTGTCATTTGTTATTTTGATGCGTTGAGCAAAATAATTTTGTGGTTGTTTAGAAGATATCACAGCTTCACGAATAATATGAAAGTTTACCACTAATTGGTGAGGCACAGATCCATATAGCCGGAGATTTGTACATACTAAGATATGAAAATCATGTAAAAATGGTCAACCTAGTTTCAAATCTCCATCCATTCAAAATGACTGTTTTTATGTGTGCAACCGCTGCGTATATCGAAAAGAGTTCTATTTTTAGGTCAGGGAAAAATACTAAAAAAATCTTAAACCTTTTGCAATTGTATCAATTTAGTCATAAACCTTTTTTTTTTGGCTAATTTAGTCCTAAACTTTTTGCAATTATGTCAATTAAATCATAAATCTTTTTTCTTTTTCTTTTTCTTTTTCTTTTTCTTTTTCTTTTTTTTCCTCCTTCTTCCTTCTTCCTCCGGCTCATCCAGTTGGAGGAAGAAGGAGGAAAAAAAGAAAAAAGAAGAAGAATAAAATAAATAAAAAAACCATATAAAATAAAAAAATTAAAAATTAAAAATTGTCCATGTCGGCATCCACGTTAGTGCCAGCCGCCTAAATTTGGCCGGATAGACTGAATTGTCAAAAAATAAATAAGCTTAAGACTGAATTGTCACAATTACAAAATGTTTATGATTTTTTTTTTTGGTAATTTTACCTTTTAGGTCATTATACAAAAGTTTCATGGAGGCACCATAGTTCTAAATTACGAGTTAGATTCTGATCGAGCTTTGATCAATAAAGCAAAGCTATAACTGCATGAAAGAAAAATGTGCCAACTTTTTGTCTCCTAACTATTAAACGCGCCCCTGAATTTTGTAATTTTTTATTTTTTATTTTTTGAATTTAGTCCCGAGTCATTTGTCTTCTTCTAAATAGCTGCCGCTTCCATATACTGTTCTTCTACAGTTGGTCCTCGTTGATGCACGAGTGCTCACGTTCTGATGTTGAAGTTTTTGAGGAGCTCTGAAGAACCTGCACACCATAAACAAGAACTTTCCCTTGGTATTGTCTTTTGGGAACTGTTTTTGGCTACCTATGTTAGTAATGCATTTGAGAAAACCAAAAGAGTTGTGGATCGATTATTCTCATTTTATATATTCTGTGAGATGTGTTTTCCTTTTTCTTAAGCCTCACTAATCAACTGCTTTTCGATCTTATATGGCGCAACCAACAATCACCACCATGAAGAGTTGCTAGAGGGTTCGCAGAACCCATCATGCTAGTCCCAAGGGGATCCAACCCGCAGGACTGCAGAAGGGGGTTATGAGCCACTCAACTGTCTGACCCATCGTCGATATGAATCGCTTTCTAACCATCCTTGTACTCTTTGATTCTTCAGTCTTTCCATAAACTTTACTTGTCACACCATAAATCCTACAAGAATAGGAGAAATGACATGGCCGTCCTCCTATCTGAGGACGCATCTTCAAACATAACTTGCATTAACCTGTTATATGAAACAGTAATCTGATTACAAGATAGAGTTCTAAAATTCATTAATGATATATATTTCCCCAACTAAGAAACCAAACCTCAATAGATACCATTTTGGCCATATCGAACTATCTAAATTCAAATCCAATGTTTCATCAGGAAATGAATATGATGAAATACCTTTCACCGAAAGTTGGCTCCTTGTCTTTTTTGTGTAAATTAGGTTTTGTGTCGGTTCGGAAAGGAAATGATAAATTCTAGTAGCAGTAACTACGGGTAAAGGAAACAGATGAGTTTAAAATACTGGAAAACAAATAAAGGATAACTGTGATTTGAATAGCCAAAATAACATGTATGTTGTTCGTAGTGATTTTTCAGTCCTCTAACAACAATCCTTAGGCGGGTATTTATAGCTATATCGAGAAGATAACCGCCATAGTGGTTATGATTTCAAATTCACACTATTATCGTGACACTCGAAGGGATTCTAGTAACTGCTTCGCATTTTCCATTAAGTGGTTGAATCTCGTTATCACCGAGTACCTCGGTAACTTGTCTCTCTATTATCTTGTGGTTTCCTAAATCGACGGTTTCCTAAATCGCCGAATCATCGGTAACTTCTTTTGCGATTATGTATGAATCCCCTCCAAATTCGCGGGCTGATCGTCTAACGGAGCTTAGTGGGCCTTATCGACTAAGGGTGGCCCATGAAAGCCACTTTTTGATGTTAACAAATGCCTTTTTTAAAATATCTAATTCCTTTAAACATACACTGTGGATACGTGGAGCAATTATGAGCTTTTACTGCAAACGTCAGCTCAACTTTTGATCTCCTGGTCGATCTGAAGCGTTATAGGGTTCTATGGCCTCCAGCTTTGAAAGTTATTTGGCGGCTAACAATACAACTTAAAGGGGAGTGAATAGGTTATTTTAGAAATTTCAACAATCTTTCACGAAAATTAGTTAATCACTAAGTAAAGATCTGGTCAACATAATGTTTAGAAAAGCCGTGAAGCAACCGTGTGCTAATAAGAGTAAGTAGATAAAAACAGAAACACAGTAAACTATATTGGTTTGGTTTTATCCACAAGCCTACGTCCATTCTTTAGACTAACAGCCACAAGACAGGCTAGATTCCACTAGTAATTTGCTCGGAAAGCTACAAATGGCTTGCACTTATCCTTCACAAGATAGATATCACTATCAGGACTCAGCTACAGCTCTTGCTCTTGTACACTTAATTCCTCAGCACAATTAGTAAACAACACGAATACTAAAACAGTATGACATAACGTATAACTAAGAAAAACAGCAGTAAGTAAGCTTCTTGATCCTTGTAAGTTGCACACTCTAACATATTGCTTTTGAGGTCTTCTTTTTTTATAGCCACCTTCAATCTATCCGTTGAAGATGGATTGGAGAAGCCGATAGCCGTTGGAGTTATTGTTGAGTTGTTGTTCGTCGGTGGAATTGCCCCCGTACGACTCTTTTCCTTGAACTTTTGTAGACTACCTAAAAGTAGAAACTGCTACTGTCTTCTCGCTACAGTCTCTAACAGACTTGTCAGATGACCTAGCTACTCTGCCACATGTTTCATTTGGATTCAGCTGCTATGTGAATCCAAGATGACAATGGCTACTTAGTTGACTCAATGACCATCATCAGATGTAACTGGTTGTCACGGCACCATTGACTCGATCTTTACAGCTTTGATACAAATATCATCAACCATTAATCTTTTAGGTTCATTGGTACTATTTATGAAAAACCATTTTAGGACATTTTGCAAACTTCTTTCCAATGAATTACACCATGGATATTGTGTAGTCCTTTGGTCCAAAATCACTTGGAAATGTTTCTCTAACAAACACCCCTTTTTATGATGACAAGATGTGAATAAGTAATGAACATTGTTCGAATGAATTTGCAGAAAAGAATTAAACAAGATTTCCTCAGGATATTTGTAATGAATTTGGAATATGAACTAGATGATCTCATAGAATGGAAGATATTGGCAAAGAGATCTTCTAGCCAGAGTGTGTCATCACATATGTGGGGTTTAAAGAATGTTAGTTGAATGCTCTTCCTTGTGACATCCTGATTTTCAGGTTCTGATTTCGATTCGATAAGTTGGGTTTTTCATCGACGCGATTATAGTGCTTTTCTCTATGATGGCCACTCATGAGTTAACTAGCCTATCAGGTGAAGCCATTAAGGAATATAAGTGAATAGACTTGGGAATTCGACCACGAATCGACTACTCGACCATGCTAGTCTGCAAGAATCATTACGGCATAGTGGAAAACCAATCAGAGATGGGAGATAGGTCGGTTCGACTGAGTTGTGTGGCTAAACATGGGTGATTCCACTAATTTGCAAAATTCTCATCGATCAGCACTAGACCGATTTTTCTGTCGTTTTGGCGCCCTGTGTCCATATTTGAAACCTTGAGATTCTCACGACAACTGGGAGTCGCCAATGTGTCGAAGAGGTACGTGTGGCTTGAAGAAAATCGACCACAGGTCAATTGCACTAAAAATTCCTGAAAGCTACGTGGTAGGCTAGGTCACGCTAAAATCGCGTGCGATTGAAATTAACCGTGAATTTGAATACGATTTCGGAAATTGAAAGTTTTGTCATATCACGAGTCATTTTAGGAATGTCGACTCACCTTTTGAGGAATTTCCGGCGAGTTCGGGATTTTTATGGAAAATCGATTCGGACGATTCGGAAAACGAACGGAAATTTGGATGGGCTAAATTGAAGGGAATTTTGACTCCCAGACCGAGCTACTTGGTGACAAGAAAGTGTGGAAATTGTATGGGCTTTTTCTTCAATGAAATTGGACCTCAAATTGGAGAAATCGGAGAAGAAATTGAAGCTTATATGGTGAAATTCGGAACTATGGTTGAGGGGCTGCATTTTGGCATCAATTTGGTTAATTCATGTATTATATTTGTTAGAAAGTATTATGGGGAATAAGCTTTCAATGGAATGGATAATGTCTTGACTTTTGGCCCCCATCCATGGCTTCTCCAGCAAGATTGTCCAGCTGCCCCTTCTTTGTGCGTCACTCATCTCAACCGAAGACTCGACGGCTCCTGCTCATCCATTTTCGTTTCTTCTCTTCTGCCCATTTGTTCTTCGGCTGCTACGTTCGAAGCAACCTCCATCGATTTCTCTCCCTTGCTGCAATTTCAGTCCATATTTTCACCGCTTGTTGCTCCATTACCTCTCGGTCTTCACCCCTGCAGACACGTTTCCATTGAGTCAGCCTGCAACATTCGATCGACCCTCAAAATCCCACCATTTTGGCGCCATCCCACCTGTAGCTCCTCTGCCATTGAAGCCATTTCCACCTTGGTCGGTCTCCTTGCCGCGTCTCACCCGTCATGGGCTTTCATCGGTCAACCCTAGCTGGATTATTGACGGCATCTCACTAGCTCTTCTACCTCCACCTAGTCTTCTCCTCTGTCGCCGAAGCAGCCCAGCCCATTCCCCACAACTGGCTGCCCTTCGTCCACGGCAAATCGAGACCAGTACTCCACCGAAACCAGCTCACCGAAGTTCGAAGCCCTTCTCTCCGCGAGATCAGCCGCGCGAAGCCGAACCGAGTAGCAATTCTTCAGCTCGGGCAGAAAGTGCAGGCCATTTTTCGGGCTCGATCCGTGCCCCATTGGTGTCGCTGTTTTGGAGAGGATTGTCCCCCGTCGCGCCCTAGTCAGTTTGATTTGATTGGATCGCCAAACAAGTGAGTTTAACTCACTAATCCTCGCTTAGTAGGTTAATGATGCTTAAGGGTTGATTAGACTAAGTTAAGTATGGTTAGGTGGTTAGTTAGATTAGATTAGCGAAATTTAATTAATTGCCAATGCATGTTAGGTGGATAGTTAGTGCAATTAAGGCCTAGACGAACTCTAGTATTTATCTAGAGCGACTCGGAAATTTTCCGAGTCCGTTTTGGCATCCAATTAGGCATTACGGGCCTAAGTTGGATTTATTGACATTTATTTAATATTTTTCGTAATTATTTAATTAACTAGTTATTTTTCGGAAATTTGACTGGGGTAGTCGGTGACCATAATTTTATGCTGATTATTGTGGTGCAATCTGTTTATTTAATTGAGCTTTAATTTGTGCTAATTTTGCAAGATTGTGATTTTAGGATATATTCCTAATTTTATTTACTTTCAGTATTTAATGGGAAAATAACTGAGCGTCGGTTTACAACGATAAAAATATTTCGGTGGACCATATGAAATGGTGGGATTTATGGAAAGGAAATTATTATATTTTGGCAAAGGCTAACCGTGAACGCACACACGGCTATTTTCTCGGGTATGATAAAAAGTGAGAAAGAATGTTATGTCACGTCGGCTCGATGACTTGGTATGTCATCTCGGAGAAAGACGTTATATTATGTTGGCTCGGTGACTTGGTACGTCATCTTAGAGAATGAACGTTGGCTCGATGACTCGGTATGTCATCTTGGAGAATGAACGTTGCCTCGGTGACTCGATATGTCATCTTGGAGAATGAACATTGGCTTGGTGACTCGATATGTCATCTTGGAGAATGGATAGTATTGAGTAGAATGATCGGGGATTAGTCTAACTAACATGTAATCGACTAGGTCGGTTGATCGATGAGGTTATGAGTTTTGTTGAATTGCAGGGAGGAACTGAGACCAAGGTAAATCCTCTGACCCGTGTTGTGCTTAGGAAGCCCTTATGGCGTATTTTCTTCCTAATCGGGGCTTAGGGAGTGGAACTTACTAAGATGTCGTCTCACCCCGTTGTGGGATAACATTTTCAGGTCCCTAGATGGTGGTCGTGGAAGACTTGAAGCCCTGGAGTTTGGAAAGGTGGAGAGACCAGAATCGGTGAACGGGTCTGACTAGTAGGTCATAGGACAGTTCCGTTTGGAATGAGCCAACCTTTTTGTAAATAGTCTGGTCTTGTAAATAAACCTGGTTGTTTATAAAAGGTTTGTTTTGGTTTGAAAAATTAGTCCTACTTTTCTATCCCATCTGATTGTTGTCTGGGGATTTATATTGTCGTTTCCGCATGCACATTAAAATGAATGGGTTGGCGACGCGTCCTGGGATGTCGCATTTAATCGACCAAAGAGGGATGGGCACGCGCTCGGAGGATCGGGTTGTGACATTCCCGATTAAGTTGTATCAGAGCATGGTCGTTAGAGATTGGAGTGATAAGGTGCAATGATTAATGGGATAGTTAGTAGGAATGACCTTTATTTAATGCCGGTGCATGTCTGTGATAACTGATTGGTAGAATTCTTTGATTGGTGTGGATCACTCAAATTCTAATCTAGTATTAGAATTAGAAAACATGTGTCTATAGGAACCTGTAGTATGAGTGATCAGGAGTTGAGGACTCCTAGTAAGAGGGCAGTAGCCTCTGTGACTCGAGGTAAAGTGCCGACAAAGGTTGGTACTCAAGGTGGATGTGGCAGAGCGCAGGTTCAGACTAGCGCCAGTGTAAGAGTACCACCGCAGGTCGGTACTAGTGTAGCAGCATCGAATGATCCTAGGTTTGACGGGATTGTTTAGGCGCTAGTGTTCCTTGGGGACTGGTTGAGCCAGCAAGCTCAAGACCGAGCCGCTGTTGTTGCCACATCTGCTGAGGTCCAACTTGGATTGGTGATCAGGGAACAAGCTACAATATCTGAGTCAAGATTTAGTTCAGGCAGAAATGGAAATCGGTCAGGGAAAAGACCGATGTCGAGAGAAAAGTATTCCATTCTGCCCAATAGGAAGGATGGGATAGTCAAGTTAGCACCGAGTCAAAACGGAGCATGTTGTTCCCATGTGTGACGACGGAGATCGGCCTTATGTCTTTCCTAGGACAAGAATTTGTTTTGAGTATAGCCAACAGGGTTACCTGGCTAGAAACAGTCTTAGAAGGCTGATGGGACAGATCAGAAGGAGTGCGCCATAGAACGCACTGTGAGATTTTTGGATCAGGCCTCTAATACAAGAAATA
The DNA here is from genome assembly GCA_017140595.1 of Eucalyptus curtisii. Taxonomy (NCBI): domain Eukaryota; kingdom Viridiplantae; phylum Streptophyta; class Magnoliopsida; order Myrtales; family Myrtaceae; genus Eucalyptus; species Eucalyptus curtisii. Next base: position 456,270 of record CM029494.1, on the reverse strand, counting down.
GTGCATGCTGTCACCTGACAGAAGGCAAAGGATTCACCAGATGGGTGCCAAAATTGTGGAATGAAGCATGGATAAATCTAGTGTCCGGGTATGGCTAAACGTGTTGTGGTTGTGACCAAAGCACGGCCATCGGGTGAGGAACTGTAAGTGAAAGTCCAAGGAGCACAAGCACCGCTGCTACGAGTAGGACGCCACTAGGATGTCGAAAGGAACAGGAATGGAATCGACCTTGCATCGATTAGAGGAAGAATGTTTTGGGGAGATTTTATCAGAGTAGCATAGCAGAATTTTGGTTAAGTTCGGGGAACTCCAATTTGTTGAAATAAAGCGGAAGAAAGGGGAATCACTAGCTATAGTCGTGCTTGACTAGTTGCTGAGGTATAATTTTGACGTCACAGATGAACAAAGTTGACTTAAGGAGCCTCTCGTAGTAGTGGATTGTTGCCGTGAAATAATCCAGTCTAATATGTTAGCAAGTGAGAGTGTCGAGTTTATTTAGAGTCGAGAAGGACCTTCGATTTCATTAATCTCATCGTTTGAAGGTAACCCTTGTTAGACGGAGGTTGCCAAGATTACTTGGCGGTTATCATAGATAAGACAGATTGAAGAACTAACGATTGAGGACATCTCGTAATCTAAGAATTTCTAGATGTGTTGTCATAAAAATTGTCAGGCCGTCGTCAGATAAAGAGATAGAATTTGCGATGGAGCTAGCACCCGGGACAGAGCCACTCTCTAAGACTTCTTACAGTTGTCATTGTCTGAATTGATAGAACCAAAGGTGCAGATGTGTGAGGATTGTTGAATAAGGGATTTATACATGCTAGTGCTTCACTTTAGGAAGCACCAGTTTTGTTTGTGAGAAAGAAAAATGGTGCGTTGCAATTATGCATCAACCATCGTCAACACAATTAGGTGATGATCAAGAGTAAGTGTTCACATCCGAAGATCAACGAATTGTGTGACCAGTTACAAAGAGTGTCGATGCTTTCAAGGATCGACTTGAGAACAGGATGTCATCAGCTTAGGGCCAGAGGATAAGGACATATCGAAGTCAATGTTTGATACTCAAGTCAACTATTACGAGAACATTGTAATGCCATTGGGTCCGACGAACGCTCCAGCTACTGTCATGGATTTAGCAAACTGAGTGTTCAAAGAATATCTAGATCAGTTGTGATTGTGTCTTTCAAGGATTTTCTGGTGTATTCGAGGAATGCTAAGGAGCACGAGAGACATCTGAGAATGGTGAAGGAATTTCAGTGGACCCGATCAAGATCGAAGTAGTTATCGGTGAACCAAGACCGTCAACGGTATCGAGATCAAAAGCCGTTTGAGTTGGAAAGGGTACTACGGAAGGTTCATGTAGGATTTTCAACATTGGTGTTGCCATTGACGGGACTCTTGAAGAAAGGAGAGAAATTCATATGGACAGACAAGTGCGAGGATAATTTCCAAGAGCTTAAGTAGAAGCTGGTTACCGCACTTGTACTGATCATTCCATATAGTTCTGGAGGATGCGAGATCTATAGTGATGCGTCATTTAAAGGATTGGGTTGGTGTTGATGTAACGTGGTAGGGTGTTGCATACGCATCCCATCAGTTGATACCTCGTGAATTGAATAACCGGGCGCATGATTTGGAACTCGCAGTAATAATTTTCACTCTGAAAATTTGAAGATATTATTTGTGTGGAGAAAGACTCCAAGTCTTCGTTGAACGCAAAAGTCTCAAATATTTATTCTCTTAGAAGGAGTTGAATATGAGACAGTGTTGTGAGTTAGAATTTTGGAAGAACTGGGATTGTGATGTCCTGTATCACCATGGAAAGATGAGTTAAGTCGCAGATGCGTTGAGTCAGAAGTCTTCAGTTGCATAGATGGTGAGCAAGGAGTGGAATTTACTCGAGAGAGCTCGAGATTGGGTTTTCAAGTTTGAGATAGGCCACCTTTCGAATCTTATGGCCACCCTCAGAATTGAACCGACAGTCTAGTTTAAGATTTAGACGTTTCAGTTGACGGACCAAGATGTTCAGGAAATCCTACAAGAGGATATCGGTAAGGGAAAGGTTAACTTTCGGATTTCGGAAGATGGAACGTCGAAGCATCGTAGGGTGATGATAGGCGTCAGACAGTACGGAACTTGAGGAGAAGACCTTGTCAAGAATTTACTATAGCAATTGCAATATTTGACCAGATAGTACAAAGTAGGTTAGAATCGGCGTTAGGTTGATTGGTAGACCGATTTAAAGATAAAGATCACCATATAGGTTACAAGTGTTAGTTGTATCAATAAGTGGAAGTTCAGTAATGCAAACCAAGAGGACCTTTGTAACCTCTTGAGGTTCCGAGTGGAAATGGGAGCATGTCACAATGGGCTTTGTGATGGGCTTATCAAGGAGCCAGAGGGGTATTGATTCCATTTGGGATAGTGGTCGACAGATAGATGAAGTCGACTCACTTCATCGCAGTACGAAAGGACCTCGATTTGAATAGGCATACAGAAGTGTATGTGTGTCAGATAGTTCGTCTACATGGAGTGTCATTGACGAATTTAGGTCAGATCTAGAACCGAGATTCCCAGTTTCAACAGAATAGTTAGATGGTTCCTTTTGAAGTAGTGCAGAGCATAGTGTTCAGAATTTCAGTTTGTGAGAAAGAAGTTAGAGAAAGAAAGATCATAGGCCCAGAATCAGTCAGCAATCAGTGATTGTAGTTGCCGTGATCAGAGACAGATTCAAGACTGCTGAGAGTCGTCAAAAATGTTGAATCGTTAAGCATCAAAGGCCCTTAGAGTTCCAAATTGGTGATTGCATCTTTCTGAAGGTGTCACTGAAGGGGAATACCTTACACATTGGTAAGCAGGGAAAACTGAAATCGAGGTACGTAGGTCCCTTTGAGATTCAAGAGAGAGAATCAGGATCCTAACGTATCGTCTTGCATTGTCACCAAGGTTGGCGCAAGTGCATGACATCTTTCACATGTCGATGTTAAGGACCTATGAGCTTGACACAACCCATGTGCTAAATCTTGTAGAATTAGACGTGGACGACAAGTGTCGTATGTGGAAAGCCTGGTTTAGATTGTGGATCAGAAAGAACAGATTCTGTGTACCAAGATGGTCCCATTGGTCAAAGTCGTCTAACAACACCACATGACTGAAGAAGCAACCGACGAAAGTGAGACTCGAAGAGATGACGATACCCCCACCTTTTGTTTAAAGATCGGTAAAGGTTTAAATTTCGAGAACAAAATTTTTATAAGAGGGGAAGAATTGTGACATCCTGATTTTCAGGTTCTGATTTCGATTGGATAAGTTGGGCTTTTCATCGACGCTACTATAGTGCTTTTCTCTGAGATGGCCATTCACAAGATAACTAGCCTATCAAGTGAAGCCGTTAATTAATATAAGTGCAATAGACTTGGGAATTTGACCAAGAATCGACTTCTCGACCGTGCTAGTCTGCAGGAGTCATTACGGCACGGTTGAAAACCTATTAGAGATCGGAGACAGTCGGTTCGACTAAGATGTGTGGCTAAACGTGGGTGATTCCACTAATTTGCAAAATTCTCGTCGATCGGCACTAGACTGATTTTTCTATCGTTTTGGCGCCTTATATCCGTATTTGAAACTTTGAGATTTTCACGACAACCGAGAGTCGCCAATGTGTAGAAGAGGTATGTGTGGCTCGAAGAAAATCGGCCATGGGTCAGTTGCACTAAAAATTCCTGAAAGCTACTCGGTAGGCTAGGTCACGCTAAAATCGCGTTCGATTGAAATTAACCGCATATTTGAATTTGATTTCGGAAATTGAAAGTTATGTCATGTCACGAGTCATTTTAGGAACATCGACTCACCTTTTGAGGAATTTCAGGCGAGTTCGGGATTTTTACGGAAAATCGATTTGGATGATTCGGGAAACGAACAGAAATTCAGATGGACTAAATTAAAGGGAATTTTGACTCCCAGACCGAGCTACTTGGTGACAGGAAACTGTGGAAATTGTATGGGCTTTTTCTTCAATGAAATTGGACCTCAAATTGGAGAAACCGAGAGAAGAAATTGAAGCTTATATGGTGAAATTCGGAACTATGGTTGAGGGGCTGCATTTTGGCATCGTTTAGTTAATTCATGGATTATATTTGTTCGAAAGTATTATGGGGGATAAGCTTTCAATGGAATGGATAATGTCTTGACTTTTGGCCCCCATCCAAGGCTTCTTCAGCAAGATTGTCGGCTGCCCCTTCTTCGTGTGTCACTCATCTCAGCCGAAGACTCGACGGCTCCCGCTCATCCATTTTCGTTTCTTCTCTTCGCCCGTTTGTTCTTCGGCTGCTACGTTCGAAGCAACCTCCATCAATTTCTCTCCCCTGCTGCGATTTCGGTCCATATTTTCACCGCTTGCTTTGCTCCACTACCTTTCGGTCTTCACCCCCTGAGCCACGTTTCCACTTAGTCAGCCAGCAACGTTCGGTCAACCCTCAAAATCACACCATTTTAGCGCCATCCCACTTGCAGCTCCTCTGCCACCGAAGCCCCCTCCACCTTGGTCGGTCTCCTTGCCGTGCGTCTCCCCTATCGTGGGCTTTCATCGAGTCAACTCCAGCTGGATTATTGACTCGCATCTCACCAGCTCTTCCGCCTTCACCAAGTCTTCTCCTCTGTCGCCGAAGCAGCCTAGCCCTTCCAGCAGCTGGCTGCCTTTCGTCCACGGCAAATCGAGACCAGTACTCCATCGAAACTAGCTCAGCGAAGTTTGAAGCCCTTCTCTTCGCGAGATCAGCCGTGCAAAGTCGAACCGAGTAGCAATTCTTCAGCTCTGGTAGAAAGTGCAGGCCATTTTTCGGGCCCGATCCGTGCCCCGTTGGTGTCGCCGTTTTGGAGAGAATCATCCCTCATTGCGCCCTCTTAAGTTTGATCCGATCGGATCGCCGAACAAGTGAGTTTAACTCACTAATCCTCGCTTAGTAGGTTAATGATGCTTAAGGGCTTATTAGACTAAGTTAAGTATGGTGAGGTGGTTAGTTAGATTAGATTAGCGAAATTTAATTAATTGCCAATGCATGTTAGGTGGATAGTTAGTGCAATTAAGGCCTAGACGAACTCTAGTATTTATCTAGAGTGACTCGGAAATTTTCCGGGTCCGTTTCGGTGTCCAATTAGGCATTACGGGCCTATGTTGGATTTATTGGCATTTATTTAATATTTTCTGTAATTATTTAATTAATTATTTATTTTCCGAAAATTAGACCGGGATTGCCAGTGAGCAGAATTTTATGCTAATTATCATGGTGCAATTTGTTTATTTAAGTGAGCTTTAACTTGTGCTAATTTTGCAAGATTGTGATTTTAGGATATATTCCTAATTTTATTTACTTTCAGTAATTAATTAGAAAATAACCGAGCGTCGGTTTACAACGCTAAAAATATTTTGGTGGACCATATGAAATGGTGGGATTTATGGAAATGAAATTATTATATTTTGGCAAAGGCCAACCGTGTACGCACACACGGCTATTTGAAGTGAGAAAGAATGTTATGTCACGTCGGCTCGATGACTCGGTATGTCATCTCGGAGAAAGATGTTCTATTATGTTGGCTCGATGACTAAGTATGTCATCTCGGAGAAAGATGTTATATTATGTTGGCTCGATGACTAAGTATGTCATCTCAGAGAAAGACATTATATTATGTTGGTTCGGTGACTTGGTCCGTCATCTTGGAGAATGAACATTGGCTCGGTGAGTCGGTATGTTATCTTGGAGAATGAACGTTGGCTCGGTGACTCGATATGTCATCTTGGAGAATGGATAGTATTGACTAGAATGACTGGGGAATAGTCTGACTGACATGTAATCGACTAGGTCGGTTGATCGATGAGTCGATCTGAGTGAACAATTTAATTTGTTGATGTGACTTGATGAGGTTATGAATTGTGTTGAATTGCAGGGAGGAACTGAGGCCAAGGTAAGTCCTCTGACCCGTGTTGTGCTTAGGTAGCCCGTAGGGCGTATTTTCTTCCTAATCGGGGCTCAGGGAGTGTAACTTGCTGAGACGTCATCTCACACCGTTGTGGGATAACATTTTCAGGTCCCTAGATAGTGGTCGTGGAAGACTTGAAGCCCTGGAGTTTGGAAAGGTAGAGAGACCAGAATCGGCGAACGGGTTTGACTAGTAGGTCATAGGACAGTTCCGTTTTGAATGAGCTGACCTTTTTGTAAGTAGTCTGGTCTTGTAAATAAACCTGGTTGTTTATAAAAGGTTTGTTTTGGTTTGAAAAATTGGTCATACTTTTCTATCCCATCTGATTGTTGTCTAGGGATTTATATTGTCGCTTCCGCATGCGTATTAAAATGAATGGGTTGGCGACGCATCTTGGGACGTCGCATTTAATCTACCAAAGAGGGATGGGCACGCGCTCAGAGGATCGGGGCGTGACACTTGAAGAGCAATTCCCGGTGACTTAGCATATTTGTTGTTAGTGAAATTTATCAAGAACGGATGAACAAATATTCATGCCAAGTTATTGTGCACAAATATCATGAGTGAGCAAATATATGAGTAAACATTATGAGTAAACATTCACATCAAGTCAATTCTCCCCCTTTTTTTCATCAATCATAGAAATATGAAGGAAATTCAATTTCATTGATAGCGAATAAAAGGTCAGTACAAGAGATCATCAGCTATGAGTACGACTTAAGTAGTGAAAAGCAAAACAGAAGCACATAAAGATTTGGAAATGTGTAAGTGTGAGGGCATTTGCAATACTATGAGATGTGGGGAGTTTAAGTTCTATTGGCTCAGGGTTAGCTCGGACAGGGTTGTAACGAGGACATGGGGAGTTTAGGTTTTGTTGGCTTAGGGTCATGTTGGACAAGGTTGTAGCAGTCCGGGCTTAGAAGGGTGTGCTCGATCTTCACCATATATCAAGTCAGAGATGAGATCGGTTTTGATTTCCTAAACATTGGCTTGAAGTTGATTAAGGCTAGCAGCAGGAGAGGCGGATAAGTCCACAATTGGAGATGGTGATCTTTCTTGTATCGGTGGACAAGGTGCCTTAAGTGCTACTGGTCCCTTAGCGTGCTTCTTCTTCTCTTGTTCGATCAGTTCAGTAAGTCTCTCTTTGATCTTTGCAACAGCTTTCTCATCATCTCCATGTCCAGTGGGAATGATTTCTCCTTTATCATTAACCTATCCTTCGGGAGTCATTCTTAGCATCATTTTGTCTAATGTCTTCTTCCCAATCTCGATAGTTGGCATGCTCAGTGTTGTGGCATTAGAGAAGTCAATCTTCAGGTGCTTTAAGATATGAGTGAGGGCATTATAGGGCAGCTTGCCCATCTTTGTCTTTGCCATCTGCTACATGTGGATAAAGATCAGGTGGGGGAAGGAGAACTTGTCGAATTTGCTGAGAATGGCCTAGATAATTCTAACCTCAAGATGAGAGACATCGTTGGAAGAAGATGTTTTAGGATGGAGGCTGAGGGTCAAGATCTTTTGGATAAAATTCATTTTCAGAGGGAGCAAACTCAAAGGCATGATTTCTCTAGAATTGCAAGAGATATTAGGGGTTTCTAACACAAAATTACAGGCCTCATCAGGCTCTACAATAATCCTTTTGAAAACATTGTATTTAGCCTGGATTATCTCAGCAAGTTCATCCCGAGTCACAACATAATCTTGTTTTTGAAATGTGAAAACAAACTAGTCTCTATTTGGAAAATGCAAGTTTGAGTAAAACATTGCCACCAAGATAGGATGAACTTCTTCTTTGATAGAGTAGAAGAACTTGAGTTTGAGGGTCTAAAAAAACTAGGATAGAAAAATGCCACGATTGTAAAGAAAATTCAAATCAACGAATCTGTGGCGAATGATTCCTTGGTCATAAAAAAGCATTGTTGGTCTTTTCATGCTCTTGTGAAAGAAACATTTTAGAACCAAAGGTTTCATCTTTTTCAAAACTAATAGTGGGTTGAAAATTTTAGAATATCTAGTCATCGTCATCTTCACGATGTTTATCTCTCGAGGCTTCCTTAGTCTCTCTTCTGGCTTCACTTCATTCGGGCTGAGTAATGGTCGATTTAGGGTTTACTTCCGGTTCTTCAATGACTTGTTTGCCTTTGTCTTTTGCAGCGATAGGCTCTAAAGTTCCTTCTTCTTCGCTAGAAGATTTTTGAGGAGAGTATTGAGCAGCTAATTGAGATGGTTTAGTGATTATCTGTTCCTAGGTAGTTAATAGTTGTTCAACCTCCAAGGCTTATGAACTAGTGGCTTCAAATTTGGGTTGTTTCTTTAATTCGGATCCATATGTTTCCATGAGAGTAGTTAGCCCTTTCAGTAGGTCCCAAGTAGAGATTGAGCAGGGGATGATGGTGATGGAACAGTATCATTCAGAGGTGCCATCGATGGTACACTTGCTATATCTTTCTTTGTTGGCAATCTTGATTCTGGCATTTTTCCTATTAGAGTTACCCTTTTAGTTGATGAGGGCAATGCAGTAATTGATCCACCTGCTAGCAGGGATTGAGTAATACTCTGACTTTGAGTGGCTTCAATCGATCCTTCCGACCGAGAGATTGTCGCAATCCGATCTTGTCGCCCGATCTCTCTCGTGAGGAAAGGAAGGGGAAAAGGTCGGATTTAGGGATACTTGACCATGAAAGTTCCCTCACAGTTCTCCACCACATGGATGTCATCACCTCATCTCCTAGACGAACCTCTTGTGAGTTTCTTTTACAATGTTGCAAGTTCTCCCAAACTTGTACCTCGCGTGATAGCCAAGTGTCATGACTTGTACCCACACGGATGACACATCTCAAGAGAGGAGGTTGGGTGTGAATATCGGATTTAAGGGTACCTTTACTATGGTGGCCCTCCCTCTAGTACTCCTTCCTAAGGATGGCGTCACTTTATCCATCATGAATTTTCCACATGCAAGTATGCTAAACCATGGTGAGTCATATTGGGATTCGTACCTTGCGCAATGGGTTCATTTATGCGGTTTAGTTGTTTAGGACAACTTAAAAATAAGACAAGAGTCGCCACTAGCCTTATTATTGGGGGTCGACTAGAAACCCAATTGAGAGTCGGGAGTGTTCCCTTGATTTCTATGCAACCAGATATCTATGTCCGGGGGACTTGGGTTACGCCAATATTTCTATTAGCGCCCTTTCGGTACCTAAATAATATGTTGTGTTTACCTAATGTGTCCATACATTTCTTCTTACATTTTCAGGATCGTTAGTCTTAAACTAAGCGATCATGCATAGTTGGTCATTGTCATGCTAATCTATTTCTAAAGAAAATGAAAAACAAACACCAAATTGAATTGAAAATTGTGAGACATAAAGTAAATAATTCAGAAAAACGGTAAATTTACCATGCAATCCTAAAAATATAAAAGGGAAACACAATTGAAAAGGATAAGAGAAAAAGAGAACCCGCAACTCATCAGGCTTTTATATAGACGATGGAACCTGAGACATATGTCGGGAAAATGAATAATACATAATAATAGTCAGAATGGACATCGACTTTCACCGTCTTCATGTCCTCTCCATATTCAAGATCTTAATCTAAACCTAGTCTAGAAAACTATGTAACTAGGTACATACAATGGAAAGAAATAAACATACACATCAAAACAATCAAAAACATCGACTTTCACCGTCTTCATGTCCTCTCCATACTCAAAAGAAATTCAATTTCAAAAATTAGATTTGAGCCTCTAGGTCGGTCTTTGTCTTTCATACATAGGTCCCTCTAAGACACCCAATTCATTTTATGTGACTTATAACTATTATCAACCAATTATATTTTTGTATGGCCAATAATACTTATAAGCCCCTAATGAAGTGGTCTATATGATCCTAGGATTTCCCTCGATATCATGCATCGGCCCTATTATACATCTAAAAATTACATGCACTGGCGGGAATCAAACATGAATGCAGGTCTTTTCGACTTTATTTCTCAACCAATCAAACAAATGAGTGAGCCGTCGGCAGATCACTTATTACCAATAACATACGTCAATCACAAACACAGGCATTTCTAAATGAATAATGCGTTTGTATACATAGATGGTACATGTGATGTTTCAAAGATGTTTTTCAAAATCATCCACCAAAAAAAAAAAAAATTAATAAATAAAACAAAATAAAATAAAATGAGACAAAGTGATGTCTCGGCTACAAAAGGCATTCAATTGCCAAAGCTAGCTCGAGACTTGCATAAATTCATTCACAAGCGTCGCAGGTATTTTGAATATAATTTAAACCATGACTTTCACAATGTCAAATTAGGGTTTAAGAAACAATTTTGAATATATTTCGAATTAACTAATATCTAGGCTATGAAACACATTCAATTGCCAAGATTAGCTTAGGGCTCGCATGAATTGCACTTACAAGCATCACATGCATTTTAAATATGGTCCAAATCACGACTCTTTCTTAAACCAAATTGGGCTTTGGAAACGAATTTCTTAGTAAATGTTTTTGAGAAACATCACATGTACCAAAGCATTTTTAAATTTGAGTTGAAAAGAAAATTTGTTAAAACTCATTTCACAATGAATATCGAGGTGTTTAAAAACAACTTTCATGAAGATGGAATGACCTAGGTTCATGCATAAACTAATTTAGGAAGTTTATCAAAACAATTATAATCAAGTTTACATCAGGAAATTTCAGAACCAGCATGTAAAGACAGCAAAATTGGGCAACACCTAATGACAATTGGGCAATGAAAAAATTCCCTAACATGCATGATGGGATAATAAACAACTTTTGTGAAGAACGCTTTCCTAAATGAGCTATATATGATTTAACAAAATTAAGAGAACAAGCAACATGTTAGAAAATTGTCAAAACAACATGATATTTAGTCATTTTTACAAAGATTTGTCCTATCAAAATAGGTCTAAAAATTACCATGTTTTCATAGAACATAGCCAACATGTTGACAAACAAGTTTCATTAAGAGATCAATGCAAAATCCTTATAAAAAGAATAGAACAAAAATGTCAAAAGTTTGTCCAAATAGGGGTTAGAGCATGGGTTTGAATTCGATCCCATGTCCAGATTTTGATTTAGTTTTGAAAAAAATATAAAGTAGTCCAAATGATGAGCGATCTATGTGAAATCAACGGCATTGGAAACTTCTAAGTGTGCTTTACAACTTCTTAGAAATCCAGACTAGGTTGATTTGATACTCTAAAATCAAGATCTCTAAGAGTGCATATATCAATAGCTAAAAACCAGAACACAATATGCATTAATAAATCTCAAAATCATTCAAGTAATGCACAAATGGCATGAAAAGAAAATTACATGCGACTTAGAATTGGATGCGACAAACAATTGAGGTGATTATCTAATCCTAAGTCTGTATGAAAAGATGTCATACAATTCGATAACAATACGAGATGACTCAAGATTCATGATAAAATGCTTGAGGGTTTCTAGATGATCATGCGCTTTTGTGACATGCAAAATGACACTCAAATACAATGATGTGAACATGTACTCAAGCCTTGTGACATGTAGTTTAAGTGTCAAGAAAGCATTATTGCAAGATTTGGTTTCTCAAAGACCCAAACAAGCATGGCAATGAGTATATATGGTAAGGTTTTGTGCTAGTCTCAATATCACAAATTGAGCACGATTTCAATTATCTAAAAAATTTCCAAAATTTAATGAAAAATCTCACATAAAAAACATGTAATGAGGAATATTTTTTGTTAAGAGTCTAAGTCCTAGATGAAATCATATGAGTCATGGAAAATATGGTAAAACGGACATGCATATCAAAGTTATACATTACTGCAGCACCTTTTCACATTAACTCATGCAATTGACATACTAGACAACATCAACACTTTGCAAATCATCCATCAATTGAATACATACAGCATGTATTTCATCTTTCATGAAGGATTTGAGATCAAACAAACTCATTTATGGACTCAATTTCACCAAAACACAATTTGGAATAGTGCAGGGCAGACTGTCCTATTTTCGATCTAGGCTATTTTGACCTAGTTAAACATATCCAAAAATCTTGAGAAAATTAAAGAACATGTACGAGACAATTTGGAACAAAACTCATACAGAAAATATTATCTGAAAATAACCACAAAAGGCTACACAAAAATAGAAAAATAACATTTCGGAACAATTACAGAACTGAAAATCCACCCAAATTACTGCAGAATCACTCATCTTTAGTGGTGCTTTTCAAGTGTAAAACGACACTTGATTGGGGCGTGCCACCTATCAATTCGAAGCTAGCGATGTGTATTTTAAAATTTTAAGAGGACTCGAGTTGAAATGAGGTCGTTTCGGACCTCATTTTACCCAAATCATCAGATCAGTGCTATAGCCACGAAATTGCAGATTCAAGCTTCAATCAACTACAATCATTCATAATCATTCAAGAACATTCAACATCAGCAAATCAACATCCCAATCCATCATTCTAACAGCTAAACATAACATATTTACCTAAAATTGAACCTAACCCCGGCCGGCTAATCTGGCCTCGCTTCACGGGGTTCGAGACCGAGAAATTACCTTTCGAATTGGATCGTCACGAATCACCAAGGGAATCAAATTGGGGTCGGTTGAACTGTTGACTCGAGGCCAAAACTGAAACTAGTCCAAAATGGACTGGTTTTGATCTGCCAATAGAGATCGAGCTGCTGGACACTGCTGGAGGAAGTCCAGCAGCTGATTGAACTGTCACAACCCCAACTCCATCTCCAGGGTCACAAGCGGCAAGGGTTATTTTCGCGACGCCCCAAGCGCGTCGCTATCCCTTTTTTTTTTTTTTTTATCTTTTCATTAAGTACATGCGGAAGCGTACATACAACACCCGGACAACAACAAGCAGTCAGGAAAACAATAATTTACAAACATACAATTACATTAGTTACATTTACAAACCCTTTTTATCACGGCCGTTATATTTACAACCATTACATCTTCAAAAGGTCGGGGTAAACCGTAACTCTTCTAGTGAGACTATAACCCCGCCATATCTATAATCTAAAAAACAATGGGGTGAGTCAGGGACTCAGTAAGAAAAACCCCTAATTCTCTACTAGGAAGAAATCTCATCATCAAAATCTGGTAGGTAGAACACTTGCAATGCAATATCGATGACAGATCCTTAGCAAACTTATTGCTACACCTCAACTACATGTTGATGTCCTTTGCAACATGCTTCAATGCATGCTTAACTTCAGCTTTTCAATGAACATATCATCATATCATGCTTATGCATATACTGGCACTCATGCAAATTCATTTACCGTCTTATTTGCTCAACCAGGCCCTCCCAGCTCAACCGAGGCATCCGGCTTCTCGCTAGGCATCCTGGCTCAACCAGGGCATCCCGGCTCAACCGAAGCATCTTGGTGCTAGCTCACCAAGGCATCCGGGCTCAACCTAGGTATCCTGGCTCAACCAGGGCATCCTGGGGCTAGCTTACTCAAGGCATCCAAGCTCGAACCAAGACATCTTGGCTCAACCAGGGCATCCCGTTAAATGAACGAGGCATCGCCGCCAACACTATGTCGCGACGGGCGCTTTTTCCTCTTTAAATGCACACACAAATGCATCACACAAGTTGGTTTTTCATTTCTTATCTTAGCCAATGTATGAAAGGCCCGAGGGTGTGCTCATTCAAGTGAGTGTGCCATGATCCTCAACATCATATTATAAAATATGCTAGGAACGGTTCTTGGTTCGTGGCTCAGGTCGCATGCTTAAGCCATCTTTCGACTTTCCTTTCAAAGTCATAAGGTGCGCTGGGAATCGTGGCATAGTTAGATAGGAAAATATCTTGTGCATGTGATTGTTTGCTTAATTGATTTCTTGTGTGATAGTAGCTCACGACTACTAACTTTTGATTGTGATGTAGAAAGGTTTTCCTAGAATTCTTATAGTTGTCTTATTAGTAGACAACATGAGTGCTAAGATCAGGTGACTTTGAAAGGAAAGTCGAAAGATGAACCCCAATTTTCATGACCCCAAGTCCATCTCCAGGGTCACGAGCGGCAAAGGTTATTTTCGCGACGTCCTAGGTGCATCGCCGTCCCATTTTTTTTTTTTTTATCTTTTCATTAGTACATGCAAAAGCGTACATACAACATTTGGACAACAACAAGCAGCCACGAAAACAATCATTTACAAACATACAATTTCATTAGTTACATTTACACGCCCTTTTTATCACGGCCGTTACATTTACAACCATTATATCTTCGAAAGGCCGGGGTAAACCTTAACTCCTCTAGCGAGACTGCAACCCCTCTATACCTACGATATGAAAAACAACGGGGTGAGTCTTGGACTCAGTAAGTAAAACCCCTAATTCTCTACTAGGAAGACATCTCATTACCAAAATCTAGTAGGTACAACACTCGCAATTTAATATCGATGGCAGATCATTAGCAAACTTATTGCTACACCTCAACTACATGCAGATGTCCATTGCAACATGCTTCAATGCATGCTTACCTTCAACTTGTCAATGAACATATCAACATATCATGCTTATGCATATACCGGCATTCATGCAAATTCATTTGCCGTCGTCCTAGCTCAATCAGGCCCTCCCAGCTCAACCGACACATCCAGCTTCACGCTAGGCATCCTGGCTCAACCAGGGCATCTCAGCTCAACTAAGGCATCCCGGCTCAACCGGGCATCCTAACGCTAGCTCACCAAGGCATCCGGGCTCAACCCAAGCATCCTAGCTCAACCAGGGCATCCTGGGGTTAGCTTACCCAAGGCATCCGGCTTAAACCCAGGCATCGTGGCTCAACTAAGGCATCCCGTTCAATGAACGAGGCATCGCCGCCAATGCTATGTGGCCACAGGCGCTTTTTGCTCTTTAAGTGCACACACAAGTGCATCACACAAGCAGGTTTTTCAACTCTTATCTTAGCCAATGTATGCAAGGCCCGAGGGTGTGCTCATTCAAGTGAGTGTGCCATGATCTTCAACATCATATTATAAAATATGCTGGGAACGGTTCTTGGTTCGTGGCTCATGTCGCATGCTTAGGCCATCTTTCGACTTTCCTTTCAAAGTCATAAGGTGCACTGGGAGTTGTGGGACAGTTAGCTAGCAAAATACCTTGTGCATGTGATTGTTTGCTTGATTGATTTCTTGTGTGATAATAGCTCATGACTACTAACTTTTGATTTTGATGTAGAAAGGTTTTCCTAGAATTCTTATAGTTGTCTTATTAGTAGACATCATGAGTGCTCAGGATCAGGTGACTTTGAAAGGAAAGTCGAAAGATGACCCAAAACTGTCATGACCCCATCTCACGACCTCTCTTTTTCCGTCCAGGGGAAAAGAAAGAAAGTTTAGGGGTATTTGCCTAAAGAGGTGGACCAATGGCCCTAAATTAGGCGCGGGCTCTCCCAAACCCATACCTCGCGCGACATTGGATTTAGAATTTTAATTCTTAACAACCTATGTATTTCTAGGAGTCGCCACTAGCTTATTGGACTCGGCTAGAAACCAATCAAGACGCGAGAGTGTTGTCTCGATTCCTATGCAACCAGAGATTTCTAGGACCGGGGACTTGTTTACGCCAATGTTTCTATTAGCGCCCTTGCAGTACCATTAACTTGGAAGGTTGTTTATCTAAATGGCCACACAATCTGGATTGCCAATTATAATCCTTCTAAAACCGCTAAGCATCCATGCAAATGTTTTTGTAGGTTTGTTTTCCTTAATGTCTAGACTAATCTTAACATAATTTAGAAGAAAAATTTATACTCAAATTAATGAAAAGCGGTGCGCAAGTAAACTTCCAAGAAATTGAAATGACTTGAAAATAAATGCGGAAAAGGAAAACCCGATACAAGTCAGGCAATAATATAACATGGCCTTGTTATCATGCCCCGGGACAGGACCCCCATGAGCGAAATGAGAATTCAAATATGCATGAAATTACTCTAAATAATATTAATCTACGCAAAATGGATTATTTACAAAAATGGTTATAAAATACCAAAATAGCATTAAATTAGGAAAATGACCTTTTAGAATTATGAAAATTTCATAGATGTCATTTCTATCATAATTTGGTACCATCCATCATTTTTATAATTTTTTTGAAATTCTCATATTTTTTTCATTATTTTAATTTTTATTTAAAAATAATTCCCTAAACCACTATATGTTGATTTATACTAATATGGAACTACCTAGTACATGAATATAACAAGAACCGAGCTCAAGTCGACCGTTTCAAGATTGAAACTTAGTTTGCGCATTTTGTCGAATAGTTGGCGCGCATCAAATCACCCCAAACCAGCTTCCTCGGGCCATGTTTGCGGCCTTCAATCTCAACCCATAAGCAATCTCACGTGGAAATAAAGTATCAAGATTATACTACCATGTTCAAGGAGAAGATTAGATAGAAATCATAGCTTAAAACACAAAGGAACTAAGTTGAAATCGGTTTCAAATATGCAGGTTTGAGCTGATTTTGCAAATCTGGGTTTGAACCCAAGTCAAGCAAACAGGTTGCATGCCCATATTCAAGCCCCGACACTCAACACATACGAGATCTAAAGGAAACATTACTTGATCCGAGTCAAAGTAGGTAACATGAGCTTTCAAATGTAATGAACATCACAGAGAATTACCAACCGAACACATAAAAAACGACCTCTCCAAGAAGCACACATGCAAAACTCTTGAAGAGATTTCAACACTTCAGAAAAATTCCAACCTCAAAATCAATTTTTTGGACTAGTTTTCCTTTTGATTTTTCACTATTGAAACATGTTCAAACTTGAGCAAAAATACATCTAGGATGCTTACCTTGCTTCCTAGTTTATTTTGCAAGTGGTTCTTGGCCGAGGAAACCAAGAAATTATCCTCGGGGGGCACGTGGAAGTTGGCTCTTCAAACTGGAAATGAGATCTGCAGAAAAAAGAATTGACAACGAAGGTTTTCGTTGACCTCTAAAATTAGACTTCAAGACCTCTTTTGTTGGGAAAATTAACACCAAACCAAACTATATTTTGGGGTGAAAGTCAATATTTTCCTCATTTATCTCTCAATGTTCTAAAAAATACTCGCCTTCCCCCACCCATGACCAACCAGGCTCAACACTTTAAAAAATTTACGGACTTTCTTGGCCCGCTAGGAGGGTACTGTTTTGGGGGCTTTAGGAGACCTTCGAATCTCCATTTGAGACGTGTGACCTATGGTTAGAAAGATATTTGAGTGAAGTTTCACTCTATAGTTTACAGTTTTGGCTAATTTTGGCCACAAGTTTGTGAAAATTTCACTTTTCTTTGCCAAGGTCGGTCAGGAATTTCTGGGTTTTTCTTTTTTGGAGTTGGTTCTGAGGGTGCTTTCGGGGGACGACCGTGAGCTCTCTCTTCTCCTTCTTGTCTCTTGCCTCTCCCCCTCAAAAGAGCATGCTTCTTAGATCTTATCCCTTGAATTCATCAATCTCTTGGTCGGCTTTTTGCCCTCCTGCCAAGCCTACCAACTAAGCAGTTCACCCACTTTCTGACCTGGCCAGAATTTTCAAATTTTGCAGATGTTGAGTGTGCGGATTTGGTGCGATTTTCCCGTGCCTTCAGCAACTTATCCCTGACCAATGTTTGTCCACTTGTAGTACCAATAATGGTCTTCCATCACGTGCAGAGATCGGGTTGGTTGGGCAGCTGAGGAGGATATGGTGGGGCCACCAAGTTGCTTACTCAGCAACTACGAATTGAGACCAACTCGTGGACTAAGTTTTGGCTGCTGATTTGAGTGCTTTAATCCATCAATTCGACTGTGGTTTTTTATCAATTAGCAAGCTCACGTATAGTAGTTTAAGATTTTGACAATTTTTCGCAATTGTCTCCATCCAATTTTGCAAGGGAGTCCCTCAAAGTTGGCCATTTTCTTGCCTAAAAATGCCTAATTCAATGCAATTTCGTCCTTTTTGCCCGATTCAATTAATTAGACTCGACCCAAGTTCAATTTCAACTCAATTGGGGCCGAGACAATGATTTAAGGGCTCGGGTGCAAATTTTGCAAAATTTGCGAATTGGTACCTCAACTTTTCGAAATTGCATTTTGGCCCCAACTTGCCATTTGAATTCCAATCTGACCTCCTGGGCTTAGCTAGTCACATTTAGATAATTGGACCCAACTTGCTCTCTTTTTTTTTTTTTTTTTTTTATTTCTTATTTTTTTTTCTTTTTTTAATTTTTTTTTTAGGAAAAACATCTTCCATTAAAAAAAAAAACTATACTAAACACCTACATAATCTATATGTAATAATTTGACATGAAACATTTTTGTCGAAAAACAAGTTCCCATTTTTTTTGGAAATGATTTTTGGGCAAAAATTTAGGTGTCAACACCCCAACTCTATCTCTAGGGTCACGAGTGGCAAGGGTTATTTTCATGACGTCCTAGACGCATCGCCGTCCCATTTTTATTTTTTATTTTTTATCTTTTCATTAAGCACATGCAAAAGCATACATACAACATCTGGACAACAAGCAGCCACGAAGACAATCATTTACAAACATAAAATTACATTAGTTACATTTACAAGCCCTTTTTACCACGGACGTTATAATTACAACCATTATATCTTCAAAAGGCCGAGATAAACCTTAATTCCTCTAGCGAGACTACAACCCCTCTATACCTACATTATGAAAAACAACGGGGCGAGTCATGGACTCAGTAAGTAAAACCCCTAATTTTCTACTAGGAAGACATCTCATCATCAAAATTTAGTAGGAACAACACTCGCAATCCAATATGGATGGCAGATCATTAGCAAACTTATTGCTACACCTTAACTACATGCAGATGTCCATTGCAACATGCTTCAATGCATGCTTACCTTCAGCTTGTCAATGAACATATAAACATATGATGCTTATGCATATACCGGCACTCATGCAAATTTATTTACCGTCATCTTAGCTCAATCAAGCCCTCCCGGCTCAATCGAGACATCCAACTTCATGCTAGGCATCCTGGCTCAAACAGGGCATCTCGGTTCAATCGAGGCATCCCAGCTCAATCGAGGCATCCTAACGCTAGCTCACCAAGGCATCCGGGCTCAACCTAGGCATCCTTGCTCAACTAGGGCATCCCAGCGTTGGCTTACCGAGGCATCCGAGTGCAAACTCAGGCATCCTGGCTCAACCAGGGCATCCCGTTCAATGAACGAGGCATCGCCACCAATGCTATGTGGCCACAGGCGCTTTTTGCTCTTTAAGTGCACACATAAGTGCATCACACAGCCTGGTTTTTCATCTCTTATCTTAGCCAACGTATGCAAGGCTCGAGGGTGTGCTTATTCAAGTGAGTGTGCCATGATCCTCAACATCATATTATAAAAAATGCCTAAAACGATTCTTGGTTCATGACTCGAGGCTTAGGCCATCTTTCGACTTTCCTTTCAAAGTCATAAGGTGCGTTGGGAGTCGTGGGATAGTTAGCTAGCAAAATACCTTGTGCATGTGATTGTTTGCTTGATTGATATCTTGTGTGATAATAGCTCATGACTACTAACTTTTGATTGTGATGTAGAAAGGTTTTCCTAGAATTCTTATAGTTGTCTTATAGTAGACATCATGAGTGCTCGAGATTAGGTGACTTTGAAAGGAAAATCGAAAGATGACCCCAAACTATCATGACCCCAACTCCATCTCTAGGGTCACGAGTGGCAAGGGTTATTTTCGCGACGTGCTAAATGCGTCGTCGTCCCATTTTTTTATTTTTTTATCTTTTCATTAAGCACATGCAAAAGCGTACATACAACATCTGGACAATAACAAGCAGCCACGAAATCAATCATTTACAAACATACAATTACATTAGCTACATTTACAAACCTCTTTTATCACGGCTATTATATTTACAACCATTATATCTTCAAAAGGTCGGGGTAAACCTTAACTCTTCTAGTGAGACTGCAACCCCTCCATACCTATAATATGAAAAACATCGGGGTGAGTCATGGACTCAGTAAGTAAAACCCCTAATTCTCTACTAGGAAGACATCTCATCATCAAAATCTAGTAGGTACAACACTCGCAATCTAATATGGATGGTAGATCATTAGCAAACTTATTGCTACACCTCAACTACATGCAGATGTTCATTGCAACATGCTTCAATGCATGCTTACCTTCAGCTTGTTAATGAACATATCAACATATCAGGCTTATGCATATACCGGCACTCATGCAAATTCATTTACCGTCGTCCTAGCTCAATTAGGTCCTCTCGGCTCAACTGAGGCATCCAGCTTCATGCTAGGCATGTTGGATCAACTAGCTTCACACTAGGCATCCTGGTTCAACCAGGGCATCCTGGCTCAACTAAGGCATCCTGACGCTAGCTCACTAAGGCATCCGGGCTCAACCCAAGCATCCTGGCTCAACTAGGGCATCCCGGGGCTAGCTTACTCGAGGCATCCTAGCTCAAACCCAGGCATCTTGGCTCAACTAGGGCATCTCATTCAATGAACGAGGCATTGCCGCCAACACTATGTGGCGACGAGCGCTTTTTCCTTTTTAAGTGCACACACAAGTGCATCACACAAACCGGTTTTTCATCTCTTATCTTAGCCAACATATGCAAGGCCTGAGGACGTACTCATTCAAGTGAGTTTGCCATGATCCTCAACATCATATTATAAAATATGCCGGGAAACATTCTTGGTTCGTGGCTTGGGTCGCATGCTTAAGCCATTGCGACTTGACGTCGATTCCATGCCGAGAAAACCTTGACCTCTACCTGGGGCATGAACACACTCAAACATGCAAACATGAGTAACACACAAAAGAACATTACAACATACACACGGCTTACACGGGTAAGCACACCACTAAACTCGACAATGTAGGCTATCGCCTTAGCCAAGAGTTAGAGATTCTACTTACCTTCGATGAACCTCGAGCTAAGACATGAACTACAAAGGAAGTGCGGCTTACTTTGAAGGCCAAGAGAGAGATGTGAGGTGGAGGGCATTCAAGGAGATGTAGGGTGGAGAAAATGGGAGCAAAGTGAGGAAAATGAAGAGAGGTCCTCATATTTATAGCCCTTGGAGCGATCATTACTGTAACGAGCCCAACCTCATCTCCAGGGTCACGAGCCGTAAGGGTTATATTTTTCGTGACATCCCAGGTGTGTTGCCGACCCTTACTTCTTTCTTTTTGTAAGTTTTTGAGTTATGCACATGTGGAAGCAATAAATCAGCACCCAATCACCATAGTATTGCAACATTAAAAGTAGCAGGAAAGCACACGTGCAACCATATATTTACATATACATGGCATACTACATATGATTACATATCTTTCCTTTTAATATTACAAGCCCTTCTACTCGAGCTAAGCTTTACATTACAAAAGCATACGGTCCTTTCCAAAAGTACATCAACTTCGGGGTAACCCTATCTCCTTTAATGAGATTCTAACCAAAAACGGTTCCCCCTATAAGGACCAGCTAACTAGTAGTCATCTACAGCATCGTCGGGTGGAGCATCTCCATCAGGCCCTAGCGGACCATCGAAGCCACGAAGTGGACCAACAAAATCCCCATCGAAACACTCGTACCAAGCTCGGTACTTGTGGGTAATAATTTCATTCAGCCCTTCATCCACCTAAATGGTTGTAGTGACCATCCGATAGTATTTATCTATACTAGCAAAGTAGAGCAATGTCTCTGACACGGTCATCTCTGTGGGGACGCCGAACCTCACGGGCGGCGCGGCCATCCTACAAGTCTAAAAAGAGACAATGGGTGAGTATAACTCAGTAAGTAAAACTTATTAAAATTCAGGTAGGATGATGCCTCGTCTTTCCACAAGGACATAACTTATCCCAACACTTGTCGATGACAGATCAATAGCAAGATGAAAATCATGCCTTTAGTAAAATCATGAGAGACCCTCAATTAGTTAATGCAAGCATGCACCAAGGATCCATTTCATAATGTTAGAAACTCATGCACACATGGTTCATTTATTAATAGTCGAAATCCATCAACTCTTCCAGAATCCACCGGGCATCTGAAATCCATCGGGCAACGTCCCCTAATCCAAGGGTGACAACTATCCTCCAACAATGAGTCCGTTGGACATCCGAACTTAATCGGGCAACGTCACCAAATCCATAGGTCGACGGCTAAAGTTTATTCCCTTGTGTGTCCATGCATCAAGCATCATAATCCGGTTCTTATCTTCATCTAGTCCAAGGCTCGAAGGCGTGCCATGCATAAGTGTGTGGAATGTCTTGCCGATTTCAAGTCCTTGAGCATGCCGAGCATGAATTATGGTTCGTGGCTTGGTTTGATTCGCTTGCTACACTGACTTAGTACCAAACTTGGCTCGAGAACGATACGCCTCAATATCATACCGAGACCATGAAAGGGACCAATCCGTTGTGGTTTTGCGTTTGTCCAAAGCCGACGAAACCCTTATTCAGAACTCGAGTCGTGCACATACTCTAGAATAGTTTCTAAAACAACATTGAGTTTTCTTCAAATACCTTTCAAAATTGTTAGGATCAAAGTAAAATAGAGGCATAGTAGAACAAGCACAAGAACTGGGACAGTTTAAATTCACAAGCCAAAGGTTAAACGAAGGTCCAACATTAATCTAAAATCAACTCAAGCAAGCATGAATCAAACCTCAATCATAACAACAAATCAAGCATGGACTTGTTACAAGCTTGAATGGACGTAACACAATGTCCTAGCCAAATATTAGTAAGTCTACTTACTACTTTCTAGACCGGCGGCCTCAAGTGGCGGCGAACAACGGCAAGGACACCTAAAGAGAGAGCTGAGGAGAGAGAGATGGAGGGGTCAGTGTGGGTGGCCAAGGAAGAAGAAGAAGAGAGGAAGAGAAATTTGTGTGTGTGCATGCTTGGGAGAGAGTGAGCCTTCCCCCTATTTATAGAACGCCCTTCATTAATGGTCTTGATAAGTCATTTAATGTCAATAGCTTAGGTGGAAAGTGTAGAAGCAAGGTGGCAAGTCTATAGGTTCTTCCAAAGGCTTCTTTCCAAGTAGCAAGCTCCTAATTGATCCATCTAGATTTGTATTGATGGTTCTTAATAAATGAAGTGATCCTCCTTATCTCTCCCAATAATTGCTATCCAAGATCTTCTTGAAGAGCTCCATTATTGGCCTCTAATATTTCCTAAGTCAAGAATCATTTAAGGAGGGCACTAAATGTAAGGCAACTTGGTCTTCTAGTCTCATCCTAGGGAATAATTAGTTCTATGCCATTAGGGACACCTCAATCTTGTCATTGAAGGACTAGAGTCCAAAAGTATTTAGTGCATCCTTATCCTAAATTAAGAAGACTCTATATTAGCCTTGCTCCTTCAGTTGAGCGTGCAGCCCCTTCCTCTTCCAAGTTGGGCGTGTGGCCCTCTTATCCTGGGGTGAAAACAGTTTCGAGCAATTTTCGAAATTAGCATCAATACCTTATCAAATGGGCTTGAAAGATTATAAAATTTTAATATGTTGTAGATAAGACCCTAAATGACATTTTTTTATGTGGAAAACCAAGTCCAATTCATTCCGTGGAAGGAGCAGCAAATCACTGAACACGACCCAAAAATTCGTTCGTCGAATAGATTCAACGGTCGGAGAGAGAGACTCATTTTGAAATCCAAATCTTCACAAAAATATTTCAAATTTCTATATGTTGTAGAAATGGATGCCCTTTAAAACTTTTTTGAAGAAAGAATGTTTAAATTCGATAGGGAAAATTTTATAAAAAATCGAGAAGGCAATCTGATTGTTGTTTTTACTACACCGGGCAATTTCTATACAGTAATTGATTGGGCCTTTGTCCCAATCATTTCACCTCAGAAAAATGTTAAATTTAAGCATGTCATAGATTAAGGTGTTTTGAACAACATTCATGAGAAATTTTCTTCAAATTCGAAGTACAAGGAGCTCTGTAAAATTGGAAAATGGAAAAGGTCTAGGGATTTCGAGAAACTGAAGAGTCAAAACTTATGGAACCTTAAGTGGCAAGCCAAAGGAGAAGGGGTGGCGCCCTACTTGATCTCCAAGATCCCTTGTCATCATTTTTCTAGGCTATGAATCACTTCCTACCATTAATGAGCTTATGATTCACCCCCACTTAACATATAACCATCCAAAATTTCATGATTACATTTCAAGAGTAAAGCTAATGGGGCCAAGTGTCCTACTTAATCATCATGTGTTAATAAGTTACCTTCCAAGAACATTAAATACACCATAGGAAATATGAAGTTATAAGGCCATCTCTTTGGGCGGGAGTCAATTGAGTCCAATCACGAACGATTACCTTATTTGGCCCGAGGTTCATACCTAAGCCATGATCGGATAAAGCCGAATGCCATTGGGCTTAACTGGTGAAACCGACTTCAGATTTCCCCTTTATCTAGAAAAGGCTTGCAACGAGGTCCAAGGGCCAAGCCTTGGATTGGTTGATCGATCCTCTAGTTGGTATGTGGGTTAGTCCAGGGTCCTGCGCCACAATTTATGGCCAGTCTAACACCAAACCACGTTGAGTTTATTTGATCCATGGTCGGTTCTTGGTTGTCATGTAATCGTGTAGGGTTGATCAATCCGCTTCAACTCATGATCGAATTGGATTGGTCCATGATCATCCATGATCGGTACAACGACGGGTGGAATCACCCACAACCGGTACAATGACCGAGCAAGGTCGAGCCACAACCATCACCTATTCGTGGTGGTGCGAAATTGTCCCACAACTGATCCTTATGGTCGAATAACCTTTCCATGGTCAGATACTCTATAACTAATCCTTGGGTTACCGATCCCCCAACAGGCTACTCGGCTCATGACTGACTCTTAGGCCGGCTTATGGCCTAGTCCCACCATTGGCATACCGATCTTTGGCCTACTAATCGGGCCAAAATAAGGGTCGAAATTGAGAATGTTACAATTACCATGCCAAGTGGTCTATTCCAATGTTTCCAAGTGTCCTGTCTAAATTCCTTGGGTGGCAAGGCTATGAGTCCAATAATTGAAGCCTAAATGATGAGTTGGAAGGCTAAAAGGCCTTACTTGGCAACCTAAGCTCATAGGCGTCATCGATGATGACCTGCTTTTCACTTTTCCATTGGTCCACCTATATATCGCATTAAATGAGCATTTAATGAAGTTTAATGATGAAGTTACTCTAGGTTGCCAACTCGGCAATTCTAAAATATTCGGTTATAATGAGGGCTCATGTAGCGCGTTCCAATTGGTCCACATATACGTCACTTTTTCTAGAACTTCCAAAGATATTTTGCTGTCATCATGACATTTGAATTTTCAAGGGGACAACTCATCCCTTCATTAAATGAGGTGATTCTAGAATTCTCCTTGTTTTGTCTTTTTCCTCATTAATAAGGCAGTCTAGAGAATTCTATCATCCAAGTTGGTTCCAGGGCCAGAGAAGGGATCATTAGGTACACCTCGAAAAATCAAATCACGTACACCCGAGGTTCGGCCATCATGCCCCATATTCACCCAAATCGTTCTTTTGGTCGGTCCGTCGGCCAATAGGATTGGTTGTCCTTTGATTGGTTCGAGACCAATCCTAAGGCTAACCATGGCCTAGCAATAAGCCAAGGCACTCATGGACCTTAGAATAAGTGACAAAATAGCCGGGTCTATCTTTGGGCTCATTCCGGTCGGCACCCGATCCACCAGTAGGGTCCATGGTCGGTGCGTTACTGATCCATGATTGGACATCACCAATTCAAGATTCTATTCCGATCACTAAGAATTAAATAGGGAATGATGTATTTTTGGTCAGAAGACAGTTGCATTTGATCAATTCGGATTGCCTGTGTATCAGTGCATAACCGGGCGGAATCACCTGCGCCCATAAACTATGACCGGTTGGATCGACCCATGACTATTCACCAAACCAAAATCATCTCGTGACCAATTCTCATGATCAAAAAGTCATCTTGTGAGCTGGTGATCCTATCCCATCAGTATGGTTGGTAGAAAATTCGGGGCCATCATTTCGACCAATTCGTGACTGGTCGATCGGTCGGTCGGTCGGTCAGTCAGACCGTGACCAATTTGGGATTCATTGCTGATCAAACTGATCGATCCATGACCAATGGCCCATGATCAATCCTTTTAGGACCTTATGGCCGATCCTTACGGGCTCAAAATCGAGGATATTACAACTCTCTCCCCCTTTAAAAATTTTGTCCTCAAAATTTCATAACGTTGGGTATTCAAAATAGGTGAGAGTACCTGCGCCTCATAATTTCTTCACATTCCCAGATAGCCTCTTATGTTCCACGGTGTTTCCATAGGACCTTGACTAAGTGAATGGCTATGTTTCTGATTACTTGCTCACATCTGTCCATGATTTGCACTGGCTCCTCAATGTACGACCCTTGGTCGTCTTCCCCACTCTCTTTGAAGTTGAGCACATGTGCCGGATCTGGCTCATACTTTCTTAGCATGGACACGTGAAATACATCATGTACCTAAGCAAGTTTTGGTGGCAATACCAACCGATAGGCCATATTTAGGATTTCAAAGGGTCTTATATACTGTGGACTTAACTTACCTTTCGCACCAAAACGAGACATACCTTTCAATGGAGACACCTTGAGGAATATGTGATCTCCTACTTGGAATCCTGGAGGCCTTTGTCTTTTGTCTACATAAATATTTTGCCTACTTTGGGTAGCTCTAAGTCTCTTTCTAATTAGCTGCACTGCCTCGGTAGTAAGTTGCACCAACTCGGGACCTAAGCTTCTTTTTCCCGACCGTATAACGCCTCAAATGGAGCCATGCCAATACTCTGTTGGAAACTTCAACTCCGCCCTGCTTCCATTGCGCCACTCTGATTTCAACTTCTTCGGGATCCCCCGTCTTGGAAAACTTTATGGGTCGCAGCTTTAAGAACTATTCAGCTAGTTCTTGCAATTGTGTTCTCATTTCTATTTTTGTTTCCACTTGCAGAGGTATTAACAGAAGCAGAGGCTACTTACTGTTGAGCCTGCTAATCCATTGAGCTTTCAATGGTCATAAGAGCTTGCAGAATTCCATCCGGTTCTGGGTCATCTTTCGACTTTCTTTTCAAAGTCACCTGATCCTGAGCACTCATGCTGTCTACTAATAAGACAACTATAGGAATTTTAGGAAAACCTTTCTACATCACAATCAAAAGTTAATAGTCATGAGCTACTATCACACATGAAATCAATCAAGCAAAAAATCACATGCACAAGGTATTTTCCTAGCTAACTATCCCACGACTCCCAACGCACATTATGACTCTTGGTAATAACCCTACTCTGATACCAAAACTATCACAACCCCAACTCCATCTCTAGGGTCACGAGCGACAAGGGTTATTTTCGCAACGTCCCAAGTGCGTCGCTATCCAATTTTGTTTTTTTTTTTAATCTTTTCATTAAGCACATGTGGAAGCGTACATACAACACCCGGACAACAACAAGCAGCCAAAAAAAGGATCATTAACAAACATACAATTACATTAGTTACGTTTACAAGCCGTTTTTATCATGACCGTTATATTTACAACTATTACATATTCAAAAGGTTGAGGTTAACCTTAACTCCTCTAGTGAGACCGCAACCCCTCCATACCTACAATCTGAAAAACAACAAGGTGAGTCATGGACTCAGTAAGTAAAACCCCTAATTCTCTACTAAGAAGACATCTCATCATCAAAATCTAGTAGGTACAACACTCGCAATCCAATATCGATGGCAAATCATTAGCAAACTTATTGCTACACCTTAACTATATGCAGATGTCCACTGCAACATGCTTCAATGCATGCTTACCTTCAGCTTGTTAATGAACATATCAACATATCATGCTTATGCATATACCGGCACTCATGCAAATTCATTTACCGTCGTCCTGACTCAACCAGGCCCTCCTAGCTAAACCGAGGCATCCAGCTTCACGCTAGGCATCCCGGCTCAACTAGGGCATCCCGGCTTAACCGGGGCATCTCGGCTCAACCGAGGCATCCTGGTGCTAGCTCACCAAGGCATTCGGGCTCAACCTAGGCATCCCGGGGCTAGCTTACCCAAACATCCGGGCTCAAACCCAAGCATCTTGGCTCAACTAGGGCATCCCGTTCAATGAACAAGGCATCGCCGCCAACGCTATGTGGCGACGGACAGTTTTTCCTCTTTAAGTGCACACACAAGTGCATCACACAAGCTGGTTTTCCATCTCTTATCTTAGCCAACATATGCAAGGTCCAAGGGCATGCTCATTCAAGTGAGTGTGCCATGATCCTCAACATCATATTATAAAATATGCCTGGAACGGTTTTTGGTTCGTGGCTTGGGTCGCATGCTTAGGGCATCACAACTTGACATTGATTCCAAGCCGAGCGAACCTTGACCTCGTCTCGGGGTGTGAACACACTCAAACATGTAAACATGAGCAAATACACAAAAGAACATTACAACATACACATGGCTTACATGGGTGAGCACACCACTAAACTCAACGATGTAGGTTATCGCCCTAGCCAAGAGTTAGAGATTCTACTTACTTTCGATGAACCTCGAGCTAAGACATTAACTACAAAGGAAGGGCGGCTTACTTTGAAGGCCGAGAGAGAGACGTGAGGTGGAGGCGTTCAAGGAGATGGAGGGTGGAGAAAATGGGAACAAAGTGAGGAAAATGAAGAAAACTCCTCATATTTATAGCCCTTAGAGCCATCATTACCATGCCAAGCGCCCCATTCCAATGTTTCCAATTGTCTTGCCTAAATTCCTTGGGTGGCAAGGCTATGGGTCCAATAATTGAAGCCTAAATGATGAGTTGGAAGGCTAAAAGGCCTTACTTGGCAATCTAAGCTCATAGGCATCATCGATGATGACCCGCTTTTCACTTTTCCATTGGTCCACCTATACCCCGCATTAAATGAGCATTTAATGAAGTTTAATGATGGAGCTACTCTAGGTTGCTAACTTGGCAATTCTAGAATATTTGGTTATAATGAGGGCTCGTGTAGCGCGTTCCAATTGGTCCACATATACATCAATTTTTACAGAACTTCCAAAGATATTTTGCCATCATCATGACTTTTGACTTTTCAAGGGGACAACTCATCCCTTCATTAAATGAGGTGTTTCTAGAATTCTCGTTTTGTCTTTTCTTCATTAATAAGGCGGTCTAGAGAATTCTATCATCCAAGTTGGTTGCGAGGCCGGAGAATGGATCATTGGGTACACCTCAAAAAATCAAATCACGTACACCCAAGGTTCGGCCATCATGCCCCATATTCGCCCAAATCGTTACTTTGGTTAGTTAGTTGGCCAATAGGGTCGGTTGTCCTTTGATTTGTTCGAGACTAATCCTAAGGCTACGCATGGAATAGCACTAAGACAAGGCACTCATGGAACTTAGAATAAGTGATGGAATAGCCAGGTCTATCTATGGACTCATTCCGGTCGGCACTTGATCCATCGGTAGGGTCCATGGTCGGTGCGTTACCGATCCATGATCGGACATCACCAATTTGAGATTCTGTTCTGATCACTAAGAATTAAATAGGGAATGATGCATTTTTAGTCAGAAGGTGGTCGCATTTGATCAATTCGAATCATCCGTGTATCGGTGCATAACCGGGCGGAATCACTCGCGACTAGAAACTGCGACCAGTTGGATCAACCCATGGCCATTTGCCGATCCAAAATCATCCCGTGACCAATTCTCATGATCAAAAATTCATCTTATGAGCTGGTGATCCTATCCCATTGGTATGCTTGGTAGAAAATTTGGGGCCAACATCTCAACCAATTCGTGACCGATCGGTCGGTCGGTTGGTCGGTTGGTCGGTCGGTTGGTCAGTCGGTTAGACCGTGACCGATCCTGTCACGACCCCAACTCCATTCCAGGGTCACAAGTAGCAAGGGTTATTTTTGCGATGTCCCAAGCACGTCATCGTCCCATTTCTCTTTATATTTTCATTAAGCACATGCGGAAGCGTACATACAACACTCGGACAAAAACAAGCAGCTAGGAAAACAACCATTTACAAACACACAATTACATTAGCTACGTTTACAAGCCCTTCTATCGCGGGCCGTTATATTTACAACTACCACATGTTCAAAAGGTCGGGGTAAACCTTAGCTCCTTTAGGAAGATTGCAACTCCCAAAATTGACGTGAGACTTCCATGCCTACAAGGCTGAAAGGATGAGGGGTGAGTTTTGGGGAAACTTAGTAAGTAAAACTCACTAATTTCTGGGTAGGAGGATGTCTCGATTATAAACAAACATATAACTCATCCAAGACATTAGTCGATGGCAGATCAATAGCAAAATAAAAGCTTTATCTCGGATGAAACATGAGAAATCCTCAGTCAACAATATACAAGCATAACTCGATATTGACCCACAACATGGGGAAGTCATACCTCACTCAATATTATACCAGCATAACAAAATACATTCCATAATATGAGGAACTCATGCCTCACTCATATGCAAGCATAACCAAAATCCAATGTGAGGAACTCATGCACAAGAGATTAATTTATTAACAGTCAAAATCCATCAACTCTTCCGGAGTCCATCGGGCATCCGAACTTAATCAGGCAACGTCCCCTAATCGAAGGGTGACGGCTAGAATTATCACAACATCTTGTCCTTCTGACGAGGCATTCCGTTGGCGTGGGTGCATCCCGTTCTTATTAACGAGGCATCCCGTTGGTGTGGGGGCATCCCGTTGGCGTCGGGGCATCCCGTTGGCGAGGGAGCATCTTCACCGAATCTATTGGTCGACAGGATAAATTAAGCCATCGTTTGTCCATGCATCAAGCATCACAATCTGGTTCTTATATTTGCTTTTAATCCAAGGGCCCGAAGGCGTGCCAGGCATAAGTGTGTGAAATGACTTACCGGAACCAAGACGTTGATCATGCCGAGCGTGAATTAAAGATCGCGGCTCAATCCGACACGTTTGAGCACCGATCTAGTACCTAACTTGGCTCAGGAACGATATACCTCAATATCGTGCCGAGACCATGAAAGGACTAATCTGAAGTGATCTCATGTACGTTCAAGGCCGACGAAATCTCTTTTTGGAGCTCGGGGTGTGAACTAGAACATGCATTTGTGAAAACGGTTGGAAATAGTTTTGTAAGGAAATACCAAGCTTTCACAAAAACGCTTTTCAAATAGGTTTGTATCAAAGCAAAAATCAAAGCATATCCAATAAACACAAGAACCGGCTTCTTCCAAAGCAACTCAAACCAAAGCACGAGCCAAAGCTCATCAAACTAAAATTGAACTCAATCAAGGAACAAGGTCTAAACTGATCCAAGCAAACACAACCGACCCTCAAGCAAGAACATAGTCACAACGTTTCAATCAAGGACTCGCTACACGCTTGGATTAGCGTAACACAACACCCTAACCAGATATTCGTAAGTTCTAGTTACCACTTTCTAGACCGGTGGCCTCAAGTGGCGGCGAACGGTGGCAAGGACACCTAAAGAGAGAGCCGAGGAGAGATAGATGGAGGGGTCGGTGTGGGCGGCCAAGGAAGAAGAAGAGAGGAAGAGAAATTTGTGTGTGTGTGTGTATGCTTGGGAGAGAGTGAGCCTTCCCCCTATTTATAGAACACCCTTCATTAATGGTCTTGATAAGGCATTTAATGTCAATAGCTTAGGTGGGAAGTCTAAAAGCATGGTGGCAAGTCTATAGGTTCTTCCAAACGCTTTTAAGTTCCAAGTGGCAAGCTCCTAATTGATCCATATAGATTTGTATTGATGGCTCTTAATAAATGAAGTGATCCTCCTTATTTCACCCAATAATTGCTATCCAAGATCTTCTTGAAGAGCTCCATTATTGGCCTCTACTATTTCCTAAGTCAAGAATAATTTATTGAGGATACTAAATGTAAGGCAACTTGGTCTTCTAGTCTCATCCTAGGGAATGATTAGTTCTATGCAATTGGGGACACCTCTATTATGCCATTGAAGGACTAGAGTCCAAAAGTATTTAATGCATCCTTATCCTAAATTAAGAAGACTCTAGATTAGCCTTGCTCCTTAGGTTGGGCGTTGTGCCACCCCCCTTATGAAACGGCCCCCATTCCGTTTGGGGTCGCCACAGTTAGCCTACCCCTTTTTTTTTTACCTTATAAAATCACTCTGATACCATTGAATTATAGTGGGTCCATAAGTCTTGGGGGTTGAATTATTCAAGTTGGTCCCAGCGCAATTCATATAACGGAAGCATATTCGATATCTCCCTTACCCTTGCTCAAACTAAATAATGCAATGCACATCAACTACACACTTTTTATATATATAAGCTAGGGCTGAACCACTTTTATTTACATAATTTGGTGGACATCAAGAGTTGGTACAACAAAAGGCCAAGGCTTTCCAAAGCTTGGATATAACCAAAAGTACCCAACTCCACAACAATCATGCACAACGATCCATCGTTCAGTGTCGGCCGTCCAAAAAGTGTCATCCACTACCCATCACACGCACAATCACACCCAGCCCGGTGCATCGGCTGGCGGCGGCGACAGCATCCCCATCATGATCCTGTCGCGACGAACATGCATAGACAGGAACTCCTATACCACGGGGCCATCAGGTAGACCCACATCATACATGACTAAGACTCGAACACGGACGAATACTAATCCTCGAACACCATCACAGGGGTGCTCTGAACACGAGCACTCAACGTCAACGGGGATGCCGTAAAAAGTGCCACGTGTGACAGGTAACAGAGGCATCTCTCAATTTGAAATGTTAGTCCCCAAAAGGGGTGAGTACAACCACTCAGCAGTAAAGATCCATCAAACTACATAATGTAACAAGAAAAACAACTAGGGTATCGTGGGTAATGCACACATCATCCATGCAGTCTCATCCATGCAATCAAGCATATATATATCAATTTCATAGGGAAATTATGTCCATGCCATATGTACGCACATACGCATGATTCATGTCCTCCATGCAAATCATGCATAAATCTCCATGAGATCCATTCGATGCCTTAATAACCACATTTGCAATGCCCAATAGTACCAACTCAAATTTATAGACAATTCATGCACCATGCCATATGCACACACATGCGCATGATCCATTTCCCATTTTGATATTTAAAAGGATCTCAGTGACCAATCTTTACATCCCTCCTGATTCTCGCACCCAACCTGGCATCGCGAGACTTCCGGCACACACCTCCGGGCATCTCGTACCCCAACTAGCATCACGAGGCCTTCGGCACACACCTCCAGGCATCCGGCACACACCTCTGGGCATCTCGAAACTCCCGAGGACATCCGGCACACACCTCCGGGCATCCCGACACTCCCGGGGCATTGTCGACTTAGCCGTCCGACGGAATCATTAACATCACAATCTATACATATATGTCTCACTTTGAAAACAGCATTTGATGCAATACAATTATAAGTTTCGATGAGTTTACAAAGCTTCATCAATTTCATTCTTGATGTCATATGATATGCTAAATGTCACCGCATATGCTGTCTAAATAACAACCCAAGATATCACATCTCATAGAGCAATTCATTTGTTCTTGAAAATAAAATAATTTTCGGATTAAACAGAATGCACTACTTTAATTAAAATTTTGGAAAAATTAGTAAACGATATTAGTAAATTCTGAGAATTTAACATGTTATGGACGAGATCTAGAGAAAAAGGTTTTATGAAGGACACCATGTCAAGAGAACTTCGTACGAGTCACTATGGTCCCTACATCACAGCCATAAAACTTCAAACATCACTATTGCACAGTTTTATAACAAATTCGGTAAAAACCTTAAATAAACATAGAAAATTATGAATTTTTGATATGTTATAGATAAAACCTAGAGATAAAATTTTTTGAAGAACTCGAAGTCAGATTCATGATAGATCAAAAGCCATAATCACCATAACTCACCCTAACCCTCGGTAACAGTTTCCAGATTTAATACTTCAAAGGAAAAGTCATTTCACCAACCAATACTTGTTCGATTCTTCTCAAATTTTAGTATGTTGTTCCTCAAGATGTCATCTACAACTTTTATCAAGAACACGAAGTAATATTTCAATTAGATAATTGCATACAATTCGCGGAATCACCAGAGGTCAAACTGTTTTCCATAAAACAGTTTACTAGCTTAAGGTACTACTCCCACAATTTCAAAAATTCTAACATCCAGCACATCTGAAATCTACTATACTTCATACACAACCACAGCAAGCATCATGTAGATCAAGGGACTTCACTTGCCTTAAGTTCACGCAACCACAGCAAGCAAACAACAACTTGAGGGCTTCGGGCGCAGCACAACTGACGGTGAAACTAGGCGGCGTCGATGATGGAAGCGGGCGCACGCACGGCGGGGCTGGTCTCCTTCTTCCCTTCGCCGAAGCACCCTCACCACTCTCCTCTCTCTCTCGGTCACTCTCCCTTTCCTCTCAATCTCTCTCTCTCGGCGGTTCCCTCGATCAATCCGCCTCCCCCTCTCCCTTTTGTTTGCTTAATTAACTAATTATCATAGAATTTGCATGCAAGAGACACTTGGCTCCAAGAGGAAGACAAGTGTCTTCAACAAGAGGACAAAGGGAGGAGGTGGCGTGGACTCTCCATCCAGTTTCTTCCCCCTCCCATGGGCCGACGGTTTGTGGGCCTCTTGGCCTGCTTTGGGCCCGAAATGTTTGGGGCCTAGATGTCCAATTTAAATGGCCCATACAAATATTAATAATAATAATAATAAGCCCATAATTCTGACACCACTTTAGGGCATTTTAATTTTTATAGAAATCAATTAACATTCCCATAACAATTTTTTTTACATAGGTGGGTTCGGTCCAAGAAATTGAATAAAGTGGCCGATGATGAAATTGTCCATTTGGCCATTCAAAGAAAAATTTCTTTCCCTCAAAAATAAATATTTTGGCTTGTCGAAATTTCTCGGGTGCCACAATTCTTCCCTCCTTAGAGAATTTCGTCCTCAAAATTAGGCATCACTTATGTCTCTTTAAACAAGTGAGGGTACCTTTCCCTCATCTCATTTTCACCTTCCCATGTGGCTTCCTCCACATCATGATGTCGCCATAATATCTTAACCAGAGGAATTTTCTTCGTCTATAGGACTTGTTCTTTTCGATCTAATACCCGTATTGGCTCTTCTATGTACCTCACTTTCTCATCCACTTTGATGGCTTCATGATCGAGTATGTGACCAGGATCCGGCCAATATCTCCTTAGCATCGACACATGGAACACATCATGTAAATTTCCCAATTTAGGAGGTAGCGCTAAACGATAAGCTACGTCTCCTATTCTTTCGAGTATCTCAAAGGGTCTAACAAATCTGGGGCTTAATTTTCCTTTTATTCCCAATCGTGATATTCCTTTCATTGGAGATACTTTAAGAAATACATGATCTCCCACATTGAACTCTAAGGGTCTTCTACGCCTATCTGCGTAGTCTTTCTGCCTACTCTAGATTGTTTTAAGTCTTTTCCTGACAATTTTAACAGCCTCAGTAGTAATTTGTACCAGTTCAGGTCCTGTCAATCTCCTTTCACCTACTTCATTCCAACAAACAGGGGTCCTGCACCTTCTTCCATATAATGCTTCATATGGAGCCATGCCTATACTTTTCTGAAAACTATTGTTATAGGCGAACTCTACTAAGTGTAACTTTTCATCTCAACTTCCCCTAAAATCAATAATACAAGCTCTCAGCATATCTTCCAGAGTTTGGATCACTCTTTCCATTTGCCCATCTGTTTGAGGATGAAAGGCAGTACTAAATTGAAGCTTTGTCCCTAAGGCATTTTTGGAGACTTCGCCCAAAATTTGAAGTAAACCTAGAGTCTTGATCAGATGTGATCGTTACAGGAATAATAAGCATATTACCTGGCTTACATAAATCTCAACAAGTTTATCCATCGGGTAGTCTACGCGGACCGCTAGGAAATGGGCAGACTTAGTCAAGTGATCTACTATCACCCAGATCGAGTCATGACCACTCGATGTCCTTGGTAGTCCTTGCACGAAGTCCATCGTCACATGTTCCCATTTCCACTCTAGTATGTCTAAGGGTCTTAATAGTCCTGCGGGTTTGCGGTGTTCCGCTTTCACTTGCTAGCACGTTAAACACTGAGAAACATGTTTAGCTATATTTGTCTTCATGCCATTCCACCAAAAATGCTGGCGTAAATTTCTATACATTTTTGTACTACCTGGATGAATACTATAATTGCTCCTATGTGCTTCCGATAAAATTTCCTTCTTCACTTCTTCATTATTGGGAACACAGAGTCGTCCTCGACACCTTACTATCCCATCTTCAGAGACTTGAAACTCTTATCTTTTCCCTAAAGACACAGCGTTTCGTATCTTCACAACCTCTAGATCAGATTCCTGTAGAACCTTAACTTTCTGAATAATCTCGGGCTCAATCCTTAATGCAGTGAGCATGTTGGTAAGGTGGTCTATTTCCAACTTGAAGTTTGAATCTACTACTGACTTTAACAGATTCCATTCCGTTATCCTTAGACTAGCCATGTCCATAGCCGACTCTCCACTAAGGGCATCCGCCACCTTATTTGCCTTTCCTGGGTTGTACCGTATTTCACAGTCATAATCTTTTAATAATTCCATCCACCTTCTCTATCTTAAGTTCAACTCTTTTTGCGAAAACAAATACTTTAAGCTCTTATGATCTGTATAGATTTCAAACTTCTCTCCATACAGATAATGTCTCCCTATTTTCAAGGCAAAAACTATAGCTGCCAATTCTAAATCATGGGTGGGGTAATTTAACTCATGAGGTTTCAACTGTCTTGATGCATAGGCTATGACTTTGCCATGCTGCATTAAAACACATCTCGGTCCTTTATGAGATGCATCACTATACATCGTGAATCCATAAGATCCATATGGTATAGTTAAAATTGGAGCTGTAGTTAATTTCCTTTTAAGTTCCTAAAAACTTCTTTCACATTCTCCACCCCATTCAAACCTTACATTTTTCCGAGTCAATTTCATTAAAGGGCCTGCCAATTGTGACAATCCTTCAATAAACCTCCTATAATAACCAGCCAGTCCCAAGAAACTCCGTATTTCGGTTGGTGTCGTCGGTCTTGGCCAGTTCATCACCATTTCAACCTTTGTAGGGTCTACTGCAATTCCATTACCCGACACCACGTGTCCTAAAAATATTATCTGGTCTAGCCAGAATTCACACTTACTGAATTTGGCATACAATTTATGATCTCTTAGTGTTTACAATGCTATCTTCAGGTGTCGCTCATGCTCTTCAGGTCCTCTAGAATATATCAGGATATCATCAATGAAGACAATCACAAATTGATCCAGATAAGGTTTAAATATTCTATTCATTAAATCCATGAATGCCGCTGGTGCATTCGTTAATCCAAATGGCATAACTAGGAACTCGTAGTGTCCATAACGAGTCCTAAATGCAGTTTTAGGAATGTCTTCTTTCTTTATCCTTAACTGATGGTATCCTGATCTTAAGTCCATTTTAGAAAAGACCGAATTTCCTTGCAATTGATCAAATAAATCATCAATTCTAGGCAAGGGATACTTATTCTTTACAGTCACCTGGTTCAGCTGTCTATAGTCAATACATAAACGCATCGACCCATCCTTCTTTTTCACAAATAGGACTGGTGCACCCCAAGGTGAAGCACTTGGCCTAATAAATCCCTTATCAAGCAACTCTTGTAGTTGCACCTTCAATTCCTTCAGTTCCATTAAGGCTATTCTATATGGGGCTTTCGATATTGGTCCTGTTCTAGGCATTAGTTCAAGTTCAAACTCAATCTCTCGTTCCGGCGGTAATCCAAGCAACTCCTCAGGAAACACATCTTGAAATTCCTTGACTATTTGAATCTCATCGATTTTAGTCTCTTTCTTAGTAAGATCTCTTACTACCGCTAGGTATCCTTGACATCCTTCGTCAAGTAGTTCATGAGCTTCTACCATTGAAATAATGGCTATAGAGGGGTTTGTCTGATCTCCGAAAAATTCAAAACTAGATTGGTCAGGTAAAACAAATTGGATCACTTTTCTATAGCAATCCACCTTAGCCTGATATTTATGGAACCAATCCATACCTATGATTACGTCAAAGTCATACATAGCCATCACAACTAGGTCTATTTCCATATCCCTTCCTCCTATTGTTATCTTACATTTTCCACACACCAGTGTAGACAACACCATATTCTTTTAAAGGTGTAGAAACACAAAGAGGCGTCTCAAGAGATGTAGTTTCTATTTTACTCAACTGTCTATATCTTTCAGACACAAATGAATGCATAGCACCCGTATCAAACAAAGCATATGCCTTCTTGCCGTTTATAAAAATCGTACCTAAGATAACGTTTTTGGAAGCTTCCGCTTCCTCTTGGGTGACCGCATATACCATTCCTTGCGCTGGTGGTCTCTGTGGATTCCTTTGTGGATATGGTCCAACTGTACGTTGTTGCACTTGTCGCACCGAGCTAACATTCGGCTGCGACCCAACTTGTGGACAATCCTTCTTAAGGTGACTTATCTGTCCACAATCATAACATTTCAGCCGTCCATTGCAAGGTCCTAGGCCATGTTGCCCATCACACCTTCGACAATCATCACTCCAATAAGGTGCTTTTCCTAGATTCAGGCCATCCCTGGCTTTTCCAAAATTTCCAAAATTGCTCTTTTTCTTAGATTCCCAAGTTTGACCTTGACC
The DNA here is from genome assembly GCA_017140595.1 of Eucalyptus curtisii. Classification (NCBI taxonomy): domain Eukaryota; kingdom Viridiplantae; phylum Streptophyta; class Magnoliopsida; order Myrtales; family Myrtaceae; genus Eucalyptus; species Eucalyptus curtisii. The sequence continues at coordinate 417,445 of CM029494.1, read as the reverse complement.
TATATAGGGTCTCTTACCCCGTCTGATATCACTAAGGGCCAACTGTCTCTTAGACTCTGATTGCTCTCTCATCAATTCCTGTTCCACCAACTGTGCCCTTTCATAAATTTCGTTATAATCTCTTATGTTCAAAGGCACCAGTTGCTTTCTGATATCAATCCTCAATCCTTTCAAGAATCTCTTAGCCTTTTCCTCTCTATCCTCAATCAACCTGGGAGTGTATCTGGACAATTCAGAAAATTTTGCCTCGTACTGGTCTACTGTCAGCTCCCTTTGTTCCAATTGAACAAATTCAGTAATCTTCTTATCCCTGGCACAGTGAGAAAAATGCTTTCTATTGAAGGCTCTAACAAATTCGTCCCAATTTATATCAGTACCTAGTGGAAAGATCGTGTCTCTTGAAGCTTTCCACCAAAACTTTGCATTTCCCTCCAACTGGTACACTGCCAAAGTTATTTTCTTAGCATCATTGCAGTTCAACAACCGGAAAATTCGTTCCATTCCATATATCCATTGTTACGCCTCCTCAGGACTTCCTGTTCCACTAAACTTAGGTGGTTTTAGCTTCAGAAATTGTTCCACCAGTCCTTGAGGGCGGCATTCCACTCCGGGTTGTTGCTGCGCTTGTCTTTCCATCAGATTTCCTATATTGGCCAATGCCTGTAGGATGTCTTCCATGTGGGGTTCAGCCCTCGATGGATGAGAACTCCTAACTCGTACCACGATTTTCCTGCATTTTCCAAGCATTTGCCTCAGGAATATTTGAGGACTCAGTATCTCCGGTCAAATAATTGAATTAAAAGGGTCACTAAAGCCATATAAGTAACATAAAGATGTTACTGGTACACAAAATTAACTCATACTAATTTTCAGGGATCTACGAGTGAATACCCATCACCCATTGTTCAAAGTTAGTCAACCATTTTTTGTTAGTATCCTAAGGTGTGCATCATCCTCATATTCCTCATTTCCATTTGAGACTCCTTATCACTCCATATAAACCTTTGCTCTGATACCAACCGCTGTGGCACCCCCCCTTATGAAACGGCCCCCATTCCGTTTGGGGTCGCCACAGTTAGCCTACCCCCCCTTTTTTTTTTTTGACTTTATAAAATTTCACTCTGATACCATTGAATTATAGTGGGTCCATAAGTCTTGGGGGTTGAATTATTCAAGTTGGTCCCGGCGCAGTTCATATAACGGAAGCATATTCGATATCTCCCTTACCCTTGCTCAAACTAAATAATGCAATGCACACTAACTACAACATTTATATATATAAGCTAGAGCCAAACCACTTTTATTTACATAGTTGGTACAACAAAAGGCCAAGGCTTTCCTAAGCTCGGCTATAACCAAAAGTACCCAACTCCACAGCAGTCATGCACAACGATCCATCGTTCAGTGTCGGCCATCCAAAAAGTGTCATCCACTACCCATCACACACACAATCATACCCAACCCGGTGCATTGGCCGGCGGCGGCAGCATCCCCATCATGATCCTGTCACAACGAACATGCACAGACAGGAACTCCTATACCACGGGGCCATCAGGTGACCCACATCATACATGACTAAGACTCGAACACGGACAAATACTAATCCTCGAACACCATCACAGGGGTGCTCCGAACACGAGCACTCAACATCAACGAGGAGGATGTAAAAAGTGCCACGTGTGATAGGTAATAGAGGCATCTCTCAATCTGAAATGTTAGTCCCCAAAAGGGGTGAGTACAACCACTCAGCAGTAAAGATCCATCAAACTACATAATGCAACAAGCAAAACAACCAAGGTATCGTGTGTAATACACACATCATCCATGCAGTCTCATCCATGCAATCAAGCATATATATCAATTTCATAGGCAAATTATGTTTCATGCCATATGCACGCACATACACATGATTCATGTCCTCCATGCAAATCATGCATAAATCTCCATGAGATCCATTCGATGCCTTAATAACCACATTTGCAATGCCCAATAGTACCAACTCAAATTTATAGACAATTCATGCACCATGCCATATGCACACACATGCACATGATCCATTTCCCATTTTGATATTTAAAAGGATATTCGTGACCAATCTTTACATCCCTCCTGATTCTCGCACCCAACCTGGCATCGCGAGACTTCCGGCACACACCTCCGGGCATCTCGTACCCCAACTGGCATCACGAGGCCTCCGGCACACACCTTCGGGCATCTCGTAACTCCCGAGGACATCCGGCACACACCTTCGGGCATCTCGACACTCCCGGGGCATCGTCGACTTAGCCGTCCGACGGTATCATTAACATCACAATATATACATATATGTCTCACTTTGAAAACAACCTTTGATGCAATACAATTATAAGTTTCAATGAGTTTACAAAGCTTCATCAATTTCATTCTTAATGTCATATGATTGCTAAATGTCACCACATATGCTGTCTAAATAAAAACCCAAGATATCACATCTCATAGAGCAATTCATTTGTTCTTGAAAATAAAACAATTTTCGGATTAAACAGAATGCACTCCTTTAATTAAAATTCTGAAAAAATTAGTAAACGATATTAATAAATTCTGAGAATTTAACATATTATAAATGAGATCTAGAGAAAAAGGTTTTATGAAAGACACCATGTCAAGAGAACTTCGTACGAGTCACTATGGTCCCTACATCACAGCCATAAAACTTCAAACATCACCATTGCACAGTTTTATAAAAAATTCGGTAAAACCCTTAAACAAAACATAGAAAATTCTGAATTTTTAATATGTTATAGATAAAAGCTAGAGGTAAAGGTTTTGTGAAGGACTCGAAGTCGGATTTATGATAGATCAAAAGCCATAATCACCATAACTCACCCTAACCCTCGGTAACAGTTTCCAGATTTAATACTTCCAAGCAAACGGCGACTTGAGGTCTTCAGGCATAGCACAATCGACGGTGAAACTAGGTGGCGTCGATGACGGTAGCGGGCGCACGCAAGGCGGGGCTGGTCTCTTTCTTCCCTTCGCCGAAGCACCCTCACCACTCTCCTCTCTCTCTCGGTCACTCTCCCTTTCCTGTCAATCTCTCTCTCTCGATGGTTCCCTCAATCAATCCGCCTCCCCCTTTCCCTTTTGTTTGCTTGATTAAGTAATCATCATAGAATTTTGCATGCAAGAGACACTTGGCTCCAAGAGGAAGACAAGTGTCTTCAACAAGAGGACAAAGGGAGGAGGTGGCGTGGACTCTCCATCCGGTTTCTTCACCCTCCCATGGGCCGATGGTTTGTGGCCTCTTGGCCTGCTTTGGGCCCGAAATGTTTGGGGCCTAGATGTACAATTTAAATGGCCCATAGAAAATAATAATAATAATAATAATAATAATAATAAGCCTATAATTCCGACACCACTTTAGGGAATTTTAATTTTTATAGAAATCAATTAACATTCCCATAACAAATTTTTTTACATAGGTGGGTTCGGTCCAAGAAATTCAATAAAGTGGCCGATGACGAAATTGTCCATTTGGCCATTCAAAGACAAATTTCTTTCCCTCAAAAATAAATATTTCGGGTTGTCGAAATTTCTTGGGTGCCATAGGCGTGCAGCCCCTCCCCTTCCAAGTTGGGCGTGTGGCCTTCTTATCCTCAGGTGAAAACAGTTTTGAGCGATTTTCGAAATCAACGTTATTACTTTATCAAATGGGCTAAAAAAATTATAAAATTTTAATATGTTGTAGGTAAGACCCCAAATGACATTTTTAATGAAGAAAGACAACTCCAATTCATTTTGTGGGAAGAGTAAAAAATCACTGAACGCAGCCCAAAAATTCGTTTGTCGAATAGATTCAACGGTCGGAGAGAGAGACTCATTTTGAAATCCAAATCTTCACAAAACTTTTTGAAATTTCTATATGTTGTAGAAATGGATGTTATTTAAAACTTTTGTGAAGGAAGAATGGTCAAATTCAATTTGGTCGCTATTTTTACTACACCAGGCAATTTCTATATGGAAATTGATTGGGCCTTCGTCCCAACCATTTCACCTCAGAAAAATCTGAAATTTAAGTATGTTATAGATTAAGGTGTTTTGAACATTCTTGAAGGAAGTTTCTCCAAATTCGAAGTATAAAGAGATCTGTAAAATTGAAAAACGGAAAAGGTCTAGGGATTTCAAGAATCTGAAGAGTCGAAACCTATGGAACATGCCTTAAGTGGCAAGCCTAAGGAGAAGGGGTGATGCCCTACTTGATCTTCAAGATCCCTTGTCATCATTTTTTCTAGGCTATGAATCACTCCCTACCATTAATGAGCTTATGACTCACCCCCATTCTTAACATATAACCATCCAAAATTTCATGATTACCTTTCAAGAGTAAGAGTAATTGTGCCAAGTGTCCTACTTAGTCATCATACATTAACAGGCTACCTTCCAAGCACATTAAATACACCAAGGGAAATATCAAGTTAGAAGGTCATCTCATTGGGCGGGAGTCAATTGAGTCTAACCACGATCGATTGCCTTATTTGGCCCGAGGTTTGTGCCTAAGTCATGATTGAATAAGGCCGAACGCAACCGGGCTTAACTGGTGAAACCGAGTTCGGATTTCTCTCTGTAAAGGGCTTGAAGTTGAGGATGTTACAGATCTGTGATTCCTTGCCGATCAAATTGATCGATCTATGGCCAATGGCCCATGATCAATCCTTTTAGGACCTTATGGCTGATCCTTACAGGCTCGAAATCGAGGATATTACATGAACTGTCCCTGACCATGGTGAGGTCACGGACCTCTAGAGCTGTAGATTGCTACGGCTGAGGCACCTTGGAGTTCCGGCGACCGTTGGCTCAAGCTAGGACAGGACCGGTCCCGTTTGGACCGATTTTGGAGTCTTCAGAGAAGATTAGGCCATTATAAGTGGCTGATCCATTGGTCCCTAGTCGTTGCAAGGTTGGGACTGATCTCAAAAGAGATCGGCAGGGGTTGCTCCTTCGATTTGGATCGACAAACTGGCAATAAAATGGATTAAACTCAAACTGGTTTAGTCGCCAGTTTTTGATACCGGAGGAAGAAGATTCGCCGGTTCTTACTAGTCGGCTTGTGAACGGTAGCAATGTCGGTCACTTGAGAGATGATGGAGGAGAGAGTGTCGCCCAGGGGCTAGGCAGTAAGCGATCAACCACCAATTCAAGGCCGGCAATCGACAGTTAAGGGTGAGGCGGTTTGAGAGAGAGATAAGAAAGAGAAATGGGCAAGAAACCAAAAAGGAGGAGAGAGAGAGAGAGAGAGAGAGAGAGAGAGAGAGAGAGAGAGAATTTTGTGTAAATGATGCCCCCTTGAAAAATGGAGGGAAAATGGGTATATATACCCCCTCCAAATCAAGCAATTTCGACCGTCGATTCGATCCGACAGTCAAAATCTCGATCCAACGGTTAAAATTCAATTTTAAAAGCTGCATCATGATCTCAAGGTGTTGGGTAATCTATCTAGTGGCTTTGATTTGCAAAAACCAGAACCAAAATCGAGAATTGTGTCAAAATGTTTGATTATAGGTTAATTTGCAATTCGATGAAATTCAAGAATCTACCTATAAAATTTCGAGAAATTGAAGGTGCATAATTGAAATTGACATCGAAAGGATGCCAGAACCAATTGCCGGAGGTGAGGAATTGGCTGGCAAGGGGCCGAACCGACCATCCCCGCCGGCGGTCGGTCAAATCGGTTAGACCAGTTTGGTTCGGTTTGGCCAGTTTTTGATCGGTTCTTGTCATTTGGCACATTTAGGAACCTTGTGGGTTCAAAATTTATGCAATGGACCAAATTGAAAAGGAAATTTATCCTATTTAAGAAGAAATTGGCTTTTTGCTATTCAATTAAGCTAATTAAACCTTATGAATGTGATCTAGGGGTCTTTTATTGATCTAATTGAATGATTATCGTGAAAGACAACGGGTCAAATACATGAGTGCTTTGAATTGAGCCTGAAGGGCTAAATGGTCCAATTTGCAATTTAATGGGCAAAATTACAAATTAACTAAAGTTGACTTTAATTAATGTCACAATTGCATTATCTAATGAACTACCTATATGCAAAATCACTTTTCGTGTCCGAATTGGCCATGGATTGAAGCGCTTGAGCGTATGTGAAAAATGAATCTAGGCCCGTTATTCAAATTGGACATAGATTCATGAAATTAAACCATAACCATGAATGAGTAAATTCGAATTTTGACAATTGAAGCTTAATTGCTTGACTTTCTTATGCTCGGAAGGATAAAATTCTTCAAATTGATATGTTCTTATTTGAATTTCTCAAAACCGATTTCGAATTTGGACCTATCTTAAGGAAATGAGTAAGAAATAATCGTACGTTCGCAAGTTATGAAGGATTGATTTTGGTCCCCTAATTGGGGATCAAAATGGCAATTCACATTTTGACTCGACAAATCATGAAATTGAATGCACGAGTGGATTTAAAACAGTCCCTGAACCAAATGTCGAAGAAGGAACCACACCTAATTATGATTATATCGAAAGTAATTTGATTTTTGGCTGATTTAAGACCCGAAACTGAAAAATTCGGAAAAGAAGATTGTTAATCGATTTTCATAAAATTTTTGAAACAAAAATTAGATTGACATTAAAACAAATGTATTTGTGAATTTTTTTTTTTTTTTGGTTAAATGTTTGACCCCCTTTAGTTGGTTTTTTTCTAAAATGTTGATTTTTTTGGTCAAATCTTTGAATTTTTGAGAAATTAATTTGATTAAAGTGAAATTAAAGCTAAATGGGTTAAAAAGTCAATTTTAAACTGGGGTTAACTTTTTATCAAAGGGTTGACCAAATAAGTCAACTCGAAGTGAACCGTTTGACTTTTTGGGTTTTCTTAAAAATGACTTGGAAATTGCTTAAAAACGACAATGCAAAAGAAAAAAAAATGAAAAACAACATTTTTTGGCCGAGAAACGAGCTTAGTTGCATTTAAAAACCCAAATCTCGATTTTTTAAACATTTTTCGACGCGTTGGCTAAAAATCAGGTGTCAACATTATTCAAAGCCCACATATATTCCAAATTTGATCTCAAAGTTGGATTTAGACAACTGGGCATGTATCCTAAACCAACATTTTCAATGGAAGGTTCTCCCTTTCGGTATCAAAGTAGCCCATTCCTTATTCCAAAAGGCCATGTGCCATATCTTTTAGCCAATTCTGGCTAGCGTAGCAGTCTACGTTGATGACATACTACTTTACAGCTCTGACGCAGAACCTCACTACCAACTTCTTAAGCAGTTGCAAAAATTATAAAGAAGTATGGAATCATGTTCTCCCAAAGAAAAACAAACGTTACCTAGATAGAAATTGAATTTCTAGGCATGCACCTCAACAAAAGCACATACTATCCAGGGCTGCATATTGTTAAGGAATTATTGAAATATACAGAGGAGAATTTCATGACAAAACAAGTTCAACAATTTCTTGGGATAATTAATTATCTCGGAGACTTTATCCCTAATATTGCCAAATTGCTTGTCTCATTGCAATTGATGCTGAAGAAAAATCCCCCACCTTGGGGTAAATCCTAAACTAAAGCCGTTGCAGAGCTCAAGAAAATCATGCAAATTGTTCCCTATTGCAAATGCCTTTTATAGGAAAAAGAATCCTCTAGACTGATGCCAGTGATGAATATTGAGCAGCCATATTATTTGAAGAAATTGGTGGTAAGTGACATCTTTGCGCTTATAAAAGTGGAAAGTTCTCACTGGCTAAAATGCATTATTATTCTACTTTCAAAAAAATATTGGCAGTAAAGAATAGAATAAAAAATTTCGAATTCCATCTAGTAGAATTGATATGGCGTCCTTTCCCTATATGACCAAATTCAAGTAGAAACATATTCCTCATTTTCAGCTGCTTCGATGGGTTGAATGATTTTCGAAATATTCTCTCGAAACCCAACATATAGCAGGAAAGAAAAATGTGCTTGTTAATTTTCTCTCCAGACTAAAGGCTCCAGCTGAAATCAACATGTACATTATGAGGCATCCGTTTCCTCGAGAAGAAAAATACAGGATCAAAAGAATGTTAGATTGGCCAAGTCTAGAATACCCTTAGGAAATCATTGAATAAATCCAGAATGACAGTCTCACTAAAAATCTTGACAATTTCATATGGCAATGTCACACAAATCTCTTTAGACATCACGGAGGATCAATTTTTTTATCCCTTCGGATTAAACCCTAGGTATCCATTTATACATCCATTAATCTAGAAGGAAGATGATTTCCCTGACAATCTTTGATGATTGTTATGGTATTTAACTAATAAGTATTTGATAGCTATTGAATTTCTCACTATAAAGTTCATTATCAAGTTAACCAGGTTGAATATGCTCGATTGCAATATGAGAATGAAAGTGAAAGGAATCTCTTCATTTTGCTTGGTAGGTTTTATCCTCCAACTTATTGGAAACGTCTATTCCTCTAGGAACTGAGAACTGCCTAAGCAGAACCAGAAACACATACTATAGTGCTTTTCGTTGACCATGAACTTTTGTGTGCAAAAATGACACCCTTACCAGTGCTCCAGAAGGAGTAGGAATCACAACCTACAAACCTAAACTATATTTTCAGGAGGCTTGTATTTACATGTCATTTCCTGACTATCAAATCTGTTGAATATAACTACAAAGAGCTTCAGAGAGTCTTATGCCAAGAAAACCAGACCATTCTTGAAGAAGCATGAGATTATGCAACACCTGTCCCACGGGACCATTATGGACTTGTACCTAAAGCTCAATAAGCACTCCAAGAATTCAATTAAGCACAGAATCAGGTAAGGACACCTTCATCATAAGAACAAGAAATGGCAAACACCGACAATCATGCACAATCCTCTCTAGAATCCTATGCTCGAGCATCCTATACCTAATGGGGAGGTATTTTCTTTCAAAACCTTTCTGATTAATGACCTTTGTCCTTATCCCTTGGATTGGACCCCAACACAGTCTCCCATTATGCTCAAACATCAAATTGGCCCTAGCCAATCATGCCTAAAGGAATGAATACTGAAACTTTAGGATCCTTCAGAACTCGTGAAGTAGAATCCCTTTCAAGAAGTCTAGGTATGTGGAATGCTATGATATCACAAAGGAGATTTATTCATAGCCCAAATAGTCCTCCTGCTCTTGACATTGGACTTGAACAATGCTACAAGGAAGAGCAGCTTGCATGACATAGCCCTAATGATTCATATTATGATTACAATTCTGAGATAGAAGATAAGCTTGCAGTAAGGTTAGTGTAGCATAGGTCATTGTAGCAAAATACTGTAGCAATATGTTAGGGAAATTATTGTTCGTAGTCACTGTTCATATCATTTAGAATAATTCTTGAATGGGATTCCAAGAGCTTGTGTTTTGTTTCAAAACCTACGAGCATGGTCCTTGTTTTGTGTGACCTCTTAGTGCCAATAAAAGGCAAGGAGGATGTAATATTTTGGGGCGGAGTCTCTTGAAGTAGAGGGCGTGCTTGTGAAAGTTCTATCCATCTCTCTCTAAACGCCTGTTCTTCTCTAACCTAGTAGGATCCTCTAAGAAATGCAGCTCGGCTAGTTAGAAATATTACTATCCTTGCATCCTTGCGTGTCTCTATACCCTGAACTAAATTCCTAGGTAATTTGTAGCTAAAAGGCAGTCCCTATAAGGCTTGAACAAGGTTCACCTATGTATGATAGTATATCTGCTACAATTAACTTGGTAATCCACAAAATTGCCCTTAGGAATTGGAAATTATGAAAATGCTGCTAATTAAATACTAATCCCTGAGATTAATCGTAGCTATTCATTAAGAATTCATCTCAGCCGTTTAAAATGACATGTGCCTGTTATCAACCAATCATAAGCTAGCTTTGTGGCATCTGAGAATTCCAACTATACCAATTAAGTATATATGGAATTAGAATAAGAGAGGAATTTGGACATTGGTCAATTTGAATTTTGTACCAAAGGGATGGAAGTCGTTTTTTTTTTGCTTGAGGATCATGTATGTCTCTTCTTTGTGCGATTCGACAAGTAAGGAAAAGAAATCTTGTCGCTTGATCGAATTCTTTCTTTTTTTCCATGCAAGAACTTTGGTTATACATTTATTCATGAAGCAATTGGATTATGAGAATGTAAATTTATTTCTTTGGAAAAACATAGTGCTTCATAATTATGGGCTTATATTTTAGGGACTATGGGCTTTTGAGTTTGGACTTTTGGCATCAAAATTTTGGGCCCAAGCAGCCCAAGGAGCCTCCAAGGCTGTCAACCGGACCAAGAAGGGGGGGGGATGCCATTCAACACTTGTCTTTGATTGCCTCCACTTGTTCTTTCTTTGAAGCCACTTGTCCTTCCCATAAGAACACTTGTCACCTGCATGCAAAATTAGTAAATTAGTCAATCAAATGAAAGCAAAAGCTTTCGGTTAGGGAGAGTGAGCAGGCAAGCAAGTGAGAGAGAGAGAGAGAGAGAGAGAGAGAGAGAGAGAGAGAGAGAGAGAGTGAGAGAGAGAGGGTGTGCAGCGAGCGGTCTGTGCGTGTGAGGGCAGAGAAGGAAGGCCACCCTTCGCCGTGCCGTGTCCGAGCTGCCGCCGTCAACGCCGCCGATCCCCGTCGCCGTTTGAGCCAAGCCGAGGCCCACCAGAACCCCTGTTTTTGGTTAGCAACCGAATAGGAAGACTTGAGGCAAGTAGAAGTTCTTCAATCTATGTTTTGCTTATAGTTATTATCTAGTGAAGAGTTGGTGGATGTGAGAAAGGTGGAATTTTAGAGCTGCATGTGGGATTTTGGACATGTAAGATGAAGCTAGATCAAGAAAACTAGGTAAAAAAAAAAAAAATAGCATGCATTGTGGATTTCGAATTTTGAGATGGAACAAGAATTTAAAGATTTGACTATGGAGGATTTTTGGAAGTGATAAGGCTGTGTTATAGTGTAATACACTTGCATACATTTGATTGTGGATGTTGGAGGTCGAAATTTAAGGAGTAGGAAAAATTCTAGTTAGATTAGTGGACCGTTTGTAAAGGATAGTGTGACCCTTGGTGACTTTTTGATTTTTCTGAAATTTTCTAGCCACAATTTGAATGAAAGTTGGAGAGTACATCTGTAGGTATAACATATGAAAAAATTTAGGGTAAATGGACAAGATTTGATTGATGAAATGATTTTTTTTATGAAATTGCTAAATCTGGAAATTTTACAAAACTTTAGCAAGAAATACCGAAATTTTTACTCTCAATAAGTATGGAATTTGACTTGGTGTTCTTCATGAAACTTGTTTCCTTTAGGTCTCATTGATAATGTGTCAAAATTTCATAATTTTCTGAGTCCATTTAGTATTTATTTCAAAATTTTTACCAGAACTGTGCATTGTAAAAATCGGGCTATTCTGTTCTCGAATTTTTCACAAAGTGTCCGAAGGTGAATGTGTTTTGAATGGCTATGTGATATGATGGTGTTGGCTGGGGATATTTGTGCAATATTGAGATGTGTTAGAGGGTCCATGCGACGTCTTATTTTAGCATTTGAAAGTGTTTTTGTAAATTAAAATGCTAAAGTGTTATCGTTGAACCCTCGGGTCAATGATGCCCCGGGAGTCGGGATGCCCAAAGGATCAAATGAGTCGATGCCTTGTGGATGCCCGGTGGCCCTAAGTGGCTGAATGCCGGAGGTTTTTCCTTGGGAGCTTCGGCATGCCCGGTTGGATGCTAGTCGGTACGTAAATCCGGAGGGCCGGGATAACCATTTTCATGGTGAGTCTCGGAGGTTGTTTCTCGTGATGCCAGGTGGGGTACGAGATGCCTGGAGGCATGATATGCTCCAGATGCCTTGATGGCCTAGTAGTCCAGGAGTTTTTGTCGGTGCATATCCGACGTGATGGGGTTATGTTGGGGATGCTGCTGCCGCCACCGGCGGATGGACCGGGCTGGGTGTGATCGTGTGTGTGACGGGTAGCAGGTGACACTTTTTGGACTGCCGGCATCGTCTGATAGACTTTTGTTTTGGGCTGAATGGGAAGGAAAGCCAAAGGGAGGTTGGGTTATCTTATGATGTATAGCCGGGTTTAGAAAGTCCACGGCAGTTTCTTTTGTTGTACCGACCGATGTTACCTATCAGACTTATGTAAAAAAAAGTGTCCGGCTTATTTCATAAAAAAAAAAAATTGTCTAGTAAGTGTGCATCATTTCAGCTTTTGGAATAGGGAGATGTGACGTCGCTTCCGCTATAGTTTCATACGCTGCGCAGGGACCGTTTAAAATCATAAACCCCTAGGACTTATGGATCTATTTCAAAACTCTATGGTATTAGAAAGACTTATTTTATCAGGACAAGTGAGAGACAAGTAGACTGTGGCGACCCAAACGGATTGGGGGGCGTGAAAAGGGGTGCCACAGCGGTTTGGTGGAATTTGCCTATGATAATAGTTTTCAAAAAAGTATAGGCATGGCTCCTTTTGAAGCATTATAAGGAAGGAGATGTAGGACACCTGTCTGTTGGAATGAAGTAGGTGAAAGGAAACTGACAGGACTTGAGTTAGTACAGGTTACTACAGAAGCTAAAGAGATCATAAGAAAAAGACTTAAGACAGCTCAAAGTCGACAAAAAGACTATGTAGATAAGCGTAGAAGACCTTTGGAATTTAATGAAGGAGACCATGTATTCCTTAAACTATCTCCAATGAAAGGGATATCACGATTTGGAATAAAAGGAAAGTTAAGTCCTAGATTCGTTGGACCCTTTGAGATACTTGAGAAAATAGGGGATGTAGCTTATCGATTGGCGCTAGCTCCTAAATTGGGAAACTTACATGATGTGTTCCATGTGTCGATGCTGAGAAGGTATCGGCTGGATCCTAGCCACATACTCGATCATGAAGCCATCAAAGTGGATGAGAAAGTGAGGTATCTGGAAGAACCAATTCGGATACTGGATCGAAAGGAGCAAATTCTTCGAACAAAGAAGATTCCACTAGTTAAAATACTATGGCAACATCATGATATGGAAGAGGCCACATGGGAAAGTGAAAAGGAAATGAAGGAAAAGTACTCTCTTTTGTTTAATGAGACGTAAGTAACGTCCAATTTCGAGGACGAAATTCTCTAAGGTGGGGAGAATTGTGGCATCCGAGAATTCCAACTATACCAATTAAGTATATATGGAATTAGAATAAGAGAGGAATTTGGACATTGGTCAATTTGAATTTTGTACCAAAGGGATGGAAGTCGTTTTTTTTTTTGCTTGAGGATCATGTATGTCTCTTCTTTGTGCGATTCGACAAGTAAGGAAAAGAAATCTTGTCGCTTGATCGAATTCTTTTTTTTCCATGCAAGAACTTTGGTTATACATTTATTCATGAAGCAATTGGATTATGAGAATGTAAATTTATTTCTTTGGAAAAACATAGTGCTTCATAATTATGGGCTTATATTTTAGGGACTATGGGCTTTTGAGTTTGGACTTTTGGCATCAAAATTTTGGGCCCAAGCAGGCCCAAGGAGCCTCCAAGGCTGTCAACCGGACCAAGAAGGGGGGGGGGATGCCATTCAACACTTGTCTTTGATTGCCTCCACTTGTTCTTTCTTTGAAGCCACTTGTCCTTCCCATAAGAACACTTGTCACCTGCATGCAAAATTAGTAAATTAGTCAATCAAATGAAAGCAAAAGCTTTCGGTTAGGGAGAGTGAGACCGAGAGAGAGTGAGCGGGCGAGCAAGTGAGAGAGAGAGAGAGAGAGAGAGAGAGAGAGAGAGAGAGAGAGAGAGAGAGAGAGAGAGAGAGAGAGAGAGAGGGTGTGCAGCGAGCGGTCCGTGCATGTGAGGGCAGAGAAGGAAGGCCACCCTTCGCCGTGCCGTGTCCGAGCTGCCGCCATTGACGCCGCCGATCCCCGTCGCCGTTTGAGCCAAGCCGAGGCCCACCCGAACCCCTATTTTTGGTTAGCAATCGAATAGGAAGACTTGAGGCAAGTAGAAGTTCTTCAATCTATGTTTTGCTTACTGTTATTATCTAATGAAGAGTTGGAAGATATGAGAAAGGTGGAATTTTAGAGCTGCATGTGGGATTTTGGACATGTAAGATGAAGCTAGATCAAGAAAACTAGGTAAAAAAAAAAAAAGAGCATGCATTGTGGATTTCGAATTGTGAGATGGAACAAGAATTTAAAGATCTGACTATGGAGGATTTTTGGAAGTGATAAGGCTGTGTTATAGTATAATACACTTGTATACATTTGATTGTGGATGTTGGAGGGCGAAATTTAAGGAGTAGGAAAAATTCTCGTTAGATTAGTGGACTGTTTTGTAAAGGACAGTGTGACCCTCGGTGACTTTTTGATTTTTATGAAATTTTCTAGCCAAAATTTGACTTTGATTTCTTAATGAAAGTTGGAGATTACATCTGTAGGTATAACATATCAAAAATTAAGAATAAATGGACAAGATTTGATTGATGAAATGATTTTTTTATGAAAATGCTAAATCTGGAAATTTTACAGAAACTTTAGCGAGAAATACCGAAATTGTTACTCTCGATACGTTATGGAATTTGACTTGGTGTTCTTCATGAAACTTGTTCCTTGAGGTCGCATTGATAACGTGTCAAAATTTCATAATTTTCTGAGTCCATTTAGTATTTATTTAAAAAAATTTAACAGAACTGTGCATTGTAAAAATCGGGCTATTCTGTTCTCGAATTTTTCACAAAGTGTCTGAAAGTGAATGTGTTTCGAATGGCTATGTGATATGATGGTGTTGGCTATGGAAATTTGTGCAATATTGAGATGTGTTAGAGGGTCCATGAGACGTCTTATTTTAGCATTTGAAAGTGTTTTTGTAAATTAAAATGCTAAAGTGTTACCGTTGAACCCTCGGGTCAATGATGCCCCGAGAGTCGGGATGCCCAAAGGATCAAATGAGTCAATGCCTTGTGGATGCCCGGTGGCCCTAAGTGGCTGAATGCCGGAGGTTTTTCCTCGGGAGCTTCGGGATGCCCGGTTGTATGCTAGTCGGTACGTAAATCTGGAGGGCCGGGATAACCATTTTCATGGTGAGTCTCGGAGGTTGTTCCTCGTGATGCCAGGTGGGGTACGAGATGCCTGGAGGCGTGATATGCTCCAGATGCCCGGTGCCCTGAGTGGCTGAATGTCGGAGGCTTTCGCGATGCCAGGGTGGATGCGAATGCCCAGAAGGATGCAAACATTGGTCCTCTGGGGGATGAAACCTTTTGAATGATAAATGGTGATTCTACTAAGTGTGTGTGTGGTCTGGTTATAGAACTAAGTTGTATGGCATGGAATGGGAGATGTCATTACAATTTGGCCCTATGATCGTGACTTGTGTAACTGGACACGATACATCTTGATAGTTTTGAAATTGTACTTATCATTACATTAAAGAGTATTATGATTTTGATGCATATCTATTCTTCGATTACATGTTCTTGATCTATCTGACATGAATCTAGATATTGTTGGTAATGCATTATATAGTTTGATGAATCTTTTACTGCTGAGTGGTTGTACTCACCCCATTTGGGGACTAACATTTCAGATTAAAGGATGCCTCTACTGCCTGTCACTCGCGGTACTTTTTACGGTGTCCTAGTCGATGTGGAGTGCATGTGTTCAGAGCACACTCATGTCGAGATTCGAGGATTGGTTTTCATCCGAGTTCGAGTTTTTGTCCTGTATGATGTTGGGTTACCTGATGGCCCAGTAGTCCAAGAGTTTTTGTCGGTGCATGTCCGACGTGATGGGGTGATGTTGGGGATGCTGCCGCCGCCACCAGCCAATGGACCGAGCTGGGTGTGATTGTGTCTGGGACGGGTAGCAATTGACACTTTTTGGACCGCCGACATCGTCTGATAGACTTTTGTTTTGGGCTGAATGGGAAGGAAAGCCAAAGGGAGGTCGGGTTATCTTATGATGTATAGCCGGGTTTAGAAAGTCCACGGCAATTTCTTTTGTTGTACCGACCGATGTTACCTATCAGACTTATGTAAGTAAAAGTGTCCAGCTTATTTCATAAAAAAAAAAAAAAACAAAAAAAAATTGTCTAGTAAGTGTGCATAATTTCAGCTTTTGGAATAGGGAGATGTGATGTCGCTTCCGCTATAATTTCATACGCTGTGCAGGGACCATTTAAAATCATAAACCCCCATGACTTATGGATCTATTTTAAAACTCTATGGTATTAGAAAGACTTATTTTATCAAGACAAGTGAGAGACAAGTAGACTGTGGCGACCCAAACGGATTGGGGGCCATGAAAAGGGGTGCCACAAGCTTACTCCTTAAGTAATTTGATCTTATCTAAGCAGATTGAATCATAGCCTTGGATCTATTTAAGGGCTAAGATTTGGTCTTGCAAAGGGTTGAATAACCAAATTTCCCTCCAAAATGCAGGGGGCATTTTCATTTTTTCAGATATCTCTCTCTCTCTCTCACCAATCTTTTCTTTCTCAGCCTCCCTCTTTTGCCAATGGCCACCACACGCCGAAGAGCCCTATCGACGGTGCATCACCAAGCCGACCACCACAAGCCTCCCCTCAAGCCCCTCATAATTGCCGTCCATCTCCTCTAGCGCCCGCGAGCTCCAATTCGAAGTTATTCTCCTTCGGTGCAAAAGAATGGCATCATTCCAGTAAGTCCCCATCATGATCTGGCAGTCCTCAGTCCCTCGTGGTGTCCAATGACGGTCGCCAGCTTGTTTTCGAGTCCTTTGTGACTTGAGCTCGGCCATACTTGAGCCGATCCTCATCTAATCCATTAAACTCAATATACTATTCCTAGTTTGATACTTCGCGTTTGATTCTTATCCGAAGTTTTGTTGTATGATCTAGATTGGCAAAGAGCTATTTCAGTTCATCCTTGGTGTTGTTAGGTGGCCGGCTTAGTTTGCACAAGCTCGTGCTTGAAGATTAATCAAGGTAAATCTTCTTGCACTCGAATCCTAGGAAGTGATATTATACTAGATATCCAGTGCTAGGATTCACATCTAGGTTGTGATTTGCGTTTATAGGATATATATGAATGTTTGGAGATGATCAATGATGATTTAATGAAGTTTGAGGATGATATCAAAGCTCAATGTTGATTTGATTATGTTTCTGGAAATTCGGAATTCTAATATGACTGATTTGATTAAGGATCAGATATGAGCTGCTGAACTTTTTTTTATCTTGATGCCATCACGAGATTTAAACTAGATTTGATGAGCTTTTCAACGAAATATCGCATGCCTGATTTGAATATCATTTGCCTTGTCAAAAGTTCGTAGTAATTTTTGTGGTTTGGTTCTAGAAAATCGTAACTAGTCTTGGACTGACCTGATAAACGTCTTTGAATGAGCTGGAAATTGGTCGCGTTTGATGTTCATGTCTTCATATGATTGTGGATGGCTTCACGAGCTTTCCAATGGTATATTGTGTGCATGATTCGATTTTCATTTGCCTTATCAAAAACCATTTAAAAATTGTAGTGATTAGTTCTGGAATACGGTGTTTTGCTGCTATGTTAAGGTTAACCGACCTACTCCGTTTTGATGATTTTTCATGAGTTTTTTTGCACAATAATTTTGGATTTGACGTCTTAATGAACATTGACCATGACATTTGATTCTATATCATACAAAAATTACATGAAATTCACAAATCCTTTGATTAGGGTAATCACTTGTTAACTTTGCATAAATTTGTAAACTCTGTTTCAGACTTGACATCTTTGTATTGTATTCATGACCTTCTAAGAATTCATAGAATCATGAACTTTCTTTTAACATATAGTTTGCCCGATTTGGCCATCATTTACTAAGTCTAACATTTTTTACGAAACTGGACATCAATCTGTAAATGATCAATGTTCTATTTCCATGCTCTGTTCTGGTGACCTTTGCTATTTGCTATTTTTGTACGATATTTTGTGGGTAGATTCTTAAGTTGGTGTTTCACTAGGATCGGATCTATATCAACATAAAACTTTCGTGATGATTGGAGTTCATTTACCTAGGTCGAGCATGTCTAGAATGTCTGCGACCTTGTTTGAAATCTTGTTCATTGATTGTCCTGCATTGACTCCTCGTTTTTTTATTTTATTTTATAAAATCATATATTGTGAATCTGGAAATGGTTTCTTCATGAGAGCTGCTCTATACTTCCTTATGAACAACATATAAAATTTCTATGAGGATTGAACATTGTTTGGATAGGTTTGTCATCTTTAAACCGAATGCAATTGCTACTGTGATTTGTCTCTCCTGAATGACATGTGCTGGTGTTGTGATTTTTATAAATTTATTTGAATTGAATTGGCCTTAGATGTCTTCATGAAAGTGCTAGGAAATATTATGATCTATGTTGTGTGGAAATTTCAGCTCGAATGGTTTATGTAAATTGCTGTGAACTAGATATGTATACCAAACCTCCTACCACTGAGCAACCAATCACCGTGAACTTAGAAGATTCAGATAACCCCAAAGACACCAAGATTAGGGCAGATCTTTCTCAAGCAGATGCCGATAGATTAATTGGACTTCTGAAAGAATACCATGATATTTTTGCTCAGTCGTATGCTGACATGGCAGGTTTAAATCTCAAGATAGTGGAACACGCGTTACCACTCGATCCTAATATTCTACTCAAGAAGCAAAAGCTCAAAAGGAAGAAACCTGAGTTATCAAAAAAGATTGAAGAAGAAGTCATGAAGCTCTTAAATGTTAGTTTCATCGAAGTAACTCATTATGCTGATTGGATTACTAATATAGTCTCGATTATGAAGAAGGATGGACGGGTCCAAGTATGCATTGATTACTGTGACTTGAATAAGGCAAGCCCTAAGGATGATTTTCCTTTGCCACACATTGATGTCTTATTTAACAATACTACTGGCTTCGAACTATTCTCCTTCATGGATGGATTTTTCGGTTATAACCAAATATGGATGAAAGAAGAAGACATGACTTAAATTTCTTTCATAATTCCATGTTGAACATTTTGCTACAAAGTTATGCCATTTGACTTGAAAAACGCAGGGGCAACATATCAGAGAGCCATGGTGGCACTATTCCATGACATGATGCATAAGGAGATTGAAATCTATATCGATGTCATGATTGCAAAGTCAAGACAAAGTTAAGACCATGTTGAAATCTTAAGAAAAATATTTGATCGATTAAGGAAATTCAAGCTAAGGCTTAACCCCACAAAATGCATATTTGGGGCAAAGTCTGGGAAGCTTCTTGGATTTATGTTTAGTAGGGTATCGAGATAGATCCTTCTAAGGTAAAAGCCATATGCAAGCTAAAACCTCCTTTTACTAATAAGGAAGTCCAAAGCCTACTGGGAAGATTGAATTATGTTGCGAGATTCATCTCCCAATTGTTATAAACTGTTAAGCTATTATTCAAGCTATTGAAGAAGAACACCAAGGTAAACTAGGATGAAGAATGTCAGAAATCCTTTGAAGAGCTTAAGCGATATCTTTCGCAATCTTTTGTACTGGTACTACCTATTTAAGGTGTGCCTCTAATCTTGTATTTCATCATTCACGAAGAGTTTTTAGGAGCCATGTTGGCACAAAAAGGATCAAAGGATGGAATAGAATGTGCCATATGCTACCTTAGTAAGAAGTTTACTATCTTCGAGATCCAATATCCCGAAGTGGAAAAGACTTGTATAGACTTGATTTGGGTTTTATACTAACTGAGGCAATATACTCTTCACCATCGCATCCTACTAGTGATTGAGAATGACCAAATTAAATATCTTTTGGAGAAACCTGCATTGGTTAGAAGGTTCTCTAAATGGCAAATATTACTCTTTGAGTTTGATATCCGAAGCATGCATAAAAGTTCATCAAAGGACGAGTCATAACTGATATGTTAGCTAAAAATCCCGAAAAGTCTAATGATTGGGATGAAGTCAATGAACAAATCCATCTAGTCGCACTAACAAGTGGACCATGTATTTTGATGGTGTTGTTAACCTTTCTTGTCCTGGCACTGGGGTAGTTTTAATATCCCCAGAAGGTCAACATTACCCGGTAACTGCAAAATTGGTATTCCCTTGTACCAATAATATTTCTGAATATGAAGCTTGCATCCTTGGTCTGCAATCAACCATTGACATGAAAGTCAAAAAGCTTCACAGTTATGGTGATTCCGCATTCATAATCCTCCAGACTGGAGGCGAGTGGTAAATGCGAGACGTAAAGTTGATTACTTATCATGAATATCTCAAAGACTTGGTTAAGGAATTTGACGAAATACCTTTTGATTATTTGCCAAGATCACAAAATCAATTTGCTAATGCCCTAGCAACCTTATCATCAATGTTACAAGTAACCAATGGTTTGAGCATTGATCCTTCACAAATTGACGTCTTGAAGAAGCCTACTTGTTGCCTGATGATTGAAGAGGAACCTGATGGTCAACCCTGGTATTATGACATCATGAATTATCTTCGAGAAGGCAAATTTCCCCAAGGAAGTCAAGCCAATGATCGAAAATACCTAATGAAGTTGACATCTAAATTCTTCCTTAGTAGAGGAGCCCTTTATAAAAGGTCTTTCGATTTAGTTTTAATAAAGTGCGTAGATGCACAAGAAGCCAAATTCCTAATGAAAAAGATATATGAAGGAGAGTGTGGCCCTCATATGAATGGTCATCTCTTAGTAAGAAAACTCATGAGGCTCGATTACTACTGGTTGACCACGAAAACCGATTGTATTCAACATGTGAGTTGTTGTCACCAATGTCAAGTCTATGGAGATAAAATCAAAGCTCCTCCTAATGAACTGCATCAAATGTCCAAATCTTGACCTTTCTCAAATGTGGGGCATCGACATCATTGGACTAATTAATCATAAAGCATCGAATGGACACCATTTTATTTTGGTGGTTATTGATTACTTCACCAAATGGATTGAAGCTAGTTCTTATACCTACGTCACTGCAAAAAGCATGGCAAAGTTCATCCATCATGATATCTTTGCCAGATATGGGGTTCCCGAGGTGATTATCATAAACAATGGATCAAACTTGAACAACAAGGTGGTGGATGAATTATTTGGAGAGTTCCACATTCGCCATTTGAATTCTTCTCTTTACCGCCCACAAATGAATGGAGTTGAGGAAGTGGCAAATAAGAACATCAAGAAGATTTTAGCCAAAACAACTGAAAACTATCGTGATTGGCATGATCGGTTGCCATATATTTTGCTTGCTTATCGAACCTCAATTCGCACTTCAACTGGGGTGACATCATTCTCGCTGGTCTATGGGATAGAAGCTGTGCTACTAGTGGAAGTGGAAATCCCTTCATTGAGAGTACTTCCTCAAGTCAAGCTCTTTGAAACTGGATGGGTTCGACAAAGGTTTGACCAACTCAATATGATTGATGACAAGAGGGTAAAAGCCCTACACCATGGACAAAGCTATCAGAAGAGGGTAGCCAAGTCGTTTAGTCATAGGGTCAGGCTAAGACATTTTAAGATCAACGATCTCATCTTGAGAAAATTCCTACCTATCATTCCAGATCCTCATGAGAAGTTTACACCAAACTACGAAGGTCCATATATTGTAAGGAAAATGCTACATGGTGGAGCACTGATCCTTGTAGAAATGGATGGCCAAGAATTGCCAAGGCCTGTAAATGTTGATGCTGTCAATAAATATTATCCATGAATAAAGTGAAAGGCCTTTGAGCGACTTTTGGATTGAATCCGAGCCACTTTCGGATATTTGCATCATGCATTTCATGCATATATATCACATCCGCATGTTTGTTCATTTTGTAGGATCTTTGAAGAAGATCCTATCTATCCACAGGAGATTGATCTTGGGAGTGCAAAATCTCCAAAAAGTGACCATCTTCTCTTTAAAGCTTAGAAGTGACCCCTTTCCTTAGAGCGCCAAAAAAGTCAGTCAAAACTCTAGAAATGAACGCCTGTGCTGAGCAAAGCTTGTTTTGTTCATAAATTTTATTCAACCTCGTTATTCAACCTTGTTTTGTTCATAAATTTTATTCAACCTCTAGAAATGATGCCTCGTTTTTAAAAAATTTTCTTTTTTGATACATTCTCATTCCTCAAGGAGTGGAATTTAGTCAAAGCGTGTTTTGGAAACCTGAAAATGATTGTTAAATATGCTAAGTTGTAGTGCCTAAAATGATAAGAAGCAACCCTTTTGCTAAACACGTTCTTATACACTCTCTAAGAGAATTGAGTGAAAAGAACCATGTCCTGGAGCTTCATTCATAGTGAATACATGGTTTGAGATGATAAATGCATTCTCTTCTCAATCCCGAATACTATGATTATCCCCTGCAAGCCACTTTGAGCCAAATATGAAGCATTTCCAAAATTTCATTGTCAAGAACAACCTCACATTGGGGCAAAATAAGGGGTCTTGGTTAACATAATGGAGCAAAAGATCAAGAAAGATTTTATTGTTTTCACTTGCATCAATCTTCTTATGCTAGCTTCGAATGATTTCTCATTGAAACTTGAAGCATCTCGAAGTGACGAAGAGCATTCCGTTCACTATCCTAAATATAATTACCCTTTGCTTAGCCAATTTGAGTTTTATGCAATTCCTTCATAACCTCAGGTGATAATTATCTCTCCACACTAGGGCAAGGCATGTGATTTACCAACAAAATTGAGAATATTGGTCATGTTTGTAAACACCACTCGAGAGTCTTAGGTAATCAAAAGAGAGTGAAAACTAGGGAGCATGGAAAATTAGTGTGCCTAGTAAAAGTAAGGCCAATGCCCATAAAAAAATGCAAAGAAAAGCAAAATCAATGGTCATGCAAGAAATCACTCATTGAAAAACAAAAGAAAACCCTTGCAAAAGAAAACATGTATTGTAAGCAATGTCATTAGAAAAGAGAGCGAAGCTCTCATGTCTCAAGACAAATAGTCAAAAGGACTCTCAAGATAAGTTAAATTTTAAGAGTCAGATTTCTGAAAAATTGTGTGATGGTAATGATGCCAAAATAATCACTCGCTTTTAATCCCTTGATATTTGAAAATTTTTCAAACCTTTTTAAGCCTCACCCGAATCGACATTACAACCCCTGTTCGAAGTCTCTTTCGATTGGGATGGTTTGAGTCAAAATAAGAATCCCATATAGGAGCTACTGTTAGAAGAAATGGAAGCAATCCTATCTTATCTTATCTTCAAGGTTCTTGACTTGTAAACCTGACGAAGATATTAATTGAATATTCATTTCTTGGCCTCAAAGTGCATACCCTTTGTGTAAGCGCATGACCAAGCTATCATTACGATCATTTTAAAAGACCTTTTGATCAATGAATTGTATTCACTGTGAACATTTTCAAAGGCCTTAGACATAGGTTGAGTAAGACTTTTCCAGTGAGATTTAAGCAATTTTCCCACATCAATGGTTGAGAATAAAAACCCTTTTTAAGAACTAGTGTAAAAGACCTCTTTTGATTAGGCTACTTCCACTTGGCATATTTGATTTAACCCTTAGGTGGTTAATCAGATTTCATTTTATTAAAATCCTCTCCGAAGGGATTTGACAATCAGTATCGCTTCGCAAGATTAGCCCTCAAGCAATCTCAAAACCCCTTTTCAAAATATGTGTTCCCCAGTGAACTGATTTTTGGGAATTCTAAACCATACCCTTGTTTCAAGTTTTTGTTAATCCTAAACCATACCCTTATTTCAGGTTTTTGGTCAACCTAAACCATACACTTGTTTTCGATTTGTGGTCATCCTAAACCATACATTTTGTTTTAGGTTCTTGATCAACCTTAAACTTCATCTCTTAGGTTCCTGGTCAACCTTAAACCCTGTCCTTTAGGTTCTAGCTTATCCATAAACCTTAACTTTAGGTTCTAGGTTATCCTCATAAACCTTGTCTTTAGGTTCTAGGTTATCCTCATAAACCTTGACTTTAGGTTCGAGGTTATCCATAAACCTTGCCTTTAAATTCTAGGTTATCTTCATAAACCTTGACCTTAGGATTCTAGGTATCCTTAAACCTTGTCATTAGGCTTATGATTATCCTTAAACCATTCCTTTTTCCTTAGTGATTTAATTTCCTTCATTCCATTCCACGAGAGAGAGAGACAAAATGAAGAAACCCCAACATGAGTCCATATACCCTAATGAGTGAAGGTAAGTGTCAGGTACATTCCCAAACCAAATGTCATTTCCTTTGTTATTTTTTATTTCCCAAAGTGGAGTCGACTTAAAATTGCAGTTATCAATTTTGTCTTTGAGCGGAACCTCTTCGAACTCCCACTTAAAGAGAGACAGTTGTTGACACTTGACTTTTAGTTGACGTGTCGAAAAAGACTAAAAAAATCGAGATTTGGATCTTTGATCCTGATTGAGCCCGTTTATCGACCAAAAAAATGTCATTTTTCATTTCTTTCTTTTGCATTGTTGTTTTTAAGCAATTTCCAAGTTGTCTTCAAGAAAGAAATCTGAAAAGTCGAATGGTTAACTTTCAAGTTGACTTTTTAGTCAACCCTTTGACTAGAAGTCAACCCCAGATCAAAAATTGACTTTTTACCAAAAAAAGATTTCATTTAGCTTTAATTTCATTGTTATCAAATCAATTTCTCAAAAATTCAAAGATTTGACAAAAAAAATCAACCTTTTAGGAAAAGTCAACTAAATGATTAACTTTTTGGTCAAATTTTTTACCAAAAAAAAAAGAAATAAAAAATGCACAAATACATTTCTTTTAATATCAATTTGACTTTTGTTTTGAAAATTTATGAAAATTGATTAAGGATCTTGTTTTCCAAATTTTTTTATTTCGGGTCTTAAATCGACCAAAAATCAAATTACTTTCAATGTAGTCATATGTGTAACTCCTTTGACATTTGGTTTAAGGACTGTTTTAAATCCATTCTTGCACTCAATTTCGTGATTTTCCGGGTCAAAATGTGAATTGTCATTTTGATGCTTAATTAAGGGACTAAAATCGATCTTTCATAATGTGACATCCTGAAAATTCGACCCCGTCTCGATAATATGAAATGGTTGTTTCGTCGACACGCCGATGGTCATTTTACTCTGAGTTGGCCACTCATGAGTTAACTAATCTATTAGGTGAAGTCGTCAAGTGATATAAATGTGACAGACTTGAGAATTCGATCGGAAATCGACTACTCGACCATAACAATCGGCAAGGGTCAATACGGCACCGTTATAATCGAATAGTGATCGGATATAAGTCGTTTGACGAAATCACAAAATTGAATTGCGGGTGATTCCACATGATTGCGAAATCCGCGTCAAACGGTACTAACCCGATTTTCTGTCGGTTTTCTACTCGAAACACGTAATTGAAACCTTGCAATTTTTACGACAACCGAGAGTCACCTACGAGTTGGAGATGCACAAACGTGAATCGAAAATTATCGACCACGGGTCAAACGCACTAAAATCCCTAAAAGCTACCCGGTAGGTTAGATTGTACTAAAATCGTGTTAGGTTGATTTTCACCACGAAATTGAATTCGGTTTCGAGAATCAGATGTTCGAGCGTGTCATGATTTATTTTTAGGATGTTGTCTCATCTTTTAGAGAATTTTCGTCGAGTCTGGGATTTTTGACGAAAATCAATTTCGGCAAAAATGAAAAGCAAATGAAATTCGTATGGGTTGCTTCAAGGCTTTATTTGGCTACCAAAATGGCTTTGTTTGGCTACCGAACCCCTCTGCTCTTACTTCTTCTTCCTCATTTCTTCCCTGTTGCAACACACTTCTGCCCCCATCACAGCGCTACCACTAGCCTCGACTCAAAGAACCGCAGCTAGGCGCTTACCGCCAGCCACAGCTAGCTCGCCAGCACCGTCCGCCTCACCGTCTCACCACCAAAGCCTCACTGAGCAACCACCAAACCGCTAGCAGTTGCCAGCTTCGTCTGATTGCCAAGCTCAGCCCAACAGCCATCGTCCCAGCTTTGAGCAACCACAGCTACCTGTAGCCCATCCGTCCACCAGTCCAACCGTCCATTCTAGCCCACCAGCAACCACTAAAGCCGAACCACCCAGCCCTTCCACAGAACGGCCTAGCAACCACCAGCCTCGCCGTCCCCGTGTCTGGCCATCCATCCCACCTCCAGCTGGTCCGCCAACACCAACTGCACCACCTCAGCCAGCCTTAACCAGCCTCTAAGCAGAACCGAGCAGAACCGTGACCAGCCACAAGCTATGAGCTTGCTGGGCTGATTTCAGCCTCGGTCGAGCCTCCATTGGAGAAATTGTTGTCTCGGGATCTCACCGCTATCGCCGTGAGCCCGCCGCCGTTGAATTCCGGTGAGTTAGCTCCTTAATCCCGAATTAGGTAGTTAATTAGACTTAGTACGTTAGTTTAGTGTTAATTAAGGATTAGTGGTTAATCCTAGTTAGATGAACTAGTTAGTTAGGTTAGTTTGGTTAGGTTAGCTAGTTAGTTAGGTTGGTTAGTTTAGTTTAGTTAGCCTACCCTAGGTTACATTAGTTAACTTGGGTTAGTTAGTTAACCATGGTTAGTTTAATTAAGTTGGATTTATTTAATTAATTGTTAATTATTTAATTAATTATAATTTGTGTAAATTGTGATGGATTAGTCATTTTTCAGAATTTTACACTGATTCTTGTGGTTGAATTTATATGTAAAATTGATCCCTTATTTGTACAATTGAGTGCTTGGTGGTAATTATTAATTATTATTGCAAAATTTGATTTTACCGTATTTAAATAGAAAAATACCGGGTGTTGGTTTTTGACGCCAAAATATTTTATGTACTATATAAAATCGTGGAATTTTGAAATGGGAGTGTACTATGTGGCACCCCTCGACGGCCCCCGATCCGTTAGGGTCGCCACAGTTCGCTTACCTTTCACTTTCCCTAATAACATGTCACTCTGATACCATTTCAATTTGTAGCGGGTCCATACAACCTGGGGGTTTACATCTTTTAGATCGGTCCCTTGCGCAATTCATATAACGGAAGCATAACCAACAACTCCCTTCCCTATATTAAGAAAACAGTGCACACCAACTAAACATCTTTTATAAGTTAAAGCCGAACACTTTAATTTGCATAAAGCAGATGGACATCTTTAGTCGGTACATCGAAATGCCATGGTTTTCTATACTTGGCTATACTTTCAAAAGATGACCGACATCTCCTCCAATAGTCGTATATTTAAAGTCCATTGATCAGTGTCGGCGTCCAAAAGTTCCTTCCTTTGTTATCCTCCTCGTCGCAGTCATATCCAACCACTTGATCCATCTATCGGTGGCAGTGGCAGCAGAGGTATCTTATCTAGTATGAAATGTTAATCCCCAAAAGGGGTGAGTACAACCACTCAGTAGTAAAGATCCACCAAACTACTCAATACGTCAAACAGAATAATCAAGGTATCATGAACAAAGCACATATCATTCATGCATTCAAGCATACCTTACCTTGCAGCCATGCATATATCACCTATGCCATATGTGCATATACCACCATGCACTTATCATCAAGCATTCATGCATATATCACCATGCCATATGTGCATATACCACCATGCACTTATCATCCATGCTATCAAGCATACATCACCATGAGATCCATTCATGCCTTCATGATCGCATTTTCAATATCAAATAGCATTAATTTACTTTCATAAGCATATCATGCATCATGCCATATGCATACACCCATGCACATGATTCATTTTCAATTTTTATCTTTCACAAGGATCTCATCAGTTTTTCTTTCCAGGGACCAATATTTGCATCCCATAATTTATCGCTCGCATCTAACCTGGCATCGCGAGGAACCTCCGGGCATGTATTCAAAATACAACCGGGCATCTGGCACCTCCACATTCTGGGCATCTCGTATCCCAACTGGCATCACGAGGTATCCCCTCGGCACACACCTCCGAGGCTTCCGGAATTACGTACCGCCATACCACTAGGCATTCCCCCTGGAATTACGTACCGTATACCACCGGGCATCTCGAAACTCCCAAGGACATCCGGGCATGTATCGTAATACAGCCGGGCATCCGGCAGCCCCACATTCCGGGCATCTCGTACCCCAACTGGCATCACGAGGAATTCCCCTGGGCACAAACCTCCAAGGCTTCCGGCACCCAACCATTCCGGGCATCCCGACACTCCCGGGGCATCGTTGGCTCACACCTCCGATGGTCTTGTCATCATCTCAATTTATATTCATACATGTGTCTCAATCTCAACATGGCATTTGATGCAATAATATCAATGATTGGAATCAGCCTTTTTAAAATCATATGATATGCATTGGGAAAAATATTATTTGATGCAATGGTTTTGAGAAACTTCATTGAATTCATGAAAATTCATAAATCTTTTGATGTCATATGATATGCATGAATGTCACCACATCATTGCACGAATGATAATCCAAGATATCAAATTTATATAGCAAATCAATAACCTGTAAATAGAACAGTTTTTCAGCTTAAACAGAATGCATGCTGTTTATGAAAAATTCTGGAAAATAAGTAAACGATGGAAATTAATTCTGAAAATTTAACACATTGTAGATAAGATCTAAGAAAACGCATTTCGTGAAGAACACCATATCAAGAAAGGCCTCACAGAATACGTACAGGTCCATGCATCACCGAAAAGGATTTTAACATCATCCATGCACAGTTTTGAAAACAATTTCGATTAAACCCTTAAATAAACTCAGAAAATTCTGAAATTTGGACACGCTGTATTTAAGACTCATAAGTACAATTTTCATGAAGAAATAGTAGTCCAATTCGTTCTGGATTAAAAGATAAAATCGATTTACTTTTC
The DNA here is from genome assembly GCA_017140595.1 of Eucalyptus curtisii. NCBI lineage: Eukaryota > Viridiplantae > Streptophyta > Magnoliopsida > Myrtales > Myrtaceae > Eucalyptus > Eucalyptus curtisii. The sequence continues at coordinate 388,612 of CM029494.1, read as the reverse complement.
CTATTCTCGGTATCGTTTTCCAGATCTACCCGTGTTGAAGAAAAAAATCGTTTCCTTGGTCATTACTGGTCCATTTACTCTGAAATTTCAGTATGTTGTTCCTCAGAATATTACCTACAACTTTCATTAAGGACACACGATAACATTTTAAGTGTATGATTTTATAAAAATCCCGAAATCATACTAGGTCGAAGCAGCGTTTTTCCCAGATCCAGTTTCTTCAAAAGACAACGATTTCACCGACCTATTTTTTGTTCATTTCCTCTAAATTTTTATATGTTCTACCTCAAGAAGTATATTAAAACTTTCATTAAAAGATCAAAGTGAGATTTTCGCAAGAAGGTTACTTTACGGACCATGAAACCACTGAAGGTCATCACAACGAATTCCAGATCTAGTCTCTCCAAATAAAAATCATTTCACTAACCATTTCTTGTTCTTTTTGCCTCAAATTTTAGTATATTGTTCTTCAAGGTGTTCTCTACAAATTTCATGAAGAAATCAAAACAATATTCCTACTAAAAAGTCTCATGCAACACACAAACTCAGGAATGGTCAAACTGGTCTTTCCAGAAACAGCATGCATGACCAACGAATCTCTCTCCATAGCTCCGAAATTTCTTCCCATCTACCACAACCAAGACATACCATCTACTACACATACACACAGAAATGCAAAGAGTAGATTTTAGGACTTCACTTGCCTCAAATTCGAAGGAAACACAGCAAGAACGACGGCGGCAGCTCGGCACGGGCGGAAGACGGTCCTCCTCTTCCCCCTCACGGCCCATACTCGCGCGTGCCTGCTTCCCTTGCTCGAACTCTCCCTCTCACTCACTCAAAATTCTGTTTGGTTCTTCTCTTTCCCTCACACGAGCACTCTCTTTCATTCTCCCTTTTATTTGCTTAATAGACTAGTAATCATTGGATTTTGCATGCAAGTGACAAGTGGCCCCAAGGATGAAGACACTTTGCACATCCATGCAATGGGCGTGCCTCCACTTGTCCGGTTCCTCCTCCCCTTTCCATGTGGTCGACAGCCCTATGGGCTCTATGGGCCGTCCCTCTTGGCCCACTTTAGGCCAACACTCTTGGGCCTAAAGTCCTAACTTAAATGGCCCAAGTTTATTTTTAATAATACATCTTAATCCTCATTCAAATAAATACCTAATTGCATAATAAAATGGCCAAAAGACTTTGTGACATTAATCCAAAAAAATCAAATCTATAATGTGCATAGTCAAGGACAAAGTCTTCTTTATCAAATTGTCCTATACCACCAGCCTTGATCATCCATTAACATAAGACGTATTTCTACCCAAATAATTCTCCATTAAAATACTCAGCATTAATCTATAAGGCCATAACATAAATCAATAATACTTCCATTACCTTTTCATAGGTCGTAATGCATCCAGAGGTTGCCATGAAATTTTTGGGATGCCACATACTATGTTTAATGGTTCGATTCAAATATGTGCCTACGCACGATTATTTTAGTGAGAGTTTTTAATATGAAGAAAATGGGCCAAGTTCATTATTTAAATACAAGGTATTTGGATGCAAAGCAAGATGTTCTTGGCCAAGTATGGATGTGCATGTGGTCACTATCGGAACTCATCACCCAATGAGAGTTGGGGAGGCGATGCCTAATTAAGTTCAGATGCCCCATGTCAACGGATACCGGTCGCGGTGGAGGCCGAGCTAATACTTCTTTATGGAATGCCGTCTAGGTGTAGACGTTGCTGTGCCCGACGGAGCGGGAGGACGCCTGGTTATGCTAGATGACCATCGATCATTGAGTTGGTTGTGGCTGATGGGTCGTAATAACTGGAACATGCCTGAGTGGTTGTGATAATTGCGCCTGATTATGGGACAAAATTGTGTGGCATGGAATGGGACGTGTCCTAACGGTTTTACCTTATAATCGGGACCCATGTGATTGTTTACAATATAAAATGATGTGTTCCGGTTATTAACTATGTGTGTTGTATTCATATGGTATATGTGATGCACTAATATGCAGGGATGTGCCGAGGCGAGGTAAGTTTGTTTTTGACGCCTATTTAGGCTGCCTCTAGGTGAATTTGCGTTCTAATCGGGGTTTAGGGTTTTAATTCACTGAGATTTATCTTACCCCATCGTGGTTAACCATTTTTCAGGTCCCTAGTATGGAGATATGTCACGTCCGTTTTGGGTGCCCATGGGAGATGGAGTTCGAGTCTACCTTCTTCCTTATTCTTGAGACCACCTGGACCCGTGAGTTAGTGGTGACCATGATTTGGGTCGATGAGGGCCTCCTTTGTGGCACCCCTCGACGTGGCCCCCGATCCGTTAGGGTTGCCACAGTTCGCTTACCTTTCACTTTCCCTAATAACATGACACTCTGATACCATTTCAATTGCAGTGGGTCCATACAACCTGGGGGTTTACATTTTTTTTTTATCGGTCCCTTGCGCAATTCATGTAACGGAAGCATATCTAACAACTCCCTTCACTATATTCAGAAAACGATGCCCACCAACTAAACATTTAAAGGTAAAAGCCGAACACTTTTATTTACTTAAACCAGATGGACATCATTCATCGATACATCAAAATGCCATTGTTTTCTATACTTGGTTATACTTCAAAGATGACCGACATCTCCTCCAACAATCGTATACTTAAAGTCCATCGATCAGTGTCGGCGTCCAAAAGTTCCTTCCTTTGCTATCCTCCTCCTCGCGGTCATATCCAACCACTTGATCCATCTACTGGTGGCAGTGGCAGCAGAGGTATCTTATCTAGTCTGAAATGTTAATCCCCAAAAGGGGTGAGTACAACCACTCAGCAGTAAAGATCCACCAAACTACTCATTGCGTCAAACAGAACAATCAAGGCATCATAACAAAGCACATATCATTCATGCATTCAAGCATAACTTACCTTGCAGCCATGCATATGTCATCATACCATATGTGCATATATCATCATGCACTCATCATCAAGCATTCATGCATATATCACCATGCCATATGTGCACATACCACCATGCACTCATCACCAAGCATTCATGCATATATCACCATGCCATATGTGCACATACCACCATGCACTCATCACCAAGCATTCATGCATATATCACCATGCCATATGTGCATATACCTCCATGCAGTCACGCATATGTCGCCATGCCATCGTGCATATACCACCATGTTTCATATCATCCATGCTATCAAGCATACTCACCATGAGATCAATTCATACCTTCATGATCGCATTTTCAATATCAAATAGCATCAATTTACTTTCATAAGCAGATCATGCATCGTGCTATATGCATACACCCATGCACATGATTCATTTTTCAATTCTTATCTTTCACAAGGATCTCATCCATTTTTCTTCCCAAGGACCAATGTTTGCATCCCACAATTTATCGCTCGCATCCAACCAGGCATCGCGAGGAACCTCCGGGCATGTATTCAAAATACAACCGGGCATCCGGCCCCCCACATTCCGGGCATCTCGCATCCCAACTAGCATCACGAGGCATCCCCCCGGGCACAAACCTCCGGGGCTTCCGGAATTACGTACCGACATACCACCAGGATCCCCCCCTTTGGAATTACGTACCGTATACCACCGGGCATCTCGAAACTCCCGAGGACCCTCCGGAATTACGCCACTAGGCCACCGGGCATCCGGCACCCCCACATTCCGGGCATCCCGACACTCCTGGGGCATTGTCGGCTCACACCTCGACGGCCTTCTCATCACCACAATGCATATTCCCATACATCTCATTTTCAATTTCACATTCGATGCAACAATGCCAATGATTTGACAACAGCCCCTTTAAAATCATATAATATGACTTGGGAAAAGTATCATTTGATGCAATGGTTTTGAAAACTTCATTGAGTTCATGAAAATCCATCAATCCTTTGATGTCATACGAAATGTATGGATGTCATCATGTCATTGCACGAGTAATAATCCAGGATATCATGATTTACATAATAAATCCAATAAACAGTAAATAAAACAATTTCCAGCTTAAACAGAATGCGTACTATTGATGAAAAACTCTAGAAAATTAGCATACGATGGAAATAAATTCTGAAAATTTACCACAATGTATATAAGATCTAAGAAAACACATTTCGTGAATAACACCATATCAAACAAGGCTTCACAGAATACGTACAGGTCCATGCATCACCGAAAAAAGGATTTTAACATCATCCATGCACAGTTTTGAAAACAATTTCGATTAATCCCTTAATTAAACTCAGAAAATTCTGAAATTTGGACACGCTATATTTAAGACCTATAGGTACAAGTTTCATGAAGAAATCGTAGTTCAATTCGTTGTGGATTAAAAGATAAAATCGATTTACTTTTCCTATTCTCGGTACCATCTTCCAGATCTACCCGTGTTGAAGAAAAAAATCGTTTCCTTGGACATTACTGGTCTATTTACTCTGAAATTTTAGTATGTTGTTCCTCAGAATATTACCTACAACTTTAATTAAGGATACGTGATCAAATATTAACTGTATGATTTTATAAAAATCCTGAAAACATACTAGGTCGAAGCAGCGTTTTTTTTTTTCCCAGATCCAGTTTCTTCAAAAGACAACGGTTTCACCGACCCATTTTCATTCATTTCCTCTAAATTTTTAATATGCTCTACCTCAAGAAGTATACTACAACTTTCGTTAAGAGATCAAAGTGTGATTTCAACAAAAAGTTACTTTACAGACCACGAAACCACTGAAGGTCATCACGAAATTCCAGATCTAGTCTCTCCAAAGGAAAATCATTTCACCAAGAAATAATTGTTCGTTTTATCTAAAATTTCAATATGTTATTTTTAAAGATGTTCTCTACAACTTTCATGAAGGGGTCGAAGTGAAATTCCAAATAAAAAGTCACATGCAACACACGAAATCACCAAGAGGTCAACAAAACAGTTTCCAGATCTAATGTTTTCGTAGAAAAAGGGTTTCACCCCTCAATACTTATCTATTTTGTCTCAAATTGTAGTATGTTATACTTCAAGATGTTATCTACAACTTTCATGAAGAAATCAAAGCAAGATTCCGACTAAAAAGTCACATGCAACACACAAACTCGCGGACGGTCGGACTGGTCTTTCCGAAATCAGCATGCATGACCAACGAATCTCTCTTCAAAGCTCCGAAATCTCATCCCATCTACCAGAACCAAGACTTACCATCTACTACACCTACACACAGCAATGCAAAGAGTAGGTTTTAGGACTTCACTTGCCTCAAATCAAAGGAAAACACAGCAAGAACAACGGCGGGACTAGGCGGAGTTGACGGCGTCTCCTCTTCCTCTCTTCCTCTCTTCCTCTCTTTCTCTCTTTGGACGGTACTCTCTCTCTCTCTTCTGTCTCTTCTGGTCGAAATCCCCCTCCCCCTTTTCCTTTTAGTCAAATTAAAACCCTTGCATGCTCCCATTTTTGCATGGAGGGACACTTGGTTACAAAGGGGCAACACTTGGCAAGCTTTTCTTGCCAGTTGGCATTTTTGCCATGCACATGATGGGCCTTCAATGGGCCGGGCTTGGGCCAGCTTGGTCGACCACTTGATGGGCTCCTTGGGCCGGGCCTCTTGGCCCACTTTAGGCCAACACTCTTGGGCCTAAAGTCCAAACTTAAATGACCCAAGTTTATTTTTAATAATACATCTTAATCCTCATTTAAATAAATACCTAATTACATAATAAAATGGCCAAAAGACTTTGTGACATTAATCCATAAAATCAAATCTATAAAGTGCATAGTCAAGAACAAAGTCTTCTTTATCAAATTGTCCTATAGCACCAACCTTGATCATCCATTAACATAAGATGTATTTCTACCCAAATAATTCTCCATTAAAATACTCGGCATTAATCTATTAAAATTCTTTGGTCTAAAGGCCATAACATAATTCAATAACACTTCCATCACCTTTTCATAGGTCGAAATACATCCAGAGGTTGCCATGAAATTTTGGGATGCCACATCCTTCACTTGGTGCCTCATCGCTTCAAAGTGTGGTTCCTTAACGAGCCTAACAGCGTTCGGGAGGGTCCTTTGCAGGTTTTTAATGGACCTACTGTTGAAACCGAGGATGGGGAGGTAGCTCACCCCATGGACATTGATATACCGGATGGTGCCATAGGGAACCCGGAGCCCGAGGCGGAAGGGTCTGGAGCATAGGTGGCCCAGTATTTTCTTTTGAGTCAGACTTTTGTGTATAGACTTGTAGGACTAACCTGACATGTTTATAAAGGGTGTTTTATGAAAAAGCGTTAGCACGTTTTGACTATCCCTGTGTTTGATGGTTGTTCGGGTGTTTATTTAATTCGCTTCCGCATGTGCTTAATTGAAAGATAAAAAGAATGGGTCGGCGACCCGTCCTGGGAACGTGCCCGGGCTTCCGCATTTCCATCGATCGCCGAGGGATGTGCGCGTGCCCGGGGTTCGGGGCGTGACATAAAACTTGCAAATGGACAATTGTTTCTCACCCATTTCCTTAAGATAGGTCCAAATTCGAAATCGATTTTGAGAAATTCACAGCAGAACATATCGATTTGAAGGATTTTATCCTCCTGAGCATGAGAAAGTCAAGCGATTAAATTTCAATTGTCAAAATTCGAATTGACTCATTCATAGTTATGGTTTAATTTCATGAATCTAGGTCCAATTTGGATATTGGACTTAGATTCATTTTTGACATAAGCTCGAGCGCTTCAATTCAAGGCCAATTCGGACATGATAAGTGATCTTACAAATTTGATCATTTTAGCCCTTTAGGCCCAATTCAAAGCACTCATGGATTTTACTTGTTGTCTTGCACAATAATCATTCAATTAGATCAATAAAAGACCCATAGATCACATTCATAAGATTTAATTAGCTTAATTGAATCATGATAAATAGGATAAATTTTCTTTGGGACCAAATTGCATAAATTTTGTACCCATAGGGGTCATAAATGTGTGAAATGACAAGATTCGAACCAAACTGGTCAAAAATCAACCAAACCAGACCAAACTGGTCGGATCGGTTTGATCGGCCGCTAGTAGGGATGGCCAGTTTGGCCCATTGCCGGCAGGTTCATAACCTCCAAAGTGACCGGTTCCGGCATCCTTTCGATATCAATTTCAATTTTGTACATTCAATTTCTCAAAATTTTACAAATAGATATTCGAATTTCATCAGATTGCAAATTAACTCCTAATCGGATTTTTTGACGTAATTCTCAATTTGGTTCGGGTTTTCACAAATCAAACCCACTAGATAGATTACCCGACACCTCGAGATGAAATGCAGCCTTTAAAATCGAATTTTAATCATTAGATCAAGATTTCGACTGTCGAATCCAATCGATGGTCGAAATTGCTTAATTTGGAGGGGTATATATACTCATTTTCCCTCAATTTTTCAGGGGGGCCTCATTTGCATGAAATTCACTCTCTCCTCAGAATTCTCTCTCTCCTCCTTTTGGTTTCCCGCACATTTCTCTTTCTTCTCTCTCTTAAACCGCTTCACCCTCGGTCTCCGTTCACCGGCCTTGAATCGACGTTTAATCGCTCACTGCCTAGCCCCCTGATGACTCTCTCTCCTCCATCATCTCTCAAGTGACCGGCATTGCTGCTGTTCACAAGCTGACCAGTGAGAATTGGTGAATATTCTTCCTTCGGTATCAAAAATTAGCGACTGAATCGATTTGAGTTTAACCGATTTGATTGCCACTTTGGTGATCCAGATTGGTGGACCAACCCTCGCCAATCTCTTTCTAGGTCAATCCTCGACCTTACAACAGCCAAGGACTGACAGATTAGCCACCGAAACAATTCTGGTGGCCTGATCTTCTCCGGAGACTCCAAAATCGGTCCAAGCGGGAACGGTTCTATCCTAGCTAGAACCAACGGTCATTGGAGCTCCAAGGTGCCTCAGTCGCCAATGATCTATAGCTCCAGAGGTCCCTGACCTCGCTGTGGTCAGGGACAGTTGGATCGGCTACCGAACTTCCACCGGCAACTCGATCTCTGTTGGCGGATCAAAATCGGTCCATCTTGGAGGGTTTCAATTTTTGCCTCAAGTCAGCAATTCAACTAGCCCCGATCTGGTTCCCTTGGTGATTTATGACAATCCAATCATGATCCCAGAGATTCGTGTGCTTTCCGACGATTTGATTTGATTGATCATTAACAAAATATTAAAAAAAAAACTGCATCAAAAGGTAATTTCTCAGTCTCGAACCCCGTTAAGCAAGGTTGGATTATCTGGCCGGGGCTAAGGTTCAATTTTAAGTAAATATGTGATGTTTAGATGTTAGAATGATGGATTGGATGTTGATTTGCTCAGGTTGAATGTTCTTGAATGTTATGAATGATTGTGGTTGATTGAAGTTTGAATATGCAATTTCGTGGCTATAGGACTGATATGACGATTTGGCTAAAATGAGGTCCAAAAAACACATCTCTCGCTTTGAATCGATAGGTCGCACGCCCCAATCGAGTGTCGTTTGACCCTCGAAAAATACCTCTAAAAAGGAGCGATTATGCAGTAATTCAGGTGGATTTTCTATTCTATAATAGTTCAGAAATGTTATTTTGCTATTTTTGTGTAGCCTTCTGTGGTGATTTCTAGATAATCTGTTCCCCACGATTTTGTTTCAAATTGTCTCGTGCATATCCTGTAATTTTCTCAGGATTTTTAGATGTGTTTAACTAGGTAAAAATAGCCAAGATCCAAACACAAGGTAGTATGCCCTACACTATTCTGAATTGTGTTTTGGTGAAATTGAGTTCATAATGAGTTTGTTTGGTCTCAAATCCTTCATGAAAGATGAAATACATGTTGTATTTGTTAAATTGATGCATGATTTGCAAAGTGTTGATGTTGTCTAGTATGTCAATTACATGAGTTAATGTGAAAATGTGCTGCAGTAACATACAACTTAGATATGCATGTCTGTTTTACCATTTTTTCCAAGACTCATATGATTTCATCTAGAACTTGGACTCTTAACAAAAAATATTCTTCATTACATGTTTTGTATGTGAGATTTTTCATTAGATTTTTGTAAGTTTTTAGATAATCAAAATCATGCTCATTTTGTGATGTTGAGATTAGAAAGGAACCTTACCAAATATGCTCCTTGCCATGCTTGTTTCAGTCTTTTAGAGACCAAATCTCGTAATAATGCATTATTGACACTTAAACTACATATTACAAGGCTTTCGTACATGTTGGCGTCATTACATTTAAATATCATTTTGCATGTTAAATTTGCGCCATAAAAGCACATGTTTACCTAGAAACCCTTTAGCATTTCATCACGAATCTTGAGTCATCTAGTATTGTTATTGAATTGTATGACAACTTCTCATGCCGACATAGGATTAGATGATCACCCTAATTGTTTTTCGCATCCAATTATGAATCGCATGCAATTTTTTTCATGCCATTTGTGTATTACTTGAATGATTTTGAGATTTATTAATGCATGTTTGTATTCTGGTTTTTAGCTATTGATATGCTCACTCTTAGAGATGTCGATCTTAGGGCATCAAATTGACCTAGTCTATACTCGAGCCCTTATAGAAAGTTGTAAAGCACACTTAGAGGTTATCAATGCCGCTAATTTCATGCAGATCACTCATCGTTTGGACCACCTTTTTTTAAAAAAAAAAAAAAAACTAGACTAGAATTTGGATATGGGATCGAATTCGAACCCCTGTTTTAACCCCTGTTTGGATAGACTTTTGACATTTTTGTTCTATTTTTTCTATAAGGATTTTTGCACTTTTGCCTCTTAATGGAACTTGTTTGTCAATATGTCATCTATGTTGTGTGAAAATATGGTGTTTTTTAGAGCTGTTTTGATAGGAAAAATATTTTCAAAAATGACTAAATAAACTGTTGTTTTGACAATTTTCTAACATGCTGTTGCTTGTTATCTGATTTTTTCAAAATCATGTATAGCTCATTTAGGATTTTTTTTTTTTACAAAAGTTGTTTGTTATCATTTCATGCATGTTAGGAAATTTTGTCATTAATTTTGTTGTCTTTACATGCTGGTTCTGAAATTCCCTAATATGAACGTGATTGTAATTGTTTTGATAAACTTCCTAGGTTAGTTTATGCACAAACCTAGCTCATTACATCTTCATGAGAGTTGTTTTTAAACACCTTAATATTCATTGTGAAATGAGTTTTAACAAGTTTTCTTTTCAAATCAAATTTAAAAATGCTTTGGTACATGTGATGTTTCCCAAAAACATTTACTAAGAAATTCCTTTCCAAAGCCTAATTTGGTTTAAGGAAGAGGCGTGGTTTGGATCATATTAAAAATGCCTGCAATACTTGTGAGTGCATTTATGCGAGCCCCGAGCTAGCCTTAGCAATTGAATATATTCCATAGCCTATATTCCTTAATCCGAAATATTTTCAAAATTTTTTCTTAAACCCTGGTTTGACATTGTGAAAGTCACGGTTTGAATTATATTTGATGTCTTTCATAGCCGAGACATCACTTTGTGTCAATTTTTTTTTTGGCGGATGATTTCGAAAGAGGTCTTTGAAACATCACATGTACCCTCTATGTATACACGCATGTTTTTCATTTAGAAATGCTTGTATTTGTGATTGGCGCATGTTATTGGTAAAAAGTTATCCGCTGATAGCTCACTCATTTGTTTGAATGATTGAGAAATAAGGTCGAAAAGACCTACATGCATATTCAATTCCCGCAAATACATGTGATTTTTAGATGTATGATAGGGCCGATACATGATATCGAGGGAAATCTAGGATCATATAGATTGCTTCATTAGGGACTTATAAGTGTTATTGGCCATGCAAGAATAACAATTGGTTGAAAATGGCTATAAGTCACATAAAATAAATTAGGTGTCTTAGAGGGACATATGCATGAAAGACAAAGACCGACCCTGAGGCCCAAATCTGATTTATGAAATTGAATTTCTTTTGAGAATTGACCTTGGCATGATGTTGTGTTTTTGCCTATTTTGATGTGTATATTTGTTTCTTTCCATTGTATGTACCTAGTTATATAGTTTTCTAGACTAGGTTTAGATTAGGATTCTGAAGATGGAGAGGACATGAAGACAGTGGAGGTCGATGTCCATTCCGACCATTATTATGTATTATTCATTTCCCCAACATATGTGTCGGGTTCCATCGTCTGTATAAAAGCCCAACGAGTTGCGGGTTCTCTTTTTCTTTTATCCTTTTCAATTGTGTTTCCATTTATTGTTTTCTAGAATTGTATAGTAGATTTATCGTTATCCTTGATTGTTTACTTTATGTCTCGCAATTTTTATTTCAATTGGGTGTTTCATTTTAATTAACTTTAGCAATAGATTAGCATGAAAATGACCAACCACGCATGATCGCTTAGTTTAGGACTGACGATCCCGAAAATGTAAGAAGAAATGCATGGACACGTTAGGTAAACACGACAGACTGTTTAGGTACCGAAATGACACTAATAGAAATATTAGCGTAACCCAAGTCCCTGAACCTAGATATCTAATTGCGTAAATATCGAGGGAATACTCCTGACCCTCGATTGGATTTCTAGTCAACCCCAAAAAATGAGGCTAGTGGCGACTCTCGTCTTATTTTTAGGTTGTCCTAAAAACCTAAACCATATAAATGAACCTATCGCGCAAGATATGGGCCCCGATAGTACTCACCATGGTTTAGCATACTTGCATGTGGAAAATTCCTAATGGATGAAGTGACGCCATCCTTAGTAAGGAGTGCCAAAGGGAAGGCTATCAGGGTAAAGATACCTTTAAATCCGATATTCTCACCCGAACTCTTCTCTTAAGGTGTGTCGCCTGTGTGTGTACGGGTCATAACACTCCGCTGTCGCGCGAGGTACAAGTTTGAGACCTTGTAAAGGGAACTCACAAGAGGTTCGTCCGAGGATGAGGTGATGACATCCCTGTGGTTGAGAACCATAAGGGAACTTTCATGGTCAAGTACCCATAAATTTGACTTTTCCCCTTTCCCTTGCTCGCGAGATTTGGGCGGCGAGATTGGGTCACGACAGATAATCCAGGAAAAAGGGAATTCCGAGAGGGTAGAGGAAACTGTCATATTGGAGGAAAAGATTAAGGAGCTAGTAATTTATTACTAATAGCATTTTTCCTCTATTCTACTTAGCTCGTTTATTTACATAAAAAGCTTTACAAGCCCATTGGGTGATGTGAATCGTTGCGGAAAGATCGTTCTACGAAGGCCCGAATGGTGCGAATTGCGAACCTCGACCTCCAATCGAACCTGTGATTGGCAACCTTCATATGACCGTGACCTGTTGACGAACGCGTGTCAACCAACCAACGTTATAGACGCCACAAGCGAAAAAATTCGCTATCTTGCTCGATAAGTTGAATCGATCGTCACAAGGGAACCTTGATAAGGTCAAGTCCCCAAAAGAACAATAGAAGAGAACCTCTCAATTCTTTTCTTCCAAGATAAAATGTCCCCAAAAGAAATTCGGCTAGTCCTTAATATAGGCATTCTAGTTGCCACACAAACTGTAAAACCAGCCATAGAAATCTAATGCGTCCTATTCTAGAATATTCCAAAACAAGAAGATAATTTTTTATTTTTTTTATTTGGTCAAATATTTGATGACCGGATAATCAAATTGCACCAAGATTTACAAGATTCTTCAAGATTCGATCCAAGGTCATCTCTACACCAAAGATTACGCCAAGATTCTTCAAGATTTGATCCAAGGTCATCTCCACACCAAAGATCACGAACCATTACGCCAATAGCTTGCCTGAATTGCTTGGCCCGCGCTCGAGTGATCGAACCAGTCGGAATAGATAACGGGTCCCTAGCACCTTCTCCTTGATATGGCTCAATGTCCACATCATTCCCTCCCCCGTGCAAAGGATTTGCCCTCAAATCATCACTTGCATAGAAAAGAGTCAAGTCATAAACATTAAATGTAGCACTAACGTCATACTCAGCTGGAAGATCAAGCTTGTAAGCATTATTGTTAACTCTTTCCAACACCATAAATGGTCCATCCCCTCGCAGTAATAACTTAGAATGTCGCTGCTCAGGAAATCGCTCCTTGTGCCCTTTGTTAGCTTGCCTTGCATATTGCTCAGTCTTGCGCTCAATATTTGCGTGCGTCTTCTCATGCAATGCCTTGACAAATTCGGCTTTCTTTGCTCCATCTAAATCCACACGCTCATCAACAGGTAAAGGGGTTAAATCTAATGGAGTTAATGGATTAAAACCATAGACAACCTCAAATGGTGTAAATTTAGTAGCAGAATGCATGCTCCTATTATATGCAAACTCAACATGTGGTAGATAATCTTTCCAAGATTTAATGTTCTTTTTAATAATAGCACACAACAATACCCCTAAAGTTCTATTAACTACCTCGGTTTGACCATCGGTTTGTGGATGACAAGTAGTAGAAAATAACAACCATGTTCCTAGTTTTTTCCACAATGTTTTCCAAAAGTAGCTAAGAAATTTAGAATCTCGATCTAAAACAATTGATCTAGGCATGCCATGCAAACGTACCACCTCCCTAAAGAACAAATCAGCAACATGAGATGCATAATCGATTTTATGACAAGGTATAAAATGAGCCATCTTTGAAAACCGATCAACAACAACATAAATAGAATCTCTACAATACTTAGACCTAGGCAATTCTAACACAAAATCCATAGAAATATCAATCCAAGGATGCGTTGGAATAGGTAATGGTGTATACAAGCCATGCGGTTTAGTTGTAGACTTAGATTGCTTACAAGCAATGCATCTCTCACAAACACGTGTGACATCTCTCTTCATATGTGGCCAATAAAAATGTTCATGCAGCACTTCATAAGTCTTATTAATGCCAAAATGCCCTATTAAATGCTTTCTCTTGTTCTTCTTCCCACATGAAACTCACATGCTTCTTGATAACCTCGGTCAAAGGTGCGGCAATGGTGCTGAAAAATCCCTCACAAATCACTGATTAAAACTCACCATTCCATGAAAGCTATGAACCTCTCCTACGGTCTTAGGCGTTGGCCATTCACGGATTGCTTTGACCTTTTCTTCATCAACCTGTATACCATCAGCACTAACAACAAATCCTAGAAATACTAATTTGTCAGTAACAAAAGAGCACTTCTTTAGATGGGTGTACAATTGCTCGACCCTTAAAACCTGCAAGACAGCTCGCACATGCTCATTATGGTCATCAGGGCTTCGGCTATGTATCAAGATGTCATCGAAATAGACAACCACAAATCAACCAATAAAAGCACACAAAACATGATTCATAAGTTACATAAACATGCTCTGTGCATTAGTTAATCCAAATGGCATGACTAACCACTCATACAATCCATACTTGGTCTTAAATGCATCTTTCCATTCATCACCTTCTTTCATCCTAATTTGATGATAGCCACTTTTCAAATCGATGTTAGTGAAAATGTAAGAACCGCAACTCATCCAACATGTCATCTAACCTAGGAATAGGATGTTGATACTTTACCGTAATGTTATTGATTGTTTGGCAATCAACACACATTCGCGAAGTTTCATCCTTCTTTGGCACCAATAAAACAGCGACAGCACATGGGCTAAGACTCTCTCTCACATACCCTCGTTCCAATAGTTCGCTAACTTGCTGCCGAAGTTCCTTTGTCTCCTCAGGATTTCTTCAATATGCGGGTCGGTTAGGTAATGGCGAACCAGGAATCAAGTCGATTTGATTTTCTATGCCTTGAATCGATGGTATCCCTTTAGGAAGTTCATCAGGAAAGACATCTTCAAATTCCTATAATAAAGACACAATAGGACTAGGCAAACTTGGATCAAGATCGTTAGTAGAAAACAAAACCTCCTTGTACAAAAGTACAAGCATCGGTTGGTCTAGAACTAAAGCTCTCTTTATTTCACTCGATTTTGCATAAAAATTCTTTTGCCTCTTTTCTTTCCTCTCTTCTTTTTCCTCGGTTTTTACCACAATCCTCCTCTCAGCCTCTTTTTTTCCTTGTGTCTCAGACACACCACGCAAGCCCTCGAATATCTCACTTTTACACTCTCTCTCTCTCTCTCTCTCTCTCTCTCTCTCTCTCTCTCTCTCTCTCTCTCTCGGCTTCTCATTGTAACTTTAACTGATCTTCATACAGCTCACTAGGTGTCATTGGTACCAATGAATAACAATTAGTATACCCATCATGATGTACCTTTCGATCATATTGCCATGGCTTCCAAGTAAGATATGACTCGTTTGCATAGGTACAACATCACACTCTACCTCGTCCTTATATCTCCCTATCTCAAATGGGATTCAAACTTGCTTCGACACTTTCACCTCACCACTATCATTTAACCATTGAAGTCTATAAGGCCTAGGGTGCTTTATCGTCTTCAAATCCAACTTATCCACCATAACACAACTTGCCACATTCACACAACTACCTCCATCAATTATCAAACTACAAATCTTACCATTCACCATACATCTTGTATGAAACAAGTTATCTCTTTGTTAGTGATGCTCATCCTCCTATACTTGCACACTAAGAGAACGCCTAACCACCAATAAGTCTCCTTTTATAGCCACTTCTCCATCACTACAATCCTTCAATAGTGGCATCTCATCATCCTCTTCTTCCTTCTCACTTTCTGACTCCACATCACCAAGTCCAGTCATGATCATCACCCTCCTATTAGGGCATTGATTCGCCATATGACCCCTGCCCAAACACTTAAAACATTTAATATCACGAGTTCTAGTGTTAGGGTTTTCAGTTTTACTTAAAGCCGGATTTGTTCCAACTTTACCGTCCCTCTCCTCTCCTTTGAGGTTTCGGTTTTGGTGTTGTTTCCTCTCCAATTCGGCTTCTCATCTCTCTTCTAATTGGATCTCCAATTCTGATTTGAACCTCCTCCACTCCTGTGATTTCGATCCAACTTCAATTGCCGCTCAACTTTGATAGTTTTGTCCACTAAATCCTCCAACTCAATAGAGTGTTGCAGCTCTACCACCCTTGCTATGTCTCGGCTCAAACCACTCAAAAATCTTGAAATCGTGGCCTCACGATCCTCCACCAAATTAGCATGAATCATGGCAATCTCCATCTCTTTGTGATACTCTTCCACGCTCTTATTGCCTTGTGTGAGATTTTGTAACTTTTGAAACAAATCTCGATGGTAATGACTTGGTACAAAATGCCTCCTCATCATCGCCTTCATCTCATCCTACGTCTCTACCGGTCTTTCACCATTGCACCTCCTACTAGTCACAAGTTGATCCCACCAAATTATAACATAATTAGTAAATTTAACAGCTGTGATTTTTACCTTTTTGAGCTCGGAGTATCGTTGGCAATCAAATACCATCTCCATGTGTTTCTCCCACTCTAGATATGTATCGGGATCATTCTTCCCTTGGAAGGAAGGAATCTTCATCTTGATATTGCCAAGTTCATAATCTTCTCGGTGTCTAAACCCTCGGCCTCCATTCCAGCTTCCAAATCGAGCATCTCGATCATCCTCCATGTCGGCCTCATCGTCATTATAATGTCGCTACCATCTAGGTCGTGTTTTAGAGGCGTCTCGCTGATGTTGCAGCCTTCCCCTGGGTAGCTCTCGGTCACCATCAACCCTCATGCCATTCCCCATCATTCGGCCACTAAGCTCCTCCACTACGACCCTCAATTGCTGGATGCTTTCCACGAGCGCTTCATCCCTTCGTTTGGAGTCAACCTCTCTTTGATTCACGCTTTCTTCGTGCGACATCTTTTAGACCTGCAAGTAAATGTTAGTCACAAAAATCCTCACCAATCGCTCCCTCACGTGTTTCTTTCAAGGTGTTTGTCACTCCCACGTGTTTAACTCAAGTCTAGGCTTTTTCCACCCTCAATTAAGCTCACATACTCTTGCCTTTTGCCTCTCGTATTCCTTTTTCACAAGCTCTTTATCGGACTCAAAACTTGTCTCTCAATCCCCTCACGACAATCACTCAAACTAATCAAACAAGATTAAATCAATTCAGCAAGTAACAATCTCAAACCAACAACTACAACTTTCGAAATTCCAATTGAAACCCAAATCGCTATTGATTTTGTTTCAATTCGGTCCACTAACAAACGAGTCGCCTTCTTGATTTTATTTTATTTTTTGGTTCGGCTATTTTTTGTTTTCTGTTGAATCTGTTTTTTTTTTCTCTTGCGCACTTTTTTTTTTGTGTGCATTTTCTTTATTTTTTTTTTATGAACTCAGATACAATTTAAGATGCTAGGATGGTCTGAAATTAAAAAAAATAAAAAATAAAACTAACAGCAAATAACTACATAAGGAAGCACAAAAGCAATTGGATCCCTAAATTGGCTAGAACCGAAACTCTAGCCCAATAAATATCAAATTGCCAAATATAAATAGAAAATTAAAGATAAATAGACCTTGTAGAAGCAAGCTCTGATATCAAATGATGTGAATCCATTGCAGAAAGATCGTTTTATGAAGGTTCAGATGGTGTGAATTGCGAACCTTGACCTCCAATCGAACCTGTGATTGGCAACCTTGGTATGAACGTAACCTGTTGATGAACACGTGTCAACCAACCAACATTGTAGACGACACAAGCGAAAGAATTTGCTATCTCGCTCGATAAGTCGAATTGACCGTCACAAGGGAACCTTTATAAGGTTAAGTCCTCAAAAGAACAGTATAAGAGAACCTCTCAATTCTTTTCTTCCAAAATAAAATATGTCCCCAAAAGAAATTCGGCCGGTCCTTAATATAGGCATTCTAGTTGCCACACAAACCCTAAAACCAGCCCTAGAAATCTAATGTGTCCTATTCTAGAATATTCCTAAACAAGAAGATAATTTTTTTTTTGACTTGGTCAAATATTTGATGAATCAAATTACGCCAAGATTTCCAAGATTCTTCAAGATTCGATCCAAGGTCATCTCCACGCCAAAGATTATACCAAGATTTGCAAGATTCTTCAAGATTTGATCCAAGGTCATCTCCACGCCAAAGATCACGAACTATGACGCCAACAGCTTACCTGAATTGCTTGGCCCGCGCTCGAGTGATCGAACCAGTCGGAATAGATAACAGGTCCGTAGCACCTCCTCCTCGATATGGCTCGATGTCCACATCATTGGGAATGTGAGATTTCAATAAGGCATTGCTGTAGTAGCTTTAAGTTCCTTATGAGTAGAAGCAAGATACTCTAGATTCATTCACATATGACTCACATTGGTAGGATTTATATCCTCATTTTTTTTAAACAAGGCAAACAAAATATTCAGGATTTTTCCATAAAGGATGGAGCACTTCTAGGAGAAGTCAGAGTGAGATTCTAAATAGTATTCTAACAATTTTTGTATGATTGAATCTAGTAAACTCATTTGAATAGAGAAGAGCCTTTGAATATTGACAAATTTAGAAAATTTGTTTTTATACTTAAGGCCTTTTCTAGGAAAGATTCAAAGTTGAGAAATTTGGGACATAATGTCCCAACCAATGATCAAATATTTGTTTGGAAGACTAGATCCAAAGATTTTGGTGGTTATAGAACACTGAGGGAATAACCGAATAGTTACTGGTGTAGTATGTACGTTTGCTGAAAAAGTATCTCCTGAGGAAGAGTTGAAATACTGGAAGCAAGAAGTCTAGTATTCTTCAGGGAAACTTTAGTGTCTAAAATTGAAGAACTAGCACTAGTGTCTATAAGAGTAATGATTGTGATTGGCTTTGAAGTGAAGATTTTAATCAAGAAATGAGGACAATGGACTTGGCCAGGATGTATACTAGGGTCTTATTCTACAGAAGTGAGGGATATATGGAAAAGATCTTCAGAGTCTGAATGAGAGTTTGTTTCACTAGGAGTTTGATAACAAGGTATAACACAAAGAGTTTGTTCAGATGGATTTTCATCGATGGAGAACAAAGATTCAACATTATCAGTTTCAAGAGAAACGCTAGTTTCTATTTCAAAGTGATGTATCAAGTAGTTCTGGCCCTTTTATGCCTGGGAGCAGTTTTTGGCGTAATGACCTTTCTTGTTGCAAATGAAGCATCGGGTTGACTTCTTGCGATTCATGCGATCTTTCCTTCTTCGAAGAAATCTTCATTTTTTCTTTCTTCAAAAGTGCTTAGATCCATGCTTGGATCTTTTTTCTTAAAATGTTGTTTTTTCCTGGAATTTTTTCCACATGAGCCATCACATTCTTTTTTAGAGCATTTGATCTTCAAATTCTAATGTGAACAAGCTCCATCAAGCTCTCAATTGTCTCTGATGTAAGTTTTCATCATTTGTCGTCTGAGACACAAATTATCGAGGTAAAGATGGATCTCATATTGTATTTCTCCAAAGGGAATATCCACAATTCTCATTTGCTTGTTGAGAAAGGATCTCTCAACTTGCTAGGAGAGCTCTCTGGAAGTAGAAGCTAGGAAAACTTATTTCAGGTTTGCATCAACTTTTAGACTATAGAAGAGTTTGATCATTTCTCAATAATGTTTGTTTAGATGCCTTTTCTAGAGAGAGCAGCATTTTCTTTCAAAATATTCTCTTCTTTTGAGTTCATGGAGGCCAGTAGGTTTGCCAACGAAAAAGTAGCAGATAAAAATAATAGCTTGGTCAAAATTTGTCAAGAGCATAAAATGCACTTGATCTTGTTATGGAGTTGATTGCCACCAATGTTTGAGACTACCGATAAACCTTGTGTCAAATTCACGAAAGACCTCATGCTTATCTTGATTTATAAGAGCTCGAGCATTTAGCCAAGTATGAAATTCTTCAAATCTTTTGGGCCATTTGGAATAGGAAATATAATCGAGGGTAAAAAACTATTTAGAAGAAGAAGTAGGAATTTGGAATTTTTTGGTTGAAGAACCTCTAGCTCATAGGAATTTGTTTCCATTTCCCGATCTAGTGGGTCAGCCATAAATATTGACGATGTGGCTGGTATAACAAGAAAGGATTCAATAGGAGGAATTGAAAAGGAAGAGGTAGACAAAAGGGATGCCCAGTCCGATTCTGAACTAGAATATGAGTTGATTGGAAGGATTGGATCTGGAGAAAACTAGGTAAGATCCTTCAAATCAATAAGATCAGGTTGTATATCTCCTTGATCGCTCAAATCTCTTAAAAATGATTCCAACGGATTGGATAACATCATCTAGTCCAAACCCTCAACAAACTTGGAGGATTCTTTAGACATCTTTTCTTTTCCCTTTTCCTTCCTTAGCCTATCCATTTCTCTGAGGTGATTTCGCATTTCTACCACATCAATTCTATCTCATCTTGTCACGACCCCAACCCCATCTCTAAGGTCATAAGTGACAAGGGTTATTTTCGTGACGTCCCAGGCTTGTTGCTGTCCTGATTCTTTTTATCTTATTATCATGCACAAGCGGAAATGTGAACAAATAACTCCCCAGACAAACAACAGTTGGAAGACTGGGACATATATCATACATAACACATTGATTTATATTATAACAATGCTTTTACAAGCCCTTTCTCTATGGGCCCTCTTTTCTTTTTGCATCACACTATAGGTTTTCCACATCGGTAAAAGGAATTCTTATCTCCTTTAGCATGACTGCAACTCCCAACACTAACTTAAGACTTCCATGCCTATCGAACTGAACGATAAGAGAGTAAGTTTTAAGGAAATTTAGTAAGTAAAATTCCTAGTTATCTACTAGGAAAGCATCTCATCATCGAAACCTAGCAAGTACAATACTCTCAAACAGTGTTAATGGCAAATCAATAGCAAACTTGTTGCTATCATTGACTACATGCAGATTCCCATCACAACATACTTTAATGCATGCTTACCATCAATTTAATAATGAACACATCAACATATCATACTTATGCATAACAGATACTCATGCAAATTCATTTATCGTCATCCTGGCTTGACTAGGCCCTCCCGGCTCGACAGGGGCTTCTAGCCTCTCACTGGGTTTCCTGACACAACTAGGGCATCTCGGCTGGACTGAGGCTTCCAGGTTCAAAACCTAGGCATCCCTGGCTCAACTAGGGCATCCTAACTCAACCAGGGAATCTTGACTCAACTGAGGCATCTCGTTCAATGAACGAGGCATTGCCACTAATGCTGTGTGGCGACGGGCGCTTTATCCTCTTTAAGTGCATGCATAAATGCATCATACAAGCCGGTTCTTATCTTTTCTCTTAACCGACACATGCATGGCCCGAAAGCGTGCTCATTCATTCATGTGTGTCATGAGTTTCTTATACTTTGTTAGCAAATATGTCGAGAATGATCTTTGGTCCATAACTTGAATTAATTACTTAGCGCCGATCCCTACACCGGACAAGGCTTGGAAACAGTACGCCTCAATACCGATCCAAGACCGTGAGGCTTGAGTAGACATCACTTTAGTGACGATCCCAAGCTTGACGGACCTCGGGTCTGACCCTATGTGAATACACATGTATCGAGAATGACCCTCGGCTCACGGTTTCATTCAACACCAAGCATAAAGTCCCCATGTCAATTTAAACTATGGAAATCGGCATGCTTGGTGCCTTACCAAGACCTCATGGATTTGGCAATTCCCGTACTGATCAAGGCATAAGATCGACACTCCTCAATGTCAATTCGGGACCTTGCGGCCTTTGGCGATTCTCGCACCAAGCGAGGCTTGGACCCAGCATCCTATTTATGCCGAAATCAAGGGTTTAGGGTTAGGGCGACTTGTCTTGCGATGAAATCAACCAAAATGAACCTTGGTTCCATTTCGAACATAAATGACTTAAGCACACAGCCATATCCCATAGCAAGCAATATCAAACAAAAGACATTGCACACTACTCATGGCTTGACGGGTGAGCACTTAACTAGTCTCAACAATGGGATCTACTTTCTTAGAGGAAAAAGAGGAATCTTACTTACCTTGGTGAACCTCGAAGACCAACTTAGATTAGCTTGAAGGATTGGGGATGCAAGGTAGAGAGAAAGGAAATGGAGGAGGAATGTGGGTGTTCAAGAGGAGGAAGGAGGAAAAAGTGGATGGCAATGGTGGAAATGAGGAGGGATCCTTTTATTTATACTACTCGACGCCATCATTACCAAGCCAAATGGTCCACTCTAATTTTTCCAAGTGTCCCGCCTAAAGTCCTTAGTTGGCAAGCCTACTTGTCCAATAATTGCACCTAAGGAATGAGGTGGCATGGCTCAAAGATCTTGATTGGCATTCTAGCTCATAGGCGTCATCGATGATGCCCCATTTTTTGCTCATTCATTAGACCACTTGTTCCCCACATTTAATGAGCACTTAATGAAGTTTGGATAAGATGCCATCAAAGTTGCCAACTCGGCATCTAGATTCTTCTGTCATTAATGAGGGACTTAGGTTTCTCTCTGATTTGGCCACATGTGCACCACCTTTTTCTTGCTCATCAAGGATATTTTCAACCTCATTATTACTTTTGAAAAGTCAAAGCACACATCACCCCCTTCATTAATAAGGGTGTTCTAGAGTTTTCTTCTATTTTGTCATTTTCATCATCAAGAAGATGGTCTAGAGAATTCCGTCATCTAAGTTGGTTCCGGGGTCGAAGAAGGGATCATTAGATATACCTCGAAAAACCAAATCACGTACACCCGAGGTTCGACCATCACGCCCCATGCTCGCCTGAATCGTTCCTTTGGATGGTCGGTCGGCTTAAAGGGTCGATTGTCCTTGAATTGGTTCAAGTCCAATCCTAAGAAAACCCATGGCCTAGCACTAAGCCAAGGCACTCATGGACCTTATAATTAGTGACGGAATAGCCAAGTCTATCCCTGAGCTCATTCCGATTGGTACCCGATCCATCTGTATGGTTCATAGCCGGTGCATTACTGATCCACAATCAAACATCACAAATTCAATATTCCTTTATGATCATTATAAATTAAATAGGAAATGATTCATTTTTGGTCAGAAGATTATCACATTTAATCAAGTCAGATTGTTTGTGTATCGGTGCATAGCCAAGCAGAATCACCCGCGGCAGGGCACTATGACCGGTCGGATCGACCCATGACCATCCGTCGATCCAAAATCATCCCATGATCAATCCTCATGATCAAAAAGTCATCTTATGAGCTGGTGATCCTATCCCATCGATATGGTCGGTAGAAAATTCACGGTCGACACCTCGACCATTTCATGATTGATTGGTCGGTCGGACCATGACCGATCCTTGATTCCTTACCGGTTGAACCGATCGATTCATGGCCAATGACCCATGGTTGATCCATGCAAGACCTTATGGCCGATCCTTATTAGGGTCGGAATCGAGGATGTTACACGTCCGATAAAGATTTCTACAATAGCAGCAAAAACAGAAAGAAGAGAATACTCAGTTCTCGACAAAGTAGGGAATGGATCAGAGGGTCTCAATTTCCCTTCTTCAAGGAGTTGGATTTACATCTTGAGTTTCTCTATTTCAGCCTTTGGGTTTTCAAAGTGATGATATCCTAAATATTATCTAGATTCCAAGGCATGAAGCCCTTTTTGGAAGTCTGAAAGCATCTTCTTGGTGATTTTGTCATATCTCTTGAGATCCCTTTGAATATCAACAATTTTAGAGTCAATCATCTTGAAAGCATTGTTGTGTGCCAAAAAAGTTTATGATTACTAGTTTAGAACAGCTTCGGCAACAAGAGTTCTCTTTTGCCTTCCATGTTTGTTCACTTAAGTTCGAACAGGGATTTTTGGGACATGATATCCACCCTGGGGGTCAATAAATTCTTGAATAATTGGAAAAGAAAGCTTAGAGCTTTCTCAAGTAAGAGGGGGAAAATCTGTGTCTTGGAACATGGAAATTGAAGGATTAGCCTTCTTCAGACTTTTTGGCTAGATGGTGTTTCAACTGGAAATTCAAGTGGGTATGAATTCTTTTTTACCCACTTAAGGATTGGCTTGTAAAATAGGGAAATGGCTAGTGTGACATCTTGAATTTGACCTCGTCTCGAATATATGAAATGGTTGTTTCGTTGACGCGCTTATGGTTAATTTAATCGGAACTGATCACTCACGAGTTAAGTAAGCTATTAGGTGAGGCGGTTAAGGGATGTAAACGCGAAAGACTAGAGAATTCGATCAGAAATCGACCACTCGACCATAATAATCAACAAGGGTCAATATGACACCATTATAAATCGATTAGCGAACGGATATGAGTCAATTCGACGGAAGTACATAGTCGAATTGCAGGTGGTTCCGCATGATTGTGAAATTCGCGTCGAACGGCAATAACCCGATTTTCTATCGATATTATATATTCGGAACACGTAATTAAAACCTTGCGATTATGTGACAACCCAGGGTCATCTACGATTCAGAGATGCATGAATGTGGATCGAAAAATTATCCACCACGGGTCAAATGCACTAAAATTCCTAAAAGCTACCGGATAGATTAGGTCGTACTAAAGTCACGTTCGGTCGATTTTAACCACAAAATTGAATTCGGTTTCGGGAATTGGACGTTCGAGCATGTCACGATTCATTTATTGGATGTCATCTTTTGGAGAATTTTCATCGAATCCGGAATTTTGTGGAAAAATGAATTTCGGACAAAAAGAAAAAAGAAAAGAAATTCGGATCGGAGGAAAAATAGGTTTTTTCTACCCTAGTTTGGCTTATTTTTGGGGAAATTAGAGCAAATTTCTAATTGGATGAGCCATGGACTTTAGGGCATGAAAACTTTGGAGGCATAGTGATGATGGGCTTGATATTTTGGCTAAGTTCTCATTGGCCATTCCCTTGACTTCTTAGTTCTCTCTCTCACTCTCTCCCATTTCCCTCCTCTCCATGTGCACGTTTAGTCCTTCAGCCGCCCATTTTCCTCTTTTGCTTATTCCCTCTCAGCTTCTCCTTCACTTTTCTTCATCCCATCCATTCTACAGCAGCTCCACAGCCCCCATCATCTGCATGCCCCACCATCCATCTCCATTTCTCCTCCTCACGCCAGCCAACGCCACCACGCCAACTCCACCCACTAGCAGCTTCATCATCATCCCATCACCATCACCAGAACAACCAGCCACCATCACCAACCCAGCGCTCCACCCATCACCGCCAACACCAGCTTCATTATCCATCCTTGTCCACCTCAGCTCACCACTCCACCACAGCAATCATCCCATCTTCACCTCCTCTGCACCATCACCGCCATTCACCCTCACGTAAACTCCACCACCTCACCGAGCGACCACCAGCACCCCACCACCCACGATTCCTTCACCGCCCAGCTTCCCATCATTTGCCATCTTCACCGAGTAGCCACCGGAACTCCACCTCATGTCCAGCAGCCCGCCCAATCGACAAACCACCCACGCCAACAGCTCATTTCACCGCCATCCAGTACCGCACGCCTCCAGCTCACCCGACCAACCCCAAGCCGTGAGTTCCACCTTAATGCCACCGCCCCCGTCAAGCCTTCATTCGAGACGCAGTTGTCTCAAGTTCTCGTCACCGTCGTGTTGCCATCACCGTGAGTCCGCCGCCGTCCTAATCCCGTGAGTTAAGTCCCTAATCTTTGATTAGGTCGTTAATTACGCTTAGGGGAGGTTAGATTAGCTAATGAGGATTACTTTAGTTAATCCTAGGTTAGTGTTAACTAGCTTGGTTAGGTTAGTTAACCACAGTTAGGTTAATTGATCATGGTTAGGTTAATCAAGTCGATTAGCTTAATTAATCACATTTTACTTAATTAATCCCGATTTATTTAGTTAATCGTAATTAGCATAATTAGTGACGGATTAGCCATTTCGTAGAATTTGACGCTCATTTTCTTGGATGAATTTATGTGTGAACTTGAGTGCTACACGTGCAATATTATGTGATTGGTTTTTTTATGATAATTATCCATTATTATTGCAAAAGATGATTTTATGGGCATTTAAATAGAAAGGAAATTAGGTGTCGGGTTTGGACACCAAAACTTATTTGCTCAATAAAACAATGAGGTTTTAAACTAGGTGTGTGCAAAGTTTGACGGATTAATTTTGAGTACGTGAGCACCTACGAATTTATTTCGGAAAGTTTTGAACAAAAAATAAACAGAGTTGCAAGGTTTATTATTTAAAAACGAATTTTGATGTTTTGGGCTGATTGACGGAAGATAAGAAATGGGTTTGATTGATGACGTGCTCGTATGATCACTAAGCCCTTTCTGATGCGTTTACGCGGGATGATGCTCCTTCGTGGAATGTCGTCTAGGTGAAGGATGCTAGACGTTGCCGTTTGCGGATGGATTTTGGAACGAAGCTCCTTTGTGGAATGCCGTCTAGGCAAAGGATGCTAGAAGTTGCCGTGCCCGAAGGGGCTGGACCATGCCCAGTTACACCGGATGACCGCCGACTTTTGTGTTGGCCGTGGCCGATGGGTTGTAATAACCGAAATACGCCTAAATTGTTGTGATGCTTTGCGCCTGATTATGGGGAAAAATTGTTAGGCATGGTATGGGACATGCCATAACGGTTTTACTGTATAATCGGGACCCATGTGAATGTTTGGAGGATGAGAATCTTGTGTTCTAGTTATTAATTACGTTTGTTGTATTTATAATGGCATACGTGATGCGCTAATATGCAGGGACATGCCGGAGGCGAGGTGAGTTTGGTATGGTGTGTGTTTAGGGCCGCCTTCAAGGAGAATTTGCATCATAATCGAGGTTTAGGCTGTTGACTCGCTGAGATTTATCTCACCCCGTCGTGGTTAACCTTTTTTCAGGTACTTAGTATGGAGATACGTCCGGTTCAAGGTTCCGTGGGACATGGAATTAGAGTCTACCTTCTTCCTTAATCCCGGGACCACTCGGACTTGTGAGTTAGTGGTGATCACGATTTGGGTCGATGAGGGTTTTGCTAATGTGGTGCTTCATTGCTTCAAGGGGTGGTTCATTAATGAGTGCAATGGTGCTCGGGAGGGTCCCTTGCATGGTTTTGACGGACCGCTTGTCGGAACGGAGGATGGGGAGGTAGGTCACCCCATGGACATCGATATACTGGATGGTGTCGTGGAGGATTCCGAGCCCTAGTCGAAGGGATCCAGGGCGTAGGTTTCTTAGGGGTTTCTTTTTTAGACAGACTTGTAAATATGAACTCGTAGGGTTGACTTGAAATATGTATAAAGCGTACTTTGTAAAAAATCGCTGGCATGTTTTTACTATCTCTATTTCTGATGATTGACTAAGTGTTGTATTTAATTTGCTTCCACATGTGCTTAATTGAAAGATAAAAGGAATGGGTCGGCGACATGTCCTGGGACGTTGCATTTTTAATTGACCACCGAGGGATGTGCGTGTGCCCATGGTTGGGGGCGTGACATCCCCACCTGAAGTGATATTAGAGCCCGGTCAGTGTCTGGAGTGATAAGGTGCGATTGGTCTTGGGATAGTTAGCTAGAAAAGACATTTTCCTTACGCTGATGCTTGTGATTGATTGATTATTTTGTATGGGTCGCTCAGATTTCTAATTCCATGTTAGAATTGGAAAGCAGGTTTCTGTAAAGATTTTACAAGAAAAGCGATCCTGATCAGAGGAATCCTCGAAAGGGCAGTTTCGACTGTTACTCGGGGAAGAACGCTGACTCAAATTGGTACCCGAGGTAGAGCACCGGCTCAGGCTAGCGTGAGGGAAAGAATACTGCCTCAGGCTGGTACTGGGGAATGAGCACTAGGCGATCCTAGGTTAAATGGGATCGTTCAGGCATTAGAGACTTTGGGGAATATGATGGGTTAGCAGGTTCAAAATCAAGCTACTACTACCGCCGCCACCATTGCTGCCGCCAATGCCGTTGCCGCTGTTGCCGTTGCACCTGCTGAAGTCCCACCAGGAAATGGGAATGGTGAGTGGCTAATGCATAAGCCGGTGGAGCAGTTCCTAAAGCTGAAACTGCCAAGGTTCTTTGGAGCAAGCGATCCTGAGGCTGCAACCCTCTGGATTCGAGAGTTAGAGAAAGTCTTTGCGCTGCTTTGGTGCTCTGTAGAACACAAAGTAGTCCTGGTTGTTTACCAAATGCAGGGTAATCCGAGTACTTGGTGGGAAGCCACCAAAGGGAGAGTATTTCCCAAAGGCACGGTTCCTGTCACGCCCCGATCTCACGACGCATCACCGACCCCGGTTTTTTAATACGCAAGCAGAAGTATATAATAAAATTCCTAGACAATAAAACAATGAGATAGAAAAGTAAGGCCATATTTCTCAAACCTGAAAAACCACAACCACACTTTTATACACAGCAAACCTCATAGTATATTTTACAATACTATTAACAAGTCAGATCTATTGCACATCAGATCAAGACTCAAAGTTTGCAAAACAAGGTAAAGGTCTTAGTCTTCGTCGGGGTCATACTCGGGATCGTCCTCTGGATTCTCTTCCGACTCC
The DNA here is from genome assembly GCA_017140595.1 of Eucalyptus curtisii. Lineage (NCBI taxonomy): Eukaryota > Viridiplantae > Streptophyta > Magnoliopsida > Myrtales > Myrtaceae > Eucalyptus > Eucalyptus curtisii. The sequence continues at coordinate 360,152 of CM029494.1, read as the reverse complement.
TCTTCCTCGAGGTCTTCTTCTTCAGACTCCTCCTCTTCAGGCTCCACCTCGGGTTCCTCCTCAAGTTCTTCCTCAGGGTCTTACAACTACTAATCCTCTTCTAGTTCCTCCTCTTCAGGCTCTTCATCTGGCTCAAAAATCTCTCCTTCCTCCTCACTCCAGTTAGCGTCCTTGACTGAGTACACCGAAGTATCAGCATTATCCTCAAGATTAAGGTCCTTAGTGTCCACCACCGACCCATCCTTAGGATCTACAGTCCCCTCCCCGAACGCTTCCTCTAAGACGAACAGAGGTACATTACCTTCTGGCATAGGACCCTCCCTTCGCCCATCATGATATTCACGATACCACGACTGATACTTGTGGGGCCTCAAGTCATCTATACCCACGTCAACCCAGACGGTCGACTTAACCAGAACGTACTCGAGTCCTTCCGGGTGAGGGTGTATTGGAAAGTGAATTTCTATCTGGTGACTTCTTCGGGTATACCAAAATGCATGGGAGGATGAGGAGGTGGAGTTGTTGCTATCTAGGGGCCTGAAATGTTATCCCACAACGGGGTGAGACGACGTCTTAGCGAGTTCTACCCCCTAAGACTCGATTAAAAGGCCAATAGGCCATAAGGGCTGCCTATGCACAACACAGGTCAGGGGACTTACCTTGGCCTCATATTACACCTGCAATTCAACACAGTTCGAATAGGCACCCAATCAATTCAATTCACCGCATAAGATCAAATCATTGATCAATCGATCTAGTCGATAGCATGTCACCACGACCTCCCACCGGTCGGTACATTCCATACTATCTATAATGTCCTATCAAATCAGGACCCACTCACCCTAAGCTGATAATAGATAGTGTAGCTCGCGCAAAGCTGATAAGTAGTGCACTACTCGCAATCTAAGCTGACATATCAAAGCCCGTAGGTTGATATAGTATACTAATAGTGCTCTCTCTAAGCTGATAAGGTATAGTGCTCCCAATCTAAGCTGACATATCAGAGCCCGTAGGATGATATAGTATACCGGTATACTGCTCGCAAATCTAAGCTGACATATTGCTCATAGGTCGATATAGTACACCACATCCAACCATTCAAATAAACTCTTCAATTTTATCATACCTAATAAAAATACACGTGTGTGGGTACACGGCCGGCCTTAGCTAAAATAATATAATTTTCTTTTCACAAATCCCACCATTTTCTGTAGTCCACCAAAATATTTTTAGCGCTATCAACCGACACCTGGTTATTTTCCAAATAATTACCAAAATTAATTAATTTAGGAAAATAATCCAAAAATCACAAATAAATCAATTCAACACAAATTAATGCTCAATTAAAAAAACGAACTGCACCACGATAATCAGCATAAAATTCTAATCACTGGCTATCTCGGTCTAATTTCCGGAAAATAAATAAATAAATAAATAATTACAAAAATTAATTATTAACTAGCAATAAATCCAACTTAGGCCTGCAATGCCTAATTGGATGCCGAAATGGACCCGAAAAAATTCCGAGTTTGATTCAATAAATAATAGAACCTATTTACTCGCTAATTGCTACAACGAACCACCTAACATGTATAAGTAAATCACTAATTTAATTACTATAATATAATCTATCCATCTAATTGCACTTAATTAAATCTAATCAACCCCTAAGCATCATTAGTCTACTAAGCAGGGATTAGTGAGTAAAACTCACTTGATTAACGAGCGGGTCGGTGCGAAACATCGGGAACGCGGCGGGGACCGACTATCCTCAAGGTGGGCCAAGTAATCGAGGCTGAGACCACCTCAAAACGGGCCTGGAATAGTGCTAGAAACCCACTTTCCTGCTTGCTATTCGCTGCTGGTTGGGGGCAGATCCAGGGCCGGTTGAGGTGAGTAAGGGCCAGTGAAGTTGCAGCAAGGCCGAGTGACCAATGACGGAGTTTGGTGGGGCTTGGATGGCGATGCACAACCTTCGGCTAGGCTCGGGATAGCCCTGGGACACGAGCACAGGAGGCTGGGACGGCGTGAGGGAGACAAAGGCGCGCGGGCGGCATTCCGGCAACGGTGGCGGCGTGCGAGCAGCTCCTGCTGTGTCCGGCGGTGCTGTTGTGGGCGTCAAACAGCAATGGAGGAGGAGAAAGGAGTGTTGGTCATCGGTCTTGAGGGAGAGAGAGAGAGAAGAGGGAGAGATGAGGTTGGAGGGGCCCCTTTGGCTTGTTTTGCCACAAGTTTGTCCCCCTTTGACTCATCATCAGCCAAGCATAGCTTCTTTGGCTGTCCATGAGCCACGAATGCTCACCCACAACCATTGAAATGGTCCAATTTGGCTAGGCAACGGGGGAGCTATGAAATTGCATACATTCCTCACCAATTGGGCATTCATCCTTGCTTAACCCAACCCAATTCGATCATAATAAATTCAATTGACCATCCATCAATCATCTCGGCATTTTACTTCACCAATACAACCCACTTGCTTCCCAAATTTGCAATCAAAAACGATCTCGACCTTGTTGACACCTAAATTTTTTCCCAAAAATCATTTCCAAAAAAATGGGAACTTGCTTTTCCACAAAAATATTTCTTGTCAAATTATTGCATATAGATTATCTAGGTGTTTAGTATAGTTTTTTTTTAATGGAAGATGTTTTTCCTAAAAAAAAAAGAAAAGAAAAAGAAAAAAAGAAGAAGAACAAGCAAGTTGGGGCCAATGATCTAAATGTGACTAGCCAAGCCTAGGAGGTCAAATTGGAATTAAAATGGCAAGTTGGGGCCAAAACGCAATTTTCAAAAGTTGAGGGACCAATTCGCAAATTTGGCAAAATTTCACCCGAACCCTTAAATCATCATCTTGGTCACTAATTAAGTTGAAATTGAACTTGGGCCAAGTCGAATCAATCAAATCAAGCCAAAAAGACCACATTTGTATTGAATTTGGTATTTTCGGATAAGAAAATGGCTAACTTTGAGGGACTTTCTTGCAAAATTGGGTGGGTACAATTGCAAAATCTGGTCGAGATCTTAAACTACTATACATGAGCTTGCTAATTGATTAAAAACCGCAGCCAAATTGATGGATTAAAGCACTCAAACGAGCTACCAAAACCCAGCCCACGGTTTGGTTTCAATTCGGAGCTGCTGAGTAAGCAACTTGGTGGCCCCACCATATCCTCCTCAGCTGCCCAACCAGCCCGATCTCTGCACGTGATGGAAGGCCATTATTGGTACTGCAAGTAGACAAACTTTGGTCAGGGATAAGTTGCTGAAGGCACGGGAAAATCGTACCAAATCCGCACACTCAACATCTGCAAGATTTGAAAATTCTGGCTAAGTCAGAAAGTGGGTGGACAGCTCAGTTGGCAGGCTTGGTAGGTGGACAAAAAGCCGACCAAGAGATTGATGAAGCCGGTGGATAACATCTATGAAGCATGCTATTTTGAGAGAAGAGAGAGAGAGGAGACGAGAGGGAGAGGAGAGAGCTCGGAATCGTTCCCCAAAGACACCTTCAGAAGCAACTCCAGAGAGCAAAAAACCCAGAAATTTTAGACCGACCCTTGCAAAGAAAAGTGAAATTTTCACAAACTTACGACCAAAATTAGCCAAAACCTTCAACTAGAGAGTGAAACGTCACTCAAGTATCTTTCCAACCATAGGTCGCAGGTCCCAAATGGAGACCGGGAAGGCCTCCTAAAGCCCCCCGAAACAGCACCCTCCTGGCCGGCCAAGAAACTCCGAAAATTTGTCTTGAGCCCAGTTGGTCACAAGTGGAGGAAAGCCAGTGTTTTTTAGAAATTTAAGAAACAAATGAGGAAAATATTGACTTTTACCCCAAACTATAATATATATATATAGTTTGGTTTGGTGTCAATTTTTCCAACAAAAGACATCTTGAAGTCTAATATTAGAGGTCAACAAAAACCTTCGTTGTCAGTTCTTTTTTCTGCAGATCTCATTTCCAGTTGAAGAAGCCAACTTCCACGGGATTCCGACGATAATTTATCGGTTTCCTCGGCCAAGAGCTACTTGAAAAAGAAACTAGGAAGCAAGGTAAGTATCCTAGATGTATTTTTGTTTGAGTTTGAGCATGATTTGATCATGAAAATCAAGAGGAAAACCAGCCTGGAAAACTGATTTTTGAGGCTGGAATTTTTCTAAGTATTGAAATCTCTTCAAGAGTTTTGCATGTGTGCTTCTTGGAGAGGTCGTTTTGATGTTGTTCGGTGGGTCATTCTCTATGATGTTTGTTGCATTTGAAAGCTCATGTTACCTACTTTCACTCGGATTAAGAAGTGTTTCCCTTAGATCTCGTATGTGATGAGTGTCGGGGCTTGAATATGGGCATTCAACCTGTTTGCTTGACTTGGGTTCAAACCCAGATTTGCAAAATCAGCTCACACCCGCATATTTGATGATGATTCCAGCTTGGTTTTCGTGTGTTTTAAGCTGTGATTTCCATCTAATCTTGCTCCTTGCATGTGGTAGTATAATCTTGATACTTTAGTTCCACGTGAGATTGCTTATGGGTTGAGATTGAAGGCCGCAAACATGGCCCGGCGAAGCTGTTTTGGGGTGATTTAATGCACGTCAAGTGTTCGATGAAATGTGCAAACCAAGTTTCGATCTTGAAACGGTCGATTTGAGCTTGATTATTGTAATATTCATATGCTGTGTTGCTCCATGTTAGCATAGATCGGTTTAAGGAATTATTATTAATATTAAAAAAATAATAATAATAATAATAATAAAAAATATGAAAATTTCAAAAAAAATATAAAAGTGATAGATGGTATCAAATTAAGACAAAAATGGCATCTATGAAATTTTCCTAATTTTAAAAGGTCATTTTCCTAATTTAATGCTATTTTGGTATTTTATGATCATTTTTGTAAATAATCCATTTTGCATAGATTAAAATTATCTAGAGTAATTTCATGCATCTAGAGTAATTTCATGCATATTTAAATTTCCATTTCGCTCACGGGGTCCTGTCCCGGGCATGATAACAAGGCCATGTAATATTATTCGCCCGACTTGTATCGGGTCTTTCTTTTCCGCATTACTTTCAAGTCATTTCAATTTCTTGGATATTTACTTGCGCACCGCTTTTCATTAATTTGAGTGTAAATTTCTCTTCCAAATTATGTTAGGGTTAGTCTAGACATTAAAAAAAAAAAAAAAAAAACCTACAAAAACATTTGCTTGGACACTTAGCGGTTTCATAAAGATTATAATTGGTAATCAAGATTGTGTGGCCATTTAGATTAAAACCTTTCAAGTTAGTGGTACCGCAAGGGCGTTAATAGAAACATTAGCGTAAACAAGTCCCCGTTCCTAGAAATCTCTGGTTGCGTAGGAATCGAGACAACACTCCCGTGTCTCGATTGGTTTCTAGCCGACCCCAATAGGCTAGTGGCGACTCCTAGAAATATTTAGGTTGTTAAGAACTAAAAAACAAAATCCAACGTCACGCGAGGTATGGGCTTGGGAGAGCCTACGCCTAATTTAGGGCCATTGGTCCGCCTCTTTAGGCAAATGCCCCTAAACCGTTCTTTCTTTCCTAGGGACGGAAAAAAAAAGAGGTCGTGACAGCTTGGCGACTCCACTGGGGACTTGGTTGCAAACCTTAGAGGACTTAGGCCGTAATAACTTGGTTGGTTGTTCACTAACATGGCCTTCATTTGATAGCGCATGTCAAAGTCCCGTGGAAACCAAGGTTAGTCCGCTAACAATGTGTTAAATGTTTTTGTAGGTTTGGAGTAATAAGGGGTGGAGTGTTTGTTAACCCATTTCTTTTGCACGGAGGCGTAGGAATGTATGTCTATATGGATGAAATTGAAGTGTTGTTTGGATATCAATTGTTGTGCGTGCCTTTATACTTATCGTAGCACTACACATTTGCACACACAACCCGCGATCTAAAACCCCGATCGTACTAGGAAGCCCATAGGAGGTGCCAAAAGATGGAACCCGTGCGGGGAATGACCCATGGTTATCCACTTTTGGTCCCGCTCATTTTGATCAATGATAAAGAGAATTGTCCGACGTAAGTGCGGAGTGGGGAAAACTCTTTTGATCTAATCAAAATGGGGACCTTAAGCCTTTAGAATTCCACCTTTAGGTGTCAAACCTCACAAGTTTACATCCGTGTGTCTATGTGATTAAAAAAAAAAAAAGTCTCTTCACCCATTGTAAGTATGATTTTTGCATCTACTTGCTCACTTCGGATTGAAATTTTCATTTTTTGGAGATTCGCGGAAATCAATGGAATGCCCTTGGTGATATGGACTTGGCACTCACTCTTAAGCATTGCAAATACCTATGAGACACTGAACATATGTTTTTGTTTATGAACTCAAAGTCACATTTTGTATAGAAATTCTTCCAAGTCAAGATTACATTTTGGGGCATAGACTTAAAATCGAATTTTCAATAAAATTCTTTCTTGGTCACATTCCGAAATTAAAATTCAAATCACATTTTGTGTAATGATTTCTCAAAATAAAAATCACCTCACCTTTGCATGAGTGAAATTACAAATTAATTTTCAAAATCAATGCCCCATTTGTGTATAAAACTTTTGGAATAGAATGGGCATTCAATTGATAGCTGTGGATCGATCTTTTAATGAAATCTCCTCTTACTAATAAAACTTGACGAAATACCAAATTCTCGTAAGTGGATACTACGGAGAAGGTATCGTCACCTTGATTTCATTGTAAGAGGCAGCTTTATTGAAAGATCAATTTTTCATTCATGTACTGACATTATCTTCCTTTCGCAGGTCATGCATGACAACCATTCCTTGAACTCCTCTTGCTTGACCATGCCAAAGTGGACTTTAAAGCTAGAACGAGAATTGTGCTTATTATTCTCCTCTATGAAAAAGCTTCCTGTACTTTATCATTGTCATTATTCCTATTAGGAACCGTGTTTTGCATTTTGGGTTTTGATTGTGGACCCAATGAAATACTTTTGTAAATCATACAACTAACATTTTTTAATAATGAAGTTAGAGTTCATAAAATTTATATTCTTTAAAACACTTGAAGTGTTTCAAATTGAACCTTTAGGCTGAGCTTTTATGTCTTAGCTTAAAAATGTTTGAAAATGAATTTGAAGAAGAACTTGCGCAATATTTTATCTCTTCACTTAATCGCTTTCGCAGGTTGATCCACAGGATGTTGCTTTGAGAGGGTAAGGTTGTAATCGTTCCAATAGAGATTTCTTGTACAACAACTAACTCAGTCATCCATTTTTTGTCAAACAGGCAAAATGACGGTTTTGTTCAAGATTGACATTTACTTCCTCTAAAAAAGACAAAAACGTGGGCCTTTCCTTAATAGAGCAAGTCATGAGATGCACCAATTCATGTTCATTTATGGGCATATTTGGTTGAGCCATGAACTATAGAAATATTTTCGCAGCATATGAACTTCAAACATTATGATTAAGTGTGAAAAGAGTCATCAAAGACTCAAAGATCACAAATCTGCTAGCCTAATGGCAATCTCTATTACTTCGAAAGTGGCTTCCACAAAAATTCCACATCTTAGATGCCCTCATATTAATTTGACATTCTTCGTGGAAGAAGAAATCTCTAGACATTCTTTGGTATCAAACTACTTCGTTGGTTGCAAACAAGAAGCATTTACAATCCCCCCACTTCCAATGGTTTCTTGGCATCCAATCCTATATGGAGATGATTATTGGTGGTCTTCAAGACAACACTTCAAGGTGTAGATGTACACAAACAAGAATCGGTCATCAAACGTTGCCCTCAAATAAAAGGTGGTAATCGTTTCAAGTTAAATTCGATTTATTTTAGGAATGACTTGTCCTTGCACTTTGTGCAGATTTTAGTGAGGCAAATTACTGGCAAGCAACAAGACTACATGGGGAGGACAACCTGGTCCAGAATCACACAATCTTTAAAAGAAAAGGGTGTGTTCGTTCCCAAAGTCAAAAAAAAAAAAAAAAAAAACTCATTCATAAACTGACATAGCCACCCATGCTTACAGATTGTGAAGTGGGAAATGCATTGACACAGCAAAAATGGCGAAAAATCACCTAGCCTAAAAGGGTATGCGGGAAACTGAGTAAAGCATGAAGGATTCAAATGAAATGAAGATTCATCAATCCAACATAATGAAGCTGCATATGGACAAGTTATCTAACTCAATGTGGCATACATTTGACCATAAGGACAATATCTTCCCTTCTTCCACAAAGATATGATGAGATGCGGAATTGCCCCACTTTGAAAAAGGGTGTACTTCCTTCCTAAACCTAATGTACCTAGGAATAGAAATAATACATTGTTCTCGGATATGTAGGAAATTTTAATTGGGGCAAATGGCCACAAAATGGATCGGGAACACGCAATGCCTGAGTCACCCGACTTCTAAAAAGGGAAAGATTCAAATGGAATAGACATTTGTCAAGTGAATTGATGTCAATCATGAGAGCAAATCCATCCCCATAGCCAAGGAAATAGGATGGAACGCGGTCATCAATATGCCGTAAAAGGGAGTATACCGTTCCTAAAATGAATTATGCCGAGTATGAAAATAACATATTCGTCTCTTTTTCCTTGCAGTTGATGAATGGGGCAAATCACTTAAAGTAGAGTAACTCTCACCCATCAGCAAGACGAAACACAGTCAATTGATTCAACACAAAAAGGGAGTATCGTTCCTAAATTAGCCCAATTCAATTTTGGAATATAAGTAATATGCCCCATCTCTTGTAGGAAAAGGTGTACATTGACCGCTGGAGCAACACCTTATACCAAGAAGGCATGCTAAGGCCCAACCATTCATTTTGATGGAATAAATGGAGTAAAACATACAAGGAGCAATGCTCTCACATGTCGAAACAAGGAGTACCCCTCTCCTTTCATCTTTGATGCCCACTTAGAATGAGTGAATTCGATAATATCTAAATGGCCCATTTGCAAGATCTTCAAGGAAATGTTAACACCGAGGAGCGAAGGCACATGAAGATGAAAAACAAGACATTTAAAGAAGCATCGGTATATGAGGAACAAACTCGAGAAATTGATTTAAGCAGAATACATATCGACCAAGCAAGCAAATGAAGGTAACACATGTTAAATTCACCTAACTTGGTTTAAAAGATGTGTCGTTCAAGAGCCAGTTCAATTAAATAAAAAAGGGAAGCGCCCCATGGACACTACCGGCGCTTCGGCCTGGTGGTATGGGGAATGAATGAACGGGTCCGAGAGGTACGGGGTTTGATCCCCAGAAACGGCAATAAGGCTGCCATGTAAAAAAATAAAAATAAAAAAATAAAAACTTTTGCATCTCTTATTTTTGCAAAAAGAGGAAAATGCTTGGACTAATGAGACCAATGACCTGCGATTCTCTTCAAGCCTTAAAACAGTACGCTCATTTCGCCGTTTGCTGTCAAATGGTGAAACTGACCAAGGGTAATGTTGTATCGTCTCTAGTTTTACGATCCTTGAGGATTCATGTACTAACACATTCCCTTTTGTTCTTCGTAGGGTCGCCTGATTACTAAGGCACAGGTAAGTACCCTTCTTCTCGGAATCAAATGGAAAATAAATGGAGAATTTCCATCGCAAAAAAGAACATTCAGTGTTTTTCTAGAAACAAGTGCAAAAAAATGGAAATTGAAGAAACAAGTTTTCCACAAAGTTTACAAAAATCTTCTTTACCTTTAAATTGTCCATCCACTCGACGGATCACTCATTTTGAGTCAAAGTTCCCTATGGAGATTAATCCACCCAGATGATCTCAACAAAAATGAAAGGCGATGTTACTTATGCCAAGCGAGAAACACTTAGGATGAGGAAAGGCAACCCATTTCCAAACATGTCCTTTAAGCACTCTGGGATTCAAGTGAAAAAGAAAATCCATGTCGTTTAAGGTCAATGAATTCATTCGCAAGTGGTACATAGATTAAGATGATAAGAGGCATTTCTTTCATCTATCATACACACTACAGGTGACAATAGTTAGCCCATTTGAGCCTTTTAATGTGAAGAATTTTCTACAAAATACCCCTGTCAAGAACCACCCCACGATGGGGCAATTATGGAGGTTTGGGTTGACATTATTTGGAGAGGAAAGATGAGAAAGGTTTCTTTGCTCTCACTTGCATAAATCTTTTTGCGGCAACTTCATGAGAAAGGTTTCTTTGCTCTCACTTGCATAAATCTTTTTGCGGCAACTTCAGGTGAATTCTTATGGAAGCTCGAAGCATCCCAAAGTGAAGAAGAGCATTCTTTTCTCTACCCAAACACCGATACCCTTTGCTTAAACCAAGTTGAGCTTAATCATTCATTTCCAAAGCTCGAGTGGTGATTATCTCCCCACATTGGGGCAAGGCATATGATTTGCCAAGGCAAGTGATATTTACGTGAAAATGCGGAAAACATCTCGAAAGTCCTAAGAGTTTAAAAAGTTCAAAAGAGCAAAAGTCAAATGAAAATTAAAGGGCATGAACAAGCAGTGTGCCTGGTAAAAGCAAGGCCAATGCCCGGAAAAAAAAAAAAAAAAGGAGGGAGAGTGGAAGAAAAACAATTGCATCAAGAGGAATGTCTCTATGAAAGCAAAAATGGCAAAAAAAAAATGCCTGCATTGAAAAGAAAATCATATTGCAAATGCAAAAGCCATTATGTTAAGATGATTAGTCAAAGGACTTTCGAGACAATTTGAATTTTAAAAGTCAAGTGCTTAAAAAAAAAAGGATGATATGGTAATGATGCCATGATAATCACCAACTCTCAAATCCCCCATCAACAAAAAGATCTAAGCCTTTTGAGCTAAGCCTTTTGAGCCTTTCACCGAACCAACATTACAACCTATTCCCAAAAGTCTCTTGATTGGGATAATTTGAGTGGAAATTAGGATTTCTAAAGAAGATGCCGCTTGAAGAAGTGAGAGCAAGGTTGTCTTATCTCATCTGAAGGTTTCTTGACTTGTAAACCTGGCGAAGATGTCGATCAGTGATCAATTCATTTCATAGCCAATGATGCTTATCCATTGCTAAAACCATGACCAAACCTACACTATGGTCCTTCTAAAAGACCTCTTAGATTGGTCAATATGTACTTATTGCGAATGATTCAAAGCCTTGCACACTGGAAGAGTGAGATTGAGTGATCAGTTTATTTCCCACATGAATAGATGGGATCAAATAGCCATTTTCTTGAGAATATGCGAGAAGCCCTTTCTGACTAGGTGTCCTTGCTTGGCATACTTGACAGACCTTTCTCATAAGTCAAGGTCATTTCGACAAGGACTTTTCTCCCAAGAGAATTTGACGATTAATGATATCATCCGAGCGCGATGATAATTTTGTGAGTTTGTCAAGTGGTCAGAATTAATTTAATTTGTTTATGTAATCATTGCCTTCTTATTACCGATATTCTTTTGACATTGTTTCTAATGACATGTGTTGAAATTGATCTCATCTAGTATGCTTTCGCTACTAGAGTACTTGTTATAATGAATTCTATTTGATGTGCAGTACCCATTTCAAAAAAAATGATCTTAGAATATTCTCGAATGACAAGTTTCTCCAGTGAAACCACACAATTTCAAAGAATTCATGGGTCAACATTAAACCACACAATTCCAAAGGGTTCATGGGTTAGCCTTAAACCATGCATTTTCAAAAGGTTCTTGGTCATCCCTAAACCTTGCAATTCCAAAGGGTTCATGGGTTAGCCTTAAACCATCCATTTTCAAAAGGTTCTTGGTTATCCTTAAACCTTGCAATTTCAAAGGGTTCATGAGTTAGCCTTAAACCATGCATTTTCAAAAGGTTTTTGGTTATCCTTAAACCTTGCAATTTCAAAGGGTTCATGGGTTAGCCTTAAACCATGCATTTTCAAAAGGGTCTTGGTTATCCTTAAACCTTGCAATTTCAAAAGGTTCATGGGTTAGCCTTAAATTATGCATTTTCAAAAGGTTCTTGGTTATCCTTAAACCTTGCAATTTCAAAAGGTTCACGGGTTAGCCTTAAATTATGCATTTTCAAAAGGTTCTTGGTTATCCTTAAACCTTGAAATTTCAAAGGGTTCATGGGTTAGCCTTAAACCATGCATTTTCAAAAGGTTCTTGGTTATCCTTAAACCTTGCAATTTCAAAGGGTTCATGGGTTAGCCTTAAACCATGCATTTTCAAAAGGTTCTTGGTTATCCTTAAACCTTGCAATTTCAAAGGGTTCATGGGTTAGCCTTAAACCATGCATTTTCAAGAGGTTCTTGGTCATCCTTAAACCACGCCATTTCAAAGGGTTCATGGAATAGCCTTAAACCATGCATTTTCAAAAGGTTCTTGGTTATCCTTAAACCTTGCAATTTCAAAGGGTTCATGAGTTAGCCTTAAACCACGCATTTTCAAAAGGTCATTGGTTATCCTTAAACCTTGCAATTTCAAAGGGTTCATGGGTTAGCCTTAAACCATGCATTTCAAAAGGTTCTTGGTTATCCTTAAACCATGCAATTCCAAACGGTTAGTGGGATTGCCTTAAACCACATGGTTAGTGGGACTGCCTTAAACCACAAGGTTCGTGGGACTGCCTTAAAACCACAAGGTTAGTGGGACTGCCTTAAACCACACGGTTAGTGGGATTGCCTTAAACCACAAGGTTCGTGGGACTGCCTTAAAACCACAAGATTAGTGGAACTGCCTTAAACCACACGGTTAGTGGGACTGCCTTAAACCACAAGGTTCGTGGGACTGCCTTAAACCACACGGTTAGTGGGACTGCCTTAAACCACAAGGTTCGTGGGACTACCTTAAACCACAAGGTTTGTAGGTATATCCTTAAACCACACTTTTCAAAGTATTCATAGGTACATCCCTAAACCACGCTCTTTACATTAAGCTCACCTGCATTTTCATTTTACTATTATAAAAAACAAAAAAAAACAAAAAAACAAAAAAAAATTAGGTGTCACCTTATCTTTGCAAGAAATCTCTTTGAGCTTCCTTCCAAAGAGGGGCAGCTGTTGACACCTAAATTTTTGCCCAAAAATCATTTCCAAAAAAATGGGAACTTGATTTTCCACAAAAATATTTCTTGTCAAATTATTGCATATAGATTATCTAGGTGTTTAGTATAGTTTTTTTTAATGGAAGATGTTTTTCCTAAAAAAAAAAAAGAAAAGAAAAAAAAAGAAGAAGAAGAAGAAGCAAGTTAGGGCCAATGATCTAAATGTGACTAGCCAAGCCTAGGAGGTCAAATTGGAATTAAAATGGCAAGTTGGGGCCAAAACGCAATTTTCAAAAGTTGAGGGACCAATTCGCAAATTTGGCAAAATTTCACCCGAACCCTTAAATCATCATCTTGGTCACTAATTAAGTTGAAATTGAACTTGGGCCAAGTCGAATCAATCAAATCAAGCCAAAAAGACCACATTTGTATTGAATTGGGTATTTTCGGATAAGAAAATGGCTAACTTTGAGGGACTTTCTTGCAAAATTGGGTGGGTACAGTTGCAAAATCTGGTCGAGATCTTAAACTACTATACATGAGCTTGCTAATTGATTAAAAACCGCAGCCAAATTGATGGATTAAAGCACTCAAACGAGCTACCAAAACCCAGCCCACGGTTTGGTCTCAATTCGGAGCTGCTGAGTAAGCAACTTGGTGGCCCCACCATATCCTCCTCAGCTGCCCAACCAGCCCGATCTCTGCACGTGATGGAAGGCCATTATTGGTACTGCAAGTAGACAAACTTTGGTCAGGGATAAGCTGCTGAAGGCACGGGAAAATCGCACCAAATCCGCACACTCAACATTTGCAAGATTTGAAAATTCTGGCTAAGTCAGAAAGTGGGTGGACAGCTCAGTTGGCAGGCTTGGTAGGTGGACAAAAAGCCGACCAAGAGATTGATGAAGCTGGTGGATAACATCTATGAAGCATGCTCTTTTGAGAGAAGAGAGAGAGGAGACGAGAGGGAGAGGAGAGAGCTCGGAATCGTTCCCCAAAGACACCTTCAGAAGCAACTCCAGAGAGCAAAAAACCCATAAATTTTAGACCGACCCTTGCAGAGAAAAGTGAAATTTTCACAAACTTACGACCAAAATTAGCCAAAACCTTCAACTAGAGAGTGAAACGTCACTCAAGTATCTTTCCAACCATAGGTAGCACGTCCCAAATGGAGACCGGGAAGGCCTCCTAAAGCCCCCCGAAACAGCACACTCCTGGCCGGCCAAGAAACTCCGAAAATTTGTCTAAGTGTTGAGCCCAGTTGGTCACAAGTGGAGGAAAGCCAGTGTTTTTTAGAAATTTAAGAAACAAATGAGGAAAATATTGACTTTTACCCCAAACTATAATATATATAGTTTGGTTTGGTGTCAATTTTTCCAACAAAAGACATCTTGAAGTCTAATTTTAGAGGTCAACAAAAACCTTCGTTGTCAGTTCTTTTTTCTACAGATCTCATTTCCAGTTGAAGAAGCCAACTTCCACGGGATTCCGAGGATAATTTATCGGTTTCCTCGGCCAAGAGCTACTTGAAAAAGAAACTAGGAAGCAAGGTAAGTATCCTAGATGTATTTTTGTTTGAGTTTGAGCATGTTTTGATCATGAAAATCAAGAGGAAAACCAGCCCGGAAAACTGATTTTTGAGGCTGGAATTTTTTCTAAGTGTTGAAATCTCCTCAAGAGTATTGCATGTGTGCTTCTTGGAGAGGTCGTTTTGGTGTTGTTCGGGGGGTCATTCTCTATGATGTTTGTTGCATTTGAAAGCTCATGTTACCTACTTTCACTCGGATTAAGAAGTGTTTCCCTTAGATCTCGTATGTGATGAGTGTCGGGGCTTGAATATGGGCATTCAACCTGTTTGCTTGACTTGGGTTCAAACCCAGATTTGCAAAATCAGCTCACACCCGCATATTTGATGATGATTCCAGCTTGGTTTTCGTGTGTTTTAAGCTGTGATTTCCATCTAATCTTGCTCCTTGCATGTGGTAGTATAATCTTGATACTTTAGTTCACGTGAGATTGCTTATGGGTTGAGATTGAAGGCCGCAAACATGGCCCGGCGAAGCTGTTTTGGGGTGATTTAATGCACGTCAAGTGTTCGATGAAATGTGCAAACCAAGTTTCGATCTTGAAACGGTCGATTTGAGCTTGATTATTGTAATATTCATATGCTGTGTTGCTCCATGTTAGCATAGATCGGTTTAAGGAATTATTATTAATATTAAAAAAATAAAAAATAAAAAATAAAAAAAATATGAAAATTTCAAAAAAATATAAAAGTGATAGATGGTATCAAATTAAGGCAAAAATGGCATCTATGAAATTTTCCTAATTTTAAAAGGTCATTTTCCTAATTTAATGCTATTTTGGTATTTTATGATCATTTTTGTAAATAATCCATTTTGCATAGATTAAAATTATCTAGAGTAATTTCATGCATCTAGAGTAATTTCATGCATATTTAAATTTCCATTTCGCTCACGGGGGTCCTGTCCCGGGGCATGATAACAAGGCCATGTAATATTATTCGCCCGACTTGTATCGGGTCTTTCTTTTCCGCATTACTTTCAAGTCATTTCAATTTCTTGGATATTTACTTGCGCACCGCTTTTCATTAATTTGAGTGTAAATTTCTCTTCCAAATTATGTTAGGGTTAGTCTAGACATTAAAAAAAAAAAAAAACCTACAAAAACATTTGCTTGGACACTTAGCGGTTTCATAAAGATTATAATTGGTAATCAAGATTGTGTGGCCATTTAGATTAAAACCTTTCAAGTTAGTGGTACCGCAAGGGCGTTAATAGAAACATTAGCGTAAACAAGTCCCCGTTCCTAGAAATCTCTGGTTGCGTAGGAATCGAGACAACACTCCCGTGTCTCGATTGGTTTCTAGCCGACCCCAATAGGCTAGTGGCGACTCCTAGAAATATTTAGGTTGTTAAGAACTAAAAAACAAAATCCAACGTCACGCGAGGTATGGGCTTGGGAGAGCCTACGCCTAATTTAGGGCCATTGGTCCGCCTCTTTAGGCAAATACCCCTAAACCGTTCTTTCTTTCCTAGGGACGGAAAAAAAAGAGGTCGTGACAGACCTTTTTCTGAACAAAAACGGCGCTAAGACGACTTTTTCCCAAAAAGTCTCGGGTTGCAGAAAAATCTTCTGAGACTGAGTCGATACTCCTAGAATTTATTGTGACATGACAGAATCTTCAATTTCTGAAATCGGACTCGAATTCACAGTTAATTTCCATTTGGCGCGTTTTTAGCGTGACCTAGGCTACCGGGTAACTTTAAGAAATTTTTCAAGTGCAAATGGTCGATTTTCTTCGAACCACAATGAACCCACTTGACAAATTGGCGACTCTCAGTTGTCATAAAAATCTCAAGGTTTCAAATACAGACACAGGGTACCAAAACAATAAGAAAATCAATCTAGTGCTAGTCGACGAGAATTTTCCAATTTAGTGGTGTCACCCACGATTAGCCACACATCTTTGTCGAACCAACCTATCTTTGATCTCAAATCGATTTTTAACTGTGCCGTAATGGCCTCTAAAGTTGAGCACGGTCGAGAAGCCGATTCCTGGTCAAATTCTCAAGTCTATTGCCTAAAAATTCTTTAATGGTTTCCCCAGATAGTCTAGTTATCTCGAGAGTAATCAGCTCTGGGAACAGCCCTATAGGCACGTCAATGAAATGCCCAGTTTATTCAATAGAAAACAAGACTGAAAATCTGGGATGTCACAACTCTTCCCCTCTTATAAAAATTCCGTCCTCGAAATTTAAACCATTACAAAACTTAAGCAAAAAGGTGGGGGTACAATTGTCTTATCGACCCTTCAGTCTCCCATGTTGCTCCTTTAATACCGTGGTGTTGCCAGACCACTTTGACCAATGGGTTGGTCTTTGTACCCTGTACTTGTTCGTTTCTGTCCACGATCTGAACCGGGCTTTCAACGTTTGACACTCGGTCATCCACGTCCAATTCTTCAAAATTGAGCACGTGAGTCGGGTCAGGCTCGTACTTCCTCAACATCGACACGTGAAAGACGTCATGCACTTATGCCAATCTCGTCGGCAACGCAAGACGATACACTAAGGTCTCGATTCTCTCAAGAATCTCAAACAGACCTACGTATCTCGGACTCAGTTTTCCTTTCTTGCCAAAGTGCGAAGTTCCTCTCATTGGTGACACCTTCAGAAAAACGTGATCACCAACTTGGAATACCAATAACCTCCGGCGCTTATCTGCGTAACTTTTCTGTCTGCTCAGTGCGGTCTTTAATCTGCCTCTGATGACTGCCACGGCATCCACTGACTGTTGGACCAACTCTAGGCCTGTGATCTTCCTTTCCCTAACTTCATCCTAACACACTAGTGTTCTACACACTCTGCTATGCAACGCTTCGAATGGAGCCATCTAGATGCTCTGTTGATAACTGTTGTTGTAGGAAAATTCCACCAGGTGTAACTGATCTTCCCAACTTCCTTTGAAGTCTATTACTACACAAGCTCTCAGCATATCCTGAAGGGTTTGAATTGTCCTCTCAGACTGGCCATCTATCTGAGGATGATATGCCGTACTGTACTAAAGCTTTGTACCTAGAGCACTTTGTAAGCTCTTCCAAAAAGCGGTAGTAAACCTTGGGTCTCGATCTAATGTTATCATAACCAGCACTCCATGCATACGAACTACCTAACGCATGTACATGTCTGTGTGTTTATCCAAAGTCAAGTCTTTTCGAACTGCAATGAAGTGAGCCGACTTCGTTAGTCTGTCGACTACCACTTAAATTGAATCATTACCTCTTTGACTCCTTGGTAGTCCGGTCACGAAATCCATCGTGATATGCTCCCATTTCCATTCTGGGATCGCAAGAGGTTGCAGAAGTCCTCCTAGCTTGCAATGCTGAGCTTTTACCTGCTGACACGTCAAACACTTGGCGACATGCTTGTCGACTTCCTCTTTCATACCTGCCCACCAATAGTGTTGACATAGATTCTGATACATCTTGGAACTACTAGGATGAATGCTGTAACTGCTACGATGTGGTTCAAATAAAATATCTTCTCTAAGCTCCATATCATCAAGTACAACCAAACGGCCTCGGAACCTTAACGTTCTATCATCAGAAATCTGAAAGTCAGCCTTTCTTTTCTCCGTGTCCTCCTGAAGAATCTTATGTATATCTGGATCTGTCAGTTGGAGTAGCTTGATTCTGATATGGACATCTGGTACAATTCTGAGGGTGGCCATAAGACTTGAAAGGTGGCCTACCTCAAATTTTAATACCGAATCTCGAGCTCTCTCGATTAAGTTCCACTCCTTAATCAGTATATGAGCAACTGAAGACTTTTCACTCAAAGCATCGGCGACCTTGTTCGCCTTTCCCAGGTGATATAAGATATCACAGTCATAGTCTTTCAGTAATTCCATCCACTTGCGTTGTCTCATGTTCAACTCCTTTTGAGAGAACAAGTACTTGAGACTTTGATGGTCCGTGAAGATCTGGAATTTTTCTCTACACAGATTATGTCTCCAAATCTTTAGGGCAAAGATAATTGCCGCAAGCTCTAAGTCATGCGTTGAGTAATTCTAGGTCTCAACTAACGGGAGGCGTATGTGTGGCACCCCTTGAAACGGCCCCCAATCCATTAGGGTCGCCACAGTTCACTTAACTTTCATTTGACTTTATGATATTTCACTCTGATACCATAGAATTGTAATGGGTCCATAACTCCTGGGGGTTTATATTTTAAAATTGGTCCCGGCGCAGTCATATAGCGAAAGCATATTCAAATCTCCCTATCCCATACTCCAACAAAATAATGCAATGCACACCAACTACACATCTTATATAAGTTAGAGCCGAACACATTTATTTACATATGATGAATATCATGAGTCGGTACATAAAAAGGCCAAGGCTTTTCTAAGCTCGGCTATAACCAAAGATACTCGACTCTACACTAGTCATGTACATTGGTTCATCATTTAGTGTTGGCGGTCCAAAAAGCGTCATCTGCTGTCTCGACCCACAATCAAATCCAATCTGGTCCGTCGGCCAGTGGTGGCGGCAGCAACCTCAGCAAGCGGCCATCCAGTCGGACAAGAACCGAAATGAACTCCTTATGAACAGGTCCGGCAAAATGGCCTATATCAAAGGTCAGCAAAATGTTCATACGTTCGAACACCAATCCATGCACTCCAGGATGATGGCACTCCGACATCTCCCACTGAAGGTCAACCAAGAGCCCATAAAATGTACCAGGAGTCGGAGGCAGGAGAGACATTTTCTTTCTAGTCTGAAATGTTAATCCCTAAAAGGGGTGAGTACAACCACTCAGTAGTAAAAGATCCATCAAACTATACAATGCGACAAGCAAAACAACCAAGATTTCGAGTGAAATGCGCATACCATCTATGCAACCATGCATATGAATCCATAAGGTTCATCCCATGCCTTAATAACCACATTTTCAATGCCAGATGATACCAACTCAAGATTTATAGACAATTTATGTACCATGCCATATGCACACACATGTACATGATTGATTTCTCATTTTAATATTCGAAAGAATCTCATTTTCCTGGGGACCAATGTTTGCATCCCTCCGGGCTCTCGCACCCAACATGGCATCACGAGACTTCCGGCACACACCTCCGAGAATCCGACACACACCTCCGGGCATCCGACACACACCTCTGGGCATCTCGCACCTCAACTGGCATCACGAGGCCTCCGGCACACACCTTCGGGCATCTCGAAACTCCCGAGGACATCCGGCACACACCTCCGGGCATCCAATCGGCGTCGACTCACTCGACCCTATGGGCATCCCGACACTCCCAGGGCATCGTCGTCTCAGCCGTCCGACGGTATCATCAATATCACAATATATATGCATATATGTCTCACTTTGAAAATAACATTTGATGTCATATGATATGCTAAATGTCACCGCATCCATTGTATAAATGACGATCCATGGCATCACAACTCATAGAGCAATTCAATTGTTCCTGAAATAAAACAGTTTTTGAACCAAAACAGAATGCACTCCACTAATTGAAATTCTGGAAAAATTAGTATACAATCTTAATAAATTATAAGAATTTAACATGTTATAAACAAGGTCTAGGGGAAGAAGTTTCATGAAGAACACCGAGTTAAGAAAATTTCGTATAAATCGCAATGGTCCGTGCATCACAGCCATAAAACTTCAGACATCACTATTGCACAGTTTTAATAACAAATTCGGTATAACCCCTAAATGAACTCAGAAAATTCTGAAATCTTGATATGTTATAGATAGAACCTAGAGGTAAAATTTTCGTGCAAAACTCAAAGTCAGATTCATGATAGATCAAGAGCTATAATCACTATAACTCTCCCTAACCCTCGGTAACAGCTTCCATATCTAACACTTCCAAAGAAAAATCATTTCACCGACCAATACTTGTCCGTTTCTTCTCAAATTTTAGTATGTTACTCCTTACGATGTCATCTACAACTTTAATCAAGGACACAATTTCAAATTTCCACTAGATAATTGCATACAAATCACGGAGTCACCAATGGTCAAGCTGTTTTTCCATGAAACAGTTTGCTAGTCCTAAAGAACTACTCATGTTCTTTCGAATTCCAACATCCAGCATCAAGTTCAAGCATCTCCAAAATCTATTACACTTCACACACAACCACGACAAGCATAATGTAGATCAATGGACTTCACTTGCCTTAACTCCAACGCATCTGCAGCAAGCAAAACAGCAACTTAAGGACTTCGGGCGCGGCTCGATCGACGGCGAAGCTAGGCGGGGCTGGTCTCCTTCTTTCCCTCGCCGATGCACCCTCAAGAGCTCTCTCTCTCTCTCTCTCTTTCTCTCCCTCGTCCATTCCGCCCCCTCCTCTTTTTCTTTTACCCTCATGATTAGCTAGTAATCATAAGGTTTTGCATGGAGGATCTCCGGTGAAGCAAGGGGTGGCAACACCTCATGTAGTCCCTCCGCCACTTGTCAAATTCCATGCAATTGAAAGGGCCTCATTCGGCTGGGCCTTGGTCGACCGATCCAAGAGGAAACGTGGGCCGGTTTGGGCGGTTTTTGGGCCTTAAAAAAGTCAACCCACATCTACTCCTAATATCTCACTTTAATCCCCCACTTATAATTACATAATCACCAATAATCGCATGGCCATAAATATTACAACAATACACAAGTATAATTCAATCCATAGGGTTCTAGGCCAAAATTTCTTATCAACCCATCTTATAGTACAACCTCGGTCTCACATGAGCATATGATACATTTCCAACCAAGCATTAGTCCATTCAATGGTCAGCCTTGTTTAATTGTAATCCATTGGTCTAATGACCATAATATAGCCCAATGGTGCTTCCATCACTTAGTCATAGGCCGTAGTATATCTAGGGATCCTTATGAGATTTTTAGGATGCCACAATTCTCCCCTCCTTAGAGAATTTCGTCCTCGAAATTAGACATCACTTATGTCTCTTTAAACAAGTGAGGGTACCTTTCCCTCATCTCATTTTCAATTTCCCATGTGGCTTCCTCCACATCATGATGTCGCCATAATACCTTAACCAATGGAATTTTCTTGGTCCTGAGAATTTGCTCCTTTCGATCCAGTACTTGCACAGGCTCCTCAATGTATCTCACTTCGTCATCCACTTTGATGGCTTCATGATCGAGTATGTGACCAGGATCCGGTTGATATCTCCTTAGCATCGACACATGAAACACATCATGTAAATTTCTCAATTTAGGAGGCAGCGCCAAACGATAAGCTACGTCTCCTATTCTTTTAAGTATCTCAAAGGGTCCAACAAATCTGGGGCTTAATTATCCTTTTATTCCAAATCAAAATATTCCTTTCAGAGGGGACACTTTAAGGAATACATGATCCCCCACATCAAACTCTAAAGGTCGTCTATGCTTATCTGTGTAGTCTTTTTGCCTACTCTGGGCTGTTTTAAGTCTTTTCCTAACAATTTCAACAGCCTCAGTACTAATTTGTACCAGTTCAGGTCCTGTCAATCTCCTTTCACCTACTTCATTCCAACAAACAGGGGTCCTGCACCTTCTTCCATATAATGCTTCATATGAAGCCATGCC
The DNA here is from genome assembly GCA_017140595.1 of Eucalyptus curtisii. Lineage (NCBI taxonomy): Eukaryota > Viridiplantae > Streptophyta > Magnoliopsida > Myrtales > Myrtaceae > Eucalyptus > Eucalyptus curtisii. The sequence goes on along the minus strand of CM029494.1, from coordinate 338,024 downwards.
TATACTTTTCTGAAAACTATTGTAATAGGCGAACTCTATTAAGTGCAACTTTTCATCCCAACTTACCCTAAAATCAATAATACAAGCTCTCAACATATCTTCCAGAGTCTAGATCACTCTTTACGTTTTCCCATCTGTTTGAGGATGAAAAGCAGTACTAAATTGATGCTTTGTCCCTAAGGCATTTTGGAAACTTCACCGAAAATTTGAAGTAAACCTAGAGTCTCGATCAGATGTGATCGTTACAGGAATAACATGTAAGCGTATTACTTGGCTTACTTATATCTCAGCAAGTTTATCCATCGGGTAGTCTACGCGGACCGCTAGGAAATTGGCAGACTTAGTCAAGCGATGTACTATTACCCAGATTGAGTCATGACCACTTGATGTTCTTGGCAGTCCTTGCACGAAGTCCATCGTCACACGCTCCCATTTCCACTCTGGTATGTCTAATGATCTTAATAGTCCTATGGGTTTACGGTGTTCCGTTTTCACTTGCTGGCATGTTAAACATTGAGAAACGTGTTTAGCTATATCCGCCTTCATGCCATTCCACCAAAACTGCTGGCGTAAATTTCTATAAATTTTTGTACTACCCGGATGAATACTATAATTACTCCTATGTGCTTCCGACAGAATTTCCCTTTTTATTATTTCAATATCGGGAACACAGAGCCATCCTTGGCATCTTACTACTCCATCTTTAGAGACTTGAAACTCTGGTTTTTCCCTAAAGACATAGCGTTTCGTATCTTCACAACCTCTGGATCAGATTCCTGTAGAATCTTAACTTTCTGAATAATTTCGAGCTCAATCCTTAATGTAGTGAGCATACCGATAAGGTGGTCTATTTCCAACTTGAAGTCTGAATCTACTATTGACTTTAACAGATTCCATTCCGTTATCCTTAGACTAGCCATGTCCATAACCGACTTTCAACTAAGGGCATCTATCACCTTATTTGCCTTTCCTAGGTGGTACCATATTTCACAGTCATAATCTTTTAAAATTCCATCCACCTTCTCTGTCTCATGTTCAACACTTTTTGCAAAAACAAATACTTCAAGCTCTTATGATTTGTATAGATTTCAAACTTCTCTCCATACAGATAATGTCTCCATATTTTCAAAGCAAAAACTATAGCTGCCAATTCTAAATCATGGGTGGGGTAATTTAACTCATGAGGTTTCAACTGTCTTGATGCATAGGCTATGACCTTGCCATGCTGCATCAAAACACATCCCAATCCTTTATGAGATGCATCACTATACACCGTGAATCCATCAGATCCAGATGGTATAGTTAGAATTGGAGCTGTAGTTAATTTCCTTTTAAGTTCCTAAAAGCTTCTTTCACATTCTCCACTCCATTCAAACATTACATTCTTCCTAGTCAAATTCGTTAAAGGGCCTGCCAATTGTGAGAATCCTTCAATAAACCTCCTATAATAGCCAGCCAATCCCAAGAAACTCCGTATTTCGGTTGGTGTGGCCGGTCTCGGCCAGTTCATTACCATCCCAACCTTTGTAGGGTCTACTGCAATTCCATTTCCCGACACCACGTGTCCTAAAAATATTATCTGGTCTAGCCAGAATTCACACTTACTGAATTTGGCGTACAACTTATGATCTCTTAGTGTTTGCAATGCTATCTTCAGGTGTCGCTTATGCTCTTCAGGTCCTCTAGAATATATCAGGATATCATCAATGAAGACAATCACAAATTGATCCAAATAAGGTTTAAATATCCTATTCATTAAATCCATGAACGTCGCTAGTGCATTCATCAATCCAAATGGCATAACTAGGAACTTGTAGTGTCCATAGCGAGTCCTAAATGCAATCTTAGGAATGTCTTCTTTCTTTATCCTTAACTGATGGTATCCTGATCTTAAGTCAATTTTAGAAAAGACTGAACTTCCTTGTAATTGATGAAATAAATCATCAATTCTAGGCAATGGATACTTATTCTTTACAGTCACCTAGTTCAGTTGCCTATAGTCAATACATAAATGCATCGACCCATCCTTCTTTTTCACAAATAGGACCAATGCACCCCAAGGAGAAACACTTGGCCTAATAAATCCCTTATCAAGCAACTCTTGTAGTTGCACCTTCAATTCCTTCAGCTCCATCAAGGCCATTCTATACGGGGCTTTCGATATTGGTCCCGTTCCAGGCATTAGTTCGATTTCAAACTCAATCTCTCGTTTCGGTGGTAATCCAAGCAGCTCCTTAGGAAACAAATCTCGATATTCCTTGACTATTTGTATCTCATCGATTTTAGTCTCTTTCTTAGTAAGATCTCTTACTACCGCTAGATATCCTTGACATCCTTCGTCAAGTAGTTCATGAGCTTCTACCATTGAAATAATGGCTATAGAGGGGTTTGTCTAACCTCCGAAAAATTCAAAACTAGTATGGTCAAGTAACATGAACTGGATCACTTTCCTATAACATTCCACCTTAGCCTGATACTTATGGAGCCAGTCCATTCCTATGATAATATCAAAGTCATACATAGCCATCACAATTAATTCTATTTTCCATATCCCGTTCTCCTATAGTTATCGTACATTTTTCACACACCAGCGTTGACAATACCATGTTCTTTAAAGGCATCACAACACAAAGAGGCGTCTCAAGAGGTGTAGTTTCTAACTTACTTAACCGTCTATATCTTTGAGATACAAATGAATGTGTAGCACCCGTATCGAACAATGCATATGCCTTCTTGCCATTTAAAAAAATCGTACCTGAGATAACATTTTTGGAAGCTTCCGCTTCCTCTTGGTTGACCACATACACCCTTCCCTGTGCTGGTGGTCTCTGTGGATTCCTTTGTGGATATGGTCCAACAGTACGTTGTTGTACTCGTCGCATTGGGTTACCATTTGGCTGCGACCTCTCTTGTGGAAAATCTTTCTTGAGGTGACCTACCTGTCCACAATCATAACATTTCAGTCGTCCATTGCAAGGTCCTGGGCCATGCTGCCCATCGCATCTTCGACAAGCATTACTTTGATAGGGTGCTTTTTCTAAATTCAGGCCATCCCTGGCTTTTCCAAAGTTTCTAAAATTACTCTTTTTATTAGATTTCCAAGTCTGACCTTGACCAAGATAGGGTCCCTTTTTACCTCGTCTGATATCACTAAAGGTCAACTATCTCTTAGACTCTGATTGCTCTCTCATCAATTCTTGTTCCACCAACTGTGTCATTTCATAAATTTCGTTATAATCTCTTATGTTTATAGGCACCAGTGCTTCTTGATATTAGTCCTCAACCCTTTCAGGAATCTCTTAGCTTTTTCTTCTCGATCCTCAATCAGCCTGGGAGCATATCTGGATAGTTCAGAAAATTTTGCCTCATACTCGTCTACTGTCAGCTCCCTTTCTTCCAATTGAACAAATTCAGTGATCTTCTCCCTGGCACAGTTAGAAAAATGCTTTCTATTGAAAGCTCTAACAAATTCGTCCCAATTTATATCAGTACCCGGTGGAAAGATCGTGTCTCTTGAAGCTCTCCACCAAAACTTTGCATTTCCCTCCAGCTGGTACTCTGCCAAAGTTATTTTCTCAGCATCATTGCAGTCCAACAACCGAAAAATTCGTTCCATCCCATCAATCCATTGTTCTACCTCCTCAAGACTTCCTATTCCACTAAACTTTGTTGGTTTCAGCTTCAGAAATTGTTCCACCAGTCCTTGAGGGCGACATTCCATTCCGGGATGTTGCTGCGCTTGTCTTTCCATCAGATTTCCTATATTGGCCAATGCCTGCAGGATATCTTCCATTCGGGGTTCAGCCCTTGCAAAGAGGCTTCAACCTCGATGGATGAGAACTTCCAGCTCGTACCATGACTTTCCTGTAGTTTCCAAGCATTTGCCTTAGGAATAATCTGTGACTGAATGTCTCCATTTAAAAACTACTACTACCATAAATAAGTAACATAAACATGTTACTGGCACCTAAAAGCAACTCATAAAAAAATTACTAGGGATCTACGAGTGATTACCCATCACCTGTTGTTCAAAGTTAGCCAACTATCCTAGTTAGTATCCTACGGTGTGTATTGTCATCATATTCCTCAACTTCCAGATGAGGCTCCTTATCACTCCACATATAAACCTTGGCTCTGCTACCAAAACCGCTGTGGCACCCCTCGAAACGGCCCCCAATCCGTTTGGGTCGCCACAGTTCACTTACCTTTCATTTGACCTTATGATATTTCACTCTGATACCATAGAATTGTAATTGGTCCATAAGTCCTAGGGGTTTATATCATTTAAAATCGGTCCCAGCGCAGTTCATATAGCGGTAGCATATTCAAATCTCCCTATCCCATACTCCAACAAAATAATGCAATGCACACCAACTACACATCTTATATAAGATAGAGCCGAACACTTTTATTTACATAACTTTGATGAATATCATGAGTCGGTACATAAAAAGGCCAAGGCTTTTCTAATCTCGGCTATAACCAAAAGTACCCGACTCTACACTAGTCATGTACATCGGTTCATCATTTAGTGTCGGCAGTCCAAAAAGCGTCATTTGCTGTCTCGACCCACAATCAAATCCAATCCGGTCCGTCGGCTGGTGGTGGCGGCAGCAACCTCAGCAAGCGGCCATCTAGTCGGACGAGAACCGAAATGAACTCCTAATGAACTGGGCCGACAGAATGGCCCTATATCAAAGGTTAGCAAAATGCTCATACATTCGAACACCAATCCATGAACTCCAGGATGATGGTACTCTGACATCTCCCACCGCAGGTCAACCAGGAGCCTATAAAACGTACCAGGAGTCGGAGGCAGCAGAGACATTTTCTTTCTAGTCTGAAATGTTATTCCCCAAAAGGGGTGAGTACAACCACTCAGCAGTAAAAGATCCATCAAACTACACAATGCGACAAGCAAAACAACAAAGATTTCGAGTGAAATGCGCATACCATCTATGCAACAATGCATATAAATCCATAAGGTTCATCCCATGCCTTAATAACCACATTTTCAATGCCAGATGATACCAACTCAAGATTTATAGATAATTTATGTACCATGCCATATGCACACACATGTACATGATTGATTTCTCATTTTAATATTCGAAAGAATCTCATTTTCCCGGGCACCAGTGTTTGCATCCCTTCGGGCTCTCGCACCCAACCTGGCATCACGAGACTTCCCGCACACACCTCCGGGCATCTCGCACCCCAACTAGCATCACGAGGCCTCCGGCACACACGTCCCGGCATTCAGCACACACCTCCGGGCATCCAATCGGTGTCGACTCACTCAACCCTATGGGCATCCCGACACTCTCGGGGCATCGTCGTCTCAGCCGTCCGACGGTATCATCAATATCACAATATATATGCATATATGTCTCACTTTTAAAATAACATTTGATGTCATATGATATGCTAAATGTCACCACATCCATTGTATAAATCACTATCCATGGCATCACAACTCATAGAGCAATTCAATTGTTCCTGAAATAAAACAGTTTTCGAACCAAAACAGAATGCACTCCACTAATTGAAATTCTGGAAAAATTAGTATACGATCTTAATAAATTCTTAGAATTTAACATGTTATAAAAAAGGCCTAGGGGAAGAAGTTTTATGAAGAACACAAAGTTAAGAAAATTTCGTATAAATCGCAATGGTCCGTGCATCACAGCCATAAAACTTCAGACATCACTATTGCACCGTTTTAATAACAAATTCGGTATAACCCTTTAAATGAACTCAGAAAATTCTGAAATTTTGATATGTTATAGATAAAACCTAGAGGTAAAATTTTCATGAAGAATTCAAAGTCATATTCATGATATATCAAGAGCTATAATCACTATAACTCTCCCTAACCCTCGGTAACAGTTTCCAGATCTAACACTTCCAAAGAAAAATCGTTTCACAGACCAAAACTTCTCCGTTTCTTCTCAAATTTTAGTATGTTACTCCTTAAGATGTCATCTACAAGTTTCATCAAGGACACGTAGTCAAATTCACGGAGTCGCCAATGGTCAAGCTGTTTTTCCATGAAACAGTTTGCTAGTCCTAAAGAACTACTCCTGTTCTTTCGAATTCCAACATCCAGCATCAAGTTCAAGCATCTCCAAAATCTATTACACTTCACACACAACCACAACAAGCATAATGTAGATCAATGGACTTCACTTGCCTTAACTCCAACGCATCCACAGCAAGCAAAACAGCAACTTAAGGACTTCGGGCGTGGCTCGATCGACGGCGAAGCTAGGCGGGGCTGGTCTCCTTCTTTCCCTCGCCGATGCACCCTCACGAGCTCTCTCTCTCTCTCTCTCTCTCTCTCTCTCTCTCTCTCTCTCTTTCTCTCCCTCGTCCATTTCGCCCCCTCCTCTTTTTCTTTTACCCTCATGATTAGCTAGTAATCATGAGGTTTTGCATGGAGGATCTCCGGTGAAGCAAGGGGTGGCGACACCTCATGTAGTCCCTCCGCCACTTGTCAAATTCCATGCAATTGAAAGGGCCTCACTCGGATGGGCCTTGGTCGACCAATCCAAGAGGAAACGTGGGCCGGTTTGGGCGGTTTTTGTGCCTTAAAAAAATCAACCCACATCTACTCCTAATATCTCACTTTAATCCCCCACTTATAATTACATAATCACCAATATTCACATGGCCATAAATATTACAACAATACACAAGTATAATTCAATCCATAGGGTTCTCGGCCAAAATTTCTTATCAACCCATCTTATAGTACAACCTCGGTCTCACATAAGCATATGATACATTTCCAACCAAGCATTAGTCCATTCAATGCTCGGCCTTGTTTAATTGTAATCCATTGGTCTAATGACCATAATATAGCCCGATGGTGCTTCCATCACTTAGTCATGGGCCGTAGTGTATCTAGGGATCCTTATGAGATTTTTAGGATGCCACAGTATGCAACAACCCTACCATGTTGCATCAGCACACAACTCAACCTTTTGAATGACGCATCACTGTAAATCTCAAATCCTCCAAGACCAGATGGAATGGTCAGCACAGGTGCGGTATTCAGCTTTTCCTTCAGCTCTTGAAAACTACGTTCGCACTTATCTGTCTACACAAATGTCTCTTCTTTCTTCTAGAGTCTTGTCAGTGGTGACCCTAAAGATGAGAACCCTTCTACAAACCGTCTGTAATAACCTGCCAAACCCAGAAAACTTCTGATTTCTGTCACTGTAGTCAGTCTTGGCCAATTGATCACAGCTTCTATCTTGCTCGGGTCCACTGATATTCATTCGCCTGATATCACATGTCCTAAGAAAGCGACACGAGTCAACCAAAACTCGCACTTGCTAAACTTAGCATACAATTAATGAACTCTCAACTTCTGCAGCACTAATCTTAGGTGATTCTCATGCTCTTCGTCACTTCTCGAATATACCAGGATATCATCGATGAATACGATCACAAATTGATCCAGATATTCCTTGAATACTCTATTCATCAAATCCATGAAGGCAGCTGGAGCATTCGTCAACGCGAATGGCATCACTGTGAACTCGTAATGACCATACCGAGTACGAAATGCTGACTTAGGAATGTCCTCCTTCCTAATTCTCAGCTGATGATATCCAGTTCTCAAGTCAATCTTCGAGAATATTGACGCTCCATGCAACTGATCGAACAGGTCATCGATCCTCGAGAGTCGATACTTATTCTTCATTGTTACCTGATTGAGTTGTCGATAGTCGATGCACAGGCGCAACGAACCATCTTTCTTCTTTACAAACAGAACTGGTGCTCCCCAAAGTGATGCACTGGGATGAATAAATCCTTTCTCCAATAACACCTGCTTCTGGACCTTTAGTTCTTTCAACTAAGATAGCGCCATTCGGTAAGGAGCCTTAAATATTGGCTTTATCCCCGGTGCTAGCTCCATCACGAACTCAATTTCTCTCTCTGGTGGCAATCCTGGCAATTCCTTTGGAAAGACATATGGAAATTCTTGCACGACTGAAATGTCTTCCATCTTAAGCTCTTCAAGTGTCGTATCCACGACAATTGCCAGATAACCTTGGCAACCCTCGTCTAACAAACGAGTTGCCTCTGGCGACGAGATTAGGACAATCAAGGGACCTCCTCGACTTCCAACAAACTCGAAGCTCTCACCCTCTAACGGGTCAAACTGAATCGCCTTGCGATAACAGTCCATTTTAGCTCGTTGCTTGGTGAGCCAGTCCATGCCAATTATTAAATCGAAATCATACATGGCTAGGACTAATAGATCAATTTTCCCCACTCGCTCACCAATCTCTAACTTGCAACCAGAACAACCCAAAGCAACAATAACTTTATCCTTCAATGGTGTAAATATGCAAATTGCCGACTCCAATAATATAGGACAAACCCCTATCAACTTAACATATTGCTCGGTAATGAAGGAACGGGTCTCTCCCGGATCAAACAAAGCGTAAGCAGGATGGTCGTTCAGTGAAACCATACCTGTGATCACGTCAATCGCAGCTTTTGCCTGACCTAGTGTGATAGCATAAATTGTGCCACAAACCGGAGGTCTCAACTGTCCTCCCTGCAGCACGTTCTGAGGGGCATACCCTATGATCTGTCCCATTTGTCGCGGCGGCGGTAATTGCGGTTGTCCTCTTGGCCTTCTAGGACAATATTTAGCTAGGTGGTCCTGCTAACCACATTCAAAACAGGTGCCTGTCCTTCTTGGGCATTGATTCATAGCATGTTGTCTTCCACACAGACGACAGGCGACATTCTGACTCGACTAGAACTTTCCAACTCCACCCTTCTATTAGGCGGAACTTGGAATCTACCCCCAGGCATACGTCTCTTTCCTTGGCGGATTCCTTCACGATGAGAGCTGAACCTCGATCCAGATGAGGCAGCTTGCTCATTCAAACCTCATTCTATCATCTAAGCTCAACGATAGACGTCTCGGTACGCAGTCAAATCCAACGGTAGTAGGGGTTGTTTCAGCTCAAAACAAAGACTATGTTTGAATCTTCGGGCTTTCTCTTCTGGGTCTTCAACTAACTTTGGAGCATATTGTGAAAAGCTCCGTAAACTTGACCCCATACTGGTCAATAGACATTGATCCTTGACGAAGGCGCCGGAACTCCTCCATTTTTTCTTCTCGGGCCATACCCGAAAAATATTGATCGTTGAAAGCTCTAAGGAAGGCGTCCCACACCGGAATCACCTCTTGAGGAAATATTGTATCTTTGGTGGCTCTCCACCAAATGTTGGCATTGCCTTGCAACTGATAGACGGCTAGGGTTACCTTCTGAGTTCGGTGCACATCAGGAGTGCAAAGGTTTTCTCCAGATCCTAAATCCATAGTGATGCGGTCTCAGGGTCTCTTGTACCCGTGAATCTTGGAGGACTCAACCTCAGGGAATGCTCCACCAGCTTGTGGATCGGCCTTTCTCTTTGTGCCACAACGTTCTCTGGTTGAACTTCGACAGGGGCGGCAACAGGTGCGGCTGCAGGTGCAGCAGCAGCGGCTTGGTTCAGTGTCTGCTATGCCATGACATCTCTCATGGTCTCTAGTGCCTGCATAATCCCTTCTATTCTGGGATCACTAGGGGCTGCTACCCCGACATCCACTGCAGGTGGTGCCATTCCACTCACACTAGCCTGAGCTGGCGCTCGACCTCGGCCTCCTCGAATACCGACCCTGGTCGGCATTCTACCCCAAGTCACGGCACGAACGGTCCTTTTTGAAGGAATTCTTTGCTCCTCATCTCTCATAGTTCAGGTTTATCTACTGACACATGCTTCCCATTCCACACCAAATCAGAAACAGAGCGATCTAAAACACAAGCAAGTCTAGCACTCAGCTAACACGCACCAGCATGAATTTAAAGGCCTTCCTACTACTATCCCATGAACCATCGCTCCCTATCACTCCAATTTTAAACTTCGCTCTGATACCACAAAAGGGGGATGTCACGCCCCGATCCTCGAGCGTGCGCCCATCCCTCACCTCGTCGATTAAATAGCGACGTCCCAGGACGCATCGCCGACCCGGTCTTTTAATACGCAAGCGGAAGCATATAATAAAATCCCCAGACAATAAAACAATGAGATAGAAAAGTAGGGCCATATTTCTCAAACCTGAAAAACCACAACCACACTTTTATACACAGCACAACTCATAGTATATTTTACAATACTATTAACAAGTCAGATCTATCACACATCGGATCAAGACTCAGAGTTCGCAAAACAAGGTAGAGGTCTCAGTCTTTGTCGGGGTCATACTCGGGATCGTCCTCTGGATCCTCTTCCGACTCGTCTTCCTCGGGGTCTTCTTCTTCAGACTCCTCCTCTTCAGGCTCCACCTTGGGTTCCTCCTCAAGTTCTTCCTTTGGGTCTTCCAACTCCTGATCCTCTTCAGGCTCCTCCTCTGGGTCAAAAATCTCTCCTTCCTCCTCACTCCAGTTAGCGTTCTCGACTGAGTACACCAAAGTATCAGCATTATCCTCAAGATTAGGGTCCTTAGTGTCCACCACCGACCCATCCTTAGGATCTACAGTCCCCTCCCCGAACGCTTCCTCTAAGACGAATAGAGGTACATCACCTTCTGGCATAGGACCCTCCCTTCGCCCATCATGATATTCACAATACCATGACCGGTACTCGTGGGGCCTCAAGTCATCTCTACCCACGTCAACCCAGACGGTTGACTTAACCAGAACGTACTCGAGTCGTTCTGGGTGAGGGTGTATTGGAAAGTGAATTTCTATCTCGATGACTTCTTCGGGTATACTAAAATGCATGGGAGGATGAGGAGGTGGAGGTGCTGCCATCTAGGGGCCTGAAATATTGTCCCACAACGTAGTGAGACGACGTCTCAACGAGTTCTACCCCTTTAGACTCTATTAGAAGGCCAATATGCCATAAGGGCTGCCTATGCACAACACAGGTCAAAGGACTTACCTTGGCCTTAGATTCCACCTGCAATTCAACACAGTTCGAATAGGCACCCAATCAATGCAATTCATCACATAAGATCAAATCATTGATCAATTGACCTAGTCGATAGCATGTCACCACGACCTCCCTCCGGTCGGTACATTCCATACTATCTATAATGTCCTATCAAATCAGGACCCGCTCACCCTAAGCTGATAATAGATAGTGTAGCTCACGCTAAGCTAGTGTATTACTCACAATCTAAGCTGACATATCAGAGCCCGTAGGTTGATATAGTACACTAATAGTGCTCTCTCTAAGCTGATAAAGTATACTGCTCGCAATCTAAGCTGACATATCAGAGCCCATAGGATGATATAGTATACCGGTATACTGCTCGCAATCTAAGCTGACATATCGCCCATAGGTCGATATAGTACACCACATCCAACCATTCAAATAAATTCTTCAATTTTATCATACCTGATAAAAATACATGTGTGTGGGTACACAGTCCACCTTAGCCAAAATATTATAATTTCCTTTCCACAAATTCCACCATTTTCTGTAGTCCACCAATATATTTTGGCGCTGTCAACCGACGCCCAGTTATTTTCCAATGAATTACCAAAATTAAAGTAATTTAGGAAAATAATCCTAAAATAAAAAAAATAAATCAATTCAGCACAAATTAATGCTCAATTAAATAAACGGACTACACCACAATAATCAACATAAAATTCCGATCACCAGCTATCCCAGTCTAATTTCTGAAAATAATTAATTAATTAGTTAATTACAAAAATTAATTATTAAATAGCAATAAATCCAACTTAGGCCCATAATGCCTAATTGGATGCCGAAACGGACCCGGAAAAATTACGAGGTTTGTTCGATAAATAATGGAACCTATTTACTCGCTAATTGCTACAACTAACCACCTAACATGCGTCGGTAAATCACTAATTCAATTACTCTAATCTAATCTATCCACCTAATTACACTTAATTAAATCAAATCAACCCATAAGCATCATTAGTCTACTAAGCAAGGATTAGTTAGTAAAACTCACTTGATTAATGAGCGGGTCGGTGCGAAACGTCAGGAACGCGACGGGGACCGCCTATCCTCAAGGTGGGCCAAGCAACCGAGGCTTAGGACCACCTCAAAACGAGCCTGGAACAATACTGGAAACCCACTTTCCTGTTTGCTATTTGCTGCTGGTTGAGGGCAGATCTGGGGCCGGTTGAGGCGAGCAAGGGCCGATGAAGCTGCAGCAAGGCCGAGTGACTAACGACGGGGTTCGACGAGGCTTGGACGGCGATGCACAGCCTCTGGCTAAGCTCGGGACAGCCCTGGGATGCACAGACAGGAGGCTGGGATGGTGTGAGGGAGACAGAGGCACGCGGGTAGCGATGGGCTGGCGCGAGTGGCGTTCCAGCGACGGTGGCGACGTGCGAGCGGCTCCTGCTGTCTCCGGCGGTGCTGCTAGCTCCCTTGGCTGCTGTGGGCATCAAACATCAATGGAGGAGGAGAAAGGAGTGATGGTCGCCGGTCTTAAGGGAGAGAGAGAGAGAGAGAGAGAGAGAAGAGGGAGAAATGACGTTGGAGGGGCCCCTTTAGCTTGTTTTTCCACAAGTTTGTCCCCCTTTGACTCATCCTCCACCAAGCATAGCTTCCTTAGCTGTCCATGAGCCACCAATGCTCACCCACAACCATTGAAATGGTCCAATTTGGCTAGGCAATGGGAGAGCTACGAAATTGCATACATTCCTCACCAATTGGGCATTCATCCTTGCTTAACCCAACCCAATTCGATCATAATAAATTCAATCGGCCCTCCATCGATCATCTCGGCATTTTTCTTTACCAATACAACCCACTTGCTTCCCAAATTTGCAATCAAAAACGGTCCTGGCCTTTTTCTGAACAAAAATGGCCCTAAGACGACTTTTTCCCAAAAAGTCTCGGGTTGCAAAAAAATCTTCTAAGACTGAGTCAATACTTCTAGAATTTATTGTGATATGACAGAATTTGCAATTTTTGAAATCGGACTCGAATTCGCAGTTAATTTCCATTTGGCACGTTTTTAGCGTGACCTAGGCTACTATGTAACTTTAAGAAATTTTTCAGTGCAAATGACCCATGGTCGATTTTCTTCAAGCCACAAGGAACCCACTCGACACATTGGCAACTCTCGGTTGTGGTGAAAATCTCGAGGATTCAAATACGGACACAGCGTACCAAAACAATAAGAAAATCAGTTTAGTGTTGGTCGACGAGAATTTTCCAATTTAGTGGTGTCACCCACGATTAGCCACACATCTCTGTCAAATCAACCTATCTCTGATCTCAAATCGATTTTTAACTATGCCGCAATGGCCTCTAAAGATGAGCACGGTTGAGAAGCCGATTCCTGGTCGAATTCTCAAGTCTATTGCCTTAAAATTCCTTAATGGTTTCCCTAGATAGTCTAGTTATCTTGAGAGTGATTAGCTCTGAGAACATCCCTATGGGCGTGTCAATGAAATGCCCAATTTATTTAGTAGAAAACAGGAGTGAAAATCTAGGATGTCACAGTTCCGGAGTGGAATGCCTTCATTGAGATCTTTTACGGAAAGTACTTTTCAGATTGCGCCAGAGAGCAGAAAATGGCTGAATTCTAGCATCTTTGTGAGAACCATATGTCAGTGGATCAGTACAAGGCGAAGTTTGCTTAATTGTCCAAGTATGCACCGAGGCTGATGGAAGACCCGGTGGACAGAGCAAGGAGGTTCAGAGACGGTTTAAGGCCAGAGGTGAAGGATTCGCTGGTGCCGCTAAATCTCAAGGACTATAATGAGCTGTACGAGAGGGCCTAGTTGATCGAGAGGAATCTGAACGAGTGAACCGCTGCATCTGGATCGCGATTCGTACCCAACAGAGACAACAATCGGTTTGGGAAAAGGCCGATGACAGGAATAAGGTATTCCATTCCTCCCAACCGAAAAGGTGGAATCGGAAAGTCGACACCAAACCCGAACAACGTGTGTTGATTTTGTGGAAGGAAACATGGATCAGCCCCGTGTTTTCCTAGGACGGGAGCTTGCTACAGATGTGGCCAATACGTTGACCAAATCAAAGACTGTCCGCGCAGGCCCATGGGAGCACAGGTGCCATTACCGTAGATAGGACAACCAAGAGGGAATACGTCGCAAAACGCACCACAAGGTATTTTGAACAAGCCTCCGATGTAGGGAATGGTGTACGCTGACACCTGAAAGGAGACAGAGGACTCGCATGACATGGTTACAGGTACTGTCTCGCTGAACGACCATGCTGCTTATGTTGTATTTGATCCTGGAGCCACGCATTCATTTATTGCTGAGCAATTTGTTAAGTTAGTAGGATTGAGTCCAGAACCGTTGGGGATAGTCATTAGCATATCCACCCCATTAAAGGATAAAATGTTACCTGAGATAGGGTGTCCTGGTTGCAAGTTATTGATTGGTGAGCGAGAGGAAATGATAGATTTGATTGTGCTGGCCATGTTTGATTTTGATGTGATTATTGGCATGGATTGGCTCACCAAGCAATGAGCTATTGTAGGCTGTTATGGTAAAGCGATTCAATTTAACCCGTTAGCGGGTGAAAGTTTCGAGTTTATTGGAAGTCGAGGAGGACCCTCGATTACATTAATCTCGTCACGTGAGGCAACTTGATTGTTTGAGGTGGGTTGCCAAAGTTACTTGGCAACCGAAGTGGATACATCAGTTGAGGAACCGAAGATGGAGGACATTGCCGTGGTGCAGGATTTTTCTGACGTATTTCCTGAAGAATTGCCTAGTTTGCCCCTAAAAAGGGAGATAAAGTTCGTGATTGAGTTGGCCCTTAGGACGGAGCCAATTTCTAAGGCTCCTTACCGTATGGCGCTATCAGAGTTAAAGGAACTGAAGGTGCAGATGCAATAGTTGTTGAACAAAGGATTTATACGTCCTAGTGCATCGCCTTGGGGAGCACTAGCTCTGTTTGTAAGGAAGAAGGATGGTTCGTTGCGTCTTTGCATCGACTATCCGCAACTCAATTAGGTGACGATCAAGAACAAGTATCCATTGCCAAGGATTGATGACTTGTTTGATTAGCTACAGGGAGCGTCGATATTTTCCAAGATTGACCTGAGGATAGGTTACCATCAACTGAAGATTAGGAAGGAAGATATACTGAAGACGGCTTTTTGTACGCGTTACGGTCATTATGAGTTCACCGTAATGCCGTTCGGTTTGACCAACGCCCCAACTGCTTTCATGGATTTGATTAATCGAGTGTTCAAGGAGTATCTGGACCAGTTTGTGATTGTGTTTATCGACGACATTTTGGTGTACTCGAGAAGTCTAGAGGAGCATGAAAAACACTTAAGGATGATACTTCAGACCTTGCGAGAACATGAGCTGTACGCCAAGTTCAGTAAGTGTGAGTTTTGGCTAACTCATGTAGCTTTCTTAGGTCACGTGATTTCTGGTGAAGGGATTTCTGTGGACCCGACCAAGATTGAAGCCATGATAAACTGGCCGAGACCAGCGACGGTGATAGAGATTAGAAGTTTCTTGGGATTGGCAGGCTATTATAGACGATTCGTGGAAAGATTCTCTACAATAGCCATGCCTCTAACTCGATTGCTAAAAAAGGAAGAGAAGTTTGAATGGACAGACAAGTGTGAGCGTAGTTTCCAAGAACTCAAGCAGAAGCTGACTACCGCACCCGTGCTGACGATTCCGTCTGTCTTGGAGGATATGAGATCTATAGCGATGCGTCGTACAGAGGACTAGGCCGTGTTTTAATGCAACATGGGAGAGTTGTTGCATATGCGTCCCGTCAGCTGAGGTTTCATGAGTTGAATTATCCGACGCATGATTTAGAACTCATAGCAATCATCTTCGCTCTAAAGATTTGGAGACACTACTTATGCGGAGAAAAGTTCCAAATCTTTATGGACCATCAAAGTCTGAAATACTTATTCTCTCAGAAGGAGTTAAACATGAGACGGCGTCATTGGATGGAACTTCTCAAGGACTACAACTACGGCATCTTGTATCATCCCGGAAAAGCCAATAAGGTCGCGGATGCATTAAGTCGAAAGTTATCGATTGCGCAGATGATGGTGCAAGAGTGGATCCTACTCGAAGGAGTTCGAGATTCGGATTTCAAGTTTGAGGAAGGCCACCTTTCAAGTCTCATGGCCACCCTCAGTATTGAACCGGAAGTGCAGATAAGGATTAAGATGTTGCAATTAACAGACCTTGAAATCTAGAAAATTCTGCAGGAGGATGCGGAAAAGAGGAAGGCTGACTTTCAAGTTACTGAGGATGGAACACTAAAGTTTCGTGACGATGCGGAGCTTGAGGAGGAGATCTTGTCGAAAGCCCATTGTAGTAGTTACAGTATTCATCCAGGCAGTACGAAGATGTATTAGAATCTACATCAACACTATTGGTGGACCAGTATGAAGGCGGATATCACCAGACATGTTGCCAAGTGTCTGACGTGTCAGCAAGTGAAAGTATAGCATTGCAAGCCTAGAAGACTTTTGCAACCTCTCGAGATCCCCGAATGGAAGTGGGAGCACATCACAATGGATTTTGTGATAGGATTACCAAGGAGTCAACGAGGTAATGATTCCATATAGGCTGTAGTCGACAAATTGACGAAGTCTACTCACTTAATCATTGTACGAAAAGACTTTGCATTGGATAGATATGCTGAATTGTATGTAAAACAGATAGTTCGTCTTCATGGAGTGCCAGTGACAATCACGTCAGATCGAGACCCGAAGTTCACAACAACTTTTTGGAAAAGTTTGCAAACTGCCTTGGGAACGAAGCTGCAATATAGCACGCCCTATCATCCGCAGACGGATGGCCAGTTTAAGAGGACCATTCAAACCCTTGAGGACGTGCTACGAGCTTGCGTATTAGACTTCAAAGGAAACTAGGAAGAACAACTTCATCTAGTTGAGTTCGCTAATAATAATAGTTATCAGCAGAGTATCAAGATGGCACCGTTTGAAGCGTTGTATGATAGAGCCTGCAGAACTCCTATTTGTTGGGATGAAGTTGGAGAACGTAAGATTACGAACCCTGAGTTAGTTCAGCAATCAATCTACGCCGTCAAAGTAATTCAAGAAAGACTCAAGACTGCTCAGAGTCGTCAAAAGAGTTATACAGATAAGCGACGTAGACCATTGGAATTCTAAGTTGGTGAACATGTATCCTCAAAGTGTCATCGATGAGGGGTACTTCGCGCTTTGGCAAGAAAGGGAAGCTAAGCCTGAGGTACGTCGGTCCCATTGAGATTTTGGAGTGAATTTGGACTTTGGCGTATCGTCTTGCGTTGCCTGCCAAGACTCGCTCAAGTGCATTACGTCTTCCACATGTTGATGTTAAGAAAGTACAAACCTGACCCAACCTATGTGCTAAATTTCGAGGAATTAGACGTGGACGAGAAAGTGTCGTACGTGGAGAGACTAGTTTGGATAATGGATCGAAAAGAGCAAGTGCTACGTAACAAGACGATCCTCTTAGTTAAAGTGGTTTAGCAACACCACGGAACAGAGGGATACACGTGGGAAAGCGAACAGTCGATGAAATGTCAATACCCCCACCCTTTTGAAGAATGATTGTAATGGTTTAAATTTTGAGGACGAAATTTTTATAAGAGTGGAAGAGTTATGACATCCTGAAATTTGACCCTATCTTGAATATATGAAATGGTTGTCTCGTCGACACGCTTATGGTTAATTTACTCGGAACTGATCACTCACGAGTTAACTAATCTATTAGATGAGGCCGTTAAAGGATATGAATGCGACAGACTAGAGAATTCGATCAGAAATCGACCACTCGACCGTAATAATCGGCAAGGGTCAATACGACACCGTTATAAATTGATTAGCGAATGGATATGAGTCGATTTGACGGAAGTCGTAGTCGAATTGCGATATTCGTGTCGAATGGCAATAACCCGATTTTCTATCAATATTATATTCGGAACACGTAATTGAAACATCACGATTATATGACAACCGAGGGTCGTCTACGATTCGGAGATGCACGAACGTGGATCGAAAATTATCGACCACAGGTCAAACGTGCTAAAATCCCTAAAAACTACCCGATAGGTTAGGTCGTACTAAAGTCGCGTTCAGTTGATTTTCACCATGAATTTGAATTCGATTTCGGGAATCAGACGTTCGAGCATGTCACGATTCATTTATTGGATGTCGTCTCATCTTTTGGAGAATTTTCGTCAAGTCCGAAATTTTGCGAAAAATTGAATTTCGGACCAAAAAATACAAAAGAAATTCGGATGGGAGGACAAATAGGTTTTTTCTACCCTAGTTTGGCTTATTTTTGGGGAAATTAGAGCAAATTTCTAATTGGATGAGCTATGGACTTTAGGGCATGAAGACTTTGGAGGCATAGTGATGATGGGCTTGATATTTTGGCTAAGTTCTCATTGACCATTTCCTTGACTTCTTAGTTCTCTCTCTCTCTCTCTCTCTCTCCCACTTCCCTCCTCTCCATGCGCATGTTCAGCCCTTCAGCTGCCTATTTTCCTCTTTTGCTTATTCCCTCTCAGCTTCTCCTTCACTTTTCTTCATCCCATCCATTCTACAGCAGCTCCTCAGCCCCCATCATCTCCACGCCCCACCATCCATCTCCATTTCCCCTCCTCACGCTAACCAACGCCATCGTGCCAACTCCACCCACCGGCAGCTTCATCATCATCCCATCACCATCGCTAGAACAGCCAACCACCATCACCAACCTAGCGCTCCACCCATCACCGCCAACGCTAGCTTCATCGTCCGTCCCCGTCCGCCTCAGCTCACCACTCCACCACAACAATCATCCCATCTTCATCTCCTCTACACCATCACCGCCATTCACCTTCACACAAACTCCACCGCCTCACCGAGCGACCACCAACAACCCACCACCCACGATTTCTTCACCGCCAGCTTCCCATCATTCGCCATCTTCACCGATCAGCCACTGGAACTCCACCTCACGTCCAGCAGCTCATTTCACCGCCGTCCAACACCGCACCGCACGTCTCCAGCTCACCCGACCAGCCCCAAGCCGTGAGTTCCACCTTGCTTCCACCGCTCCTGTCAAGCCTCCATTCAAGATGTGGTTGTCTCAAGTTCTCATCACCGTCGCGTTGCCCTCGCCGTGAGCCTGCCCTCGCCGTGAGCCTGCCGTCGTCCTAATCCCGTGAGTTAACTCCCTAATATTTTATTAGGCCATTAATTACGCTTATGGGAGGTTAGATTAGCTAATGAGGATTAGTTTTGTTAATCCTAGGTTAGTGTTAACTAGCTTGGTTAGGTTACTTAACCATGATTAGGTTAGCTAACCATGGTTAGGTTAATTAATCATGGTTAGGTTAATTAAATGGATTAGCTTAATTAATCGCAATTTACTTAATTAATCCTGATTTATTAATTAATCGTAATTATCATAATTAGTGACGGATTAGCCGTTTCATAGAATTTTACGCTCGTTTTCTTGGATGATTTTATGCGTGAATTTGAGTGCTGCATGTGCAATATTATGTGATTGGTTGTTTTATGATAATTATCCATTATTATTGCAAAATATGATTTTATGGGCATTTAAATAGAAAGAAATTAGGTGTCGGGTTTGGACACCAAAACTTATTTGCTCAATAAAACAATGAGGTTTTAAACTAGGTGCGTGCAAAGTTTGACGGATTAATTTTGAGTATGTGAGCACCTGCTAATTTATTTCAGAAAGTTTTGAACAAAAAAAAGAGAGTTGCAAGATTTTTTATTTAAAAAGGAATTTTGGTGTTTTGGGCTAATTGACGGAAGATAAGAAATGGGTTTGATTGATGACGTGCTCGTATGGTCACTAAGTGGAACCCGTCCTGGTGCGTTTACGCGGGGACGATGCTCCTTCGTGGAATGCCGTCTAGGCGGAGGATGCTAGACGTTGCCGTTCGCGGATGGATTTCAGAACGAAACTCCTTTTGGAATGCCGTCTAGGCGAAGGATGCTAGATGATAACTCTATAAAAATAGAGTTATTTTACCTATTTTAGGCAACAATTAATGCAATATCTATGATAAAATATTTGGATTTCTTTCTTATTATTTGAATTTTCCTTATTTTTGCATAATAATGAGATATGGAGAAGATAAGGAAAAGAATGGAAAAAACTAGGAATTCAAATAAAAAAGCAGTGGAAGATATATATCAAATTAAGGAATCATTGATTTTGTTCCTTAATGTTATTTGCAAGCGTTGGGAGATAGATATCTTGGATATCTCCTATAAATAGGAGAACATTGAGAGAGAAAAGCTAGGTTTATGTTAGATTGTTTTTCATTGTTCTTTGATTTTTTTCAAGTATTTTGAAGAGAATACAAAAGTAGTGACATAATTCTTGTTCTTTTATTCAAGATGCTGGGTTTGATTTATATTTTTATTTCTTCTTCTGCTATGTTCTAATTTTCTTTTGTTAGGGCTACAATGTAGCCTAACCATGATGATGTGAATTTCATGATTTTTATGTTTTACAATTGATTTCATTCATGTGAGTTATATATTATTGTGCATAATGCTATTGAGTGACTGGCCACCACTTGAATGATCTGATGTGCATGTTTGAGACTGAGAAGTAATAATATGCAATTGCTCATCATAATATATAACCATGAATTAAACGTGGATAGAGATATACCACGTTATTTGTGTAGCTTTTGATGATAAGGTGATCCAAAAGACTCATTGTAAACCGGGAATATTCATAGTTTTTAATGCACTTATATTTATTTTAATTCACATAGAGATATAGTGCATTAATAAACTGAGTAGGTTTGCTATACATAGAGATAGGATAGCAAATAGTTTAAGAAATTCCACTATCACATGTTTGATATCGTTTTTGTACCCATAACAATCTGAAATCCATATCTAGTGATTATGGTGAAATCGAATGCCCTAACATATTTATCTGATTGATTTACTGCATTTAGTCTTCAAATTTTGTTTTAAATTTATTCTCAATGATATTTTGATCTGTTAGATAAATTTTGGAATTAATCTATTTTAGTATTTAATTAGTTTATTAATCATGGATCTCCGCGGGACGATACTTTTTCTTATCATTATATTACTTGTTCGACACGTTCACTTGCGTTTAGAATTTTACTAACAAGTTTTTGGCGCCGTTGCCAGGGATCGTTTGTTTAATACTTATTATATTGATACCAGATAATTCTAAATTTAATCTAGCTTTTGTTTTGTTTTATTTTTCAGGGTGTACATCGGTTTATGACACGTAGCCAACAAGGGAAACTTGCTGAGCTTGATCCAAAAATCGAGCGTACATTCAAAAGGGGACTGAGAGAACAGAGAAATCACGCTAAGAAGATGGCAGACGAAGATAATGAAAATCCACGTAAACTCTTAAGAGATTATGATGCATCAACAGTTCAAGGCACCACATCAAGTATCAGAAGACCTGCAATTCAAGCAAACAACTTTGAGATCAGACCATCACTTATTCAGATGCTTCAACAATTAGTGCAATTCAGTGGGATACCAAGCGATGATCCAAACGCTCACATTGATGCTTTTCTTGAAATCTGTGACACCATTAAATATAATGGAGTTACAGATGATGCTATTAGATTGAGATTATTTACATTCTCTCTTAGAGACAAAGCTAAGAGTTGGCTTTCTTCTCTTCTTGCAGGATCAATCACTACATGGAATGATATGGCTCAGAAATTTCTTGATAAGTTCTTTCCACCTGCAAAGTCTACGAAGATGCGTAACGATATTACTAATCTTATGCAGATGGATAATGAATCATTATATGAAGCATGGGAAAGATTCAAAGAATTTCTTAGGAGATGCCCACATCATGGACTACCCGTATGGATGCAAGTACAAACTTTTTATAATGGCTCTAGTACAAATCTTCGTTCTATGATTGATGCAGCTGTAGAAGGAACTCTAAATAATAAAACACCAGAAGAAGCCTACAATCTATTAGAGGAGATGGCATCCAATAGTTATCAATGACCTACTGAGAGACTACCAATGCGAAAAGCAAGCGAAGTTCACGAAGTGGATGCTTTTGCTGCAATTGCTGCACAATTTGAAGCACTCAATAAAAAGCTAGATAATATGAGTGTTTCAGTCATGAAAATTTAGAATTTGACATGTGATTTTTGTGGTGGATGACATGTTAGCACAAAGTGTCAGGTAGGTAATACTTTTAAACAATCTAGTGAAAATTCTAACTTTGTTGGGAATTTTAACAGGTCATAGAATAATCCCTACTCTGACACGTACAATCTGGGATGGCGCAATCATCCAAATTTTTCATGGAATAATCAGAATGTGACGAGACCACTGGGATTCAAACAATCAGAAGAGACAAAGTCAAATTTGGAAGATATAGTCACCAAACTTGCTAATACGACTCATGACTTCATCAAAAGCAAGAATGTGAGATTTCAAAACCAAGAGGCTTCAATCAAAAATTTGGAGATGCAAGTAGGTTAGTTAGCAAGCATGATGTCGGGAAGACAACAAGGTTATTTGCCGAGCAACATAGAGAAAAGTCCAATTGAAAACATAAAGGCTATTACCCTGAGAAGTGGTAAACAAGTGGGAGAAGAAGAGATTTTCTGAGACAAGGAAGATGTGATCAATAAACAATCAAAGGAGACAAGCAAGAGTAAACTTTTTCCAGATAATCCCAAGCCATATGTGCCACCAATTCCATTCCCTCAGCGACTCTAGCAGCACAAAATAGATAAGCAATTTTCTAAATTTCTTGATGTATTTAAGAAATTACACATTAACATTCATTTTACATATGCTTTAGCGCAAATGCCCAGTTATGCAAAATTTTTAAAGGAGATTTTGGCAAACAAAAGGAAATTGGAGATTATGAAACTGTGAAGTTAAATGAGGAGTGTTCAGTCATCCTACAAAATAAATTACCTCCGAAATTAAAAGATCCAGGGAGTTTTACTATTCCTTGCACTATTGGGGATTCTTACTTTGAAAAATCATTATGTGATTTAGGTGCAAGTATTAATCTGATGCCTTATTCAGTTTTCAAGAAATTAGGATTGGGCGAGGTAAAAGCAACCACAGTGTCACTCCAACTGCCTGATCGATCAATCAAATATTCGAGAGGTATTGTGGAAGATGTTTTGGTAAAAGTTGACAAATTTATCTTTCCTGCAGATTTCATAGTTCTTGACATGGAGGAAGATTTTGAGGTACCACTTATCTTAAGTCGACATTTTCTAGAAATAGGATGAGCTCTTATTGATGTACAACAAGGGAAGTTGATTCTTAGAGTTCAAGATGATCTTGTTTCATTTAATGTTTTTAAAGCAATGAAATATCTATATGATGATAATTCTTGTTTTAGAGTTGAGACAATTGACAAGTTAGTGAATAAGGTTTTTCAGGAAAATATTTTTAAAGATCCACTTGAAGCATGTCTAATTCAACCAAGGGACAAATATATTTAGAATGAGGAGATAAAGGAGTACGCAAATTTCATAGAGGCAATTAAATTTGAGGAGTTGGGACAACACATAACAAAGCCTAAGCCATTAATTAAAGAGCCTCCAATTCTTAAACTCAAACCCTTACCTTCTCATTTGAAATATGCTTATTTAGATGGATTTTCTTCTTTATCGGTAATTATATCTTCTTCTTTGACAAATTTGATGGAGGAGAAATTGCTCAAAGTATTAAGAAAGCATAAAGGTGCAATTGGATGGAAAATAGCTAATATCAAGGGAATTAGTCCTTCAATTTGCATCACATGTTTGATATCGTTTTTGTACCCACAACAATCTGAAATTCATATATAGTGATTATGGTGAAATCGAATGCCCTAACATATTTATCTGATTGATTTACTGCATTTAGTCTTCCAATTTTTTTTTTAAATTTATTTTCAATTATATTTTGATCTGTTAGATAAATTTTAGAATTAATCTATTTTAGTATTTAATTAGTTTATTAATCATGGATCTCAGCAGGATGATACTTTTTCTTATCGTTATATTACTTGTTCGACACGTTCATTTGCGTTTAGAATTTTACGAACACTAGAGGTTGCCATGCCCGATGGGGCGGGATGATGCTCGATTACGCCGGATGACCGTTGACTTTTGAGTTGGCCATGGCTGATGGGTCGTAACAACTGGAACACGCCTAAATGGTTGTGATGCTTTGCGCTTGATTATGGGGAAAAATTGTTAGGCATGGTATGGGACATGCCATAATGGTTTTACCTTATAATCGGGACCCATGTCAATGTTTGGAGGATGAGAATCCTGTGTTTTGGTTATTAATTACGCTTGTTATATTTATAATGGCATATGTAATGCGCTAATATGCGGGGATGTGCCGAGGCGATGTGAGTTTTGTATGGTGCATGTTTAGGACCGCATTTGAGGCGAATTTGCATCCTAATCGGGGTTTAGGCTGTTGACTCGCTGAGATTTATCTCACTCTGTCGTGGCTAACCTTTTTTCAATTCCTTAGTATGGAGATACGTCCAATCCAATTCAGGGTTCCGTGGGACATAGAATCAGAGTCTACCTTCTTCCCTGTTCTCGAGACTACCCGGACTCTCAAGTTAGTGGTGACCACGATTTGGGTCAATGAGGGTTTTGCTAATGTGGTGCATCATCGCTTCAAGGCGTGGTTCATTAACGAGCGCAACGGTGCTTGTGAGGGTCCCCTGCAGGGTTTTGACGAACCACCCAATCGGAATGGAGGATGGGGAGGTAGGTCACCCCATGGACATCGATATACCAGACGGTGTCATGGAGGATCCTGAGCCCGAGTCAGAGGGATTCGGGGTGTAGGTTGCCTAGGGATTTCTTTTTTAGATAGACTTGTAAATATGAACTCGTAGGGTTGACTTGATATATGTATAAAGCGTAGTTTGTGAAAAATCACTGGCATGTTTTTACTATCCATGTTTCTAATGATTGACTAGGTGTTGTATTTAATTCATTTCCGCATGTGCTTAATTGAAAGATAAAAAGAATAGGTAGGCGACGCATCCTGGAAAGTTACATTTTTAATTGATCACCGAGGGATGTGCGCGTACCCGGGGTTTGGGGCGTGACAGCTAGTGTTTTATGAGGAGGTGAAGAAGGAGGTGAGGTTGATGGGGCTGAAAGTGATGGTGATGATGATGCATATGAGGATGGGGAGGATGGAGCATAGGAAACCATGAATTGAAATTTATCACTTTCACCAAGGGTATCAACAGAAGGTGGCCGGCGACCGGCCACAAAGGAGAAAGAAAAAAAAAAGAAAGAAGGAAAAAAAAAGGAAGAAAGAAGAAAAAAAATGAAAAATTAAAAGAAACAACAAAAATATACAAGTTTACCACACGCGTATCTATTTCTGGAATAGAAATCTTTTGCAGTTACCAAGCGCATTCTTATATTCATAAAATGTTCCCGGGAACATAAACAAAAAAAAAAACTATTTCTATTCAAAAATTGTTCTCTGGAACAGAAACGTTACCAAACGCACCCTTATTGTTTTAGTGCAGCTTTTCATAGTTAGTAATCCATGTCTCTAGAAGAAGTTTGGCCAACTTTTCTGTGGGGATTTTTTTGGGAGACATGGATACGGGGGGCTTGATCATTTTGCATGGAGATGAACATGGCGTTTTCGTTTCCATACTAGAAGTGGAGATCAAGGGCATGATTTTGCACTTGATAAATCATCTAGTAATGTAGGGTTATTGTAATTGAATCAGTAGTCTGAGGTGCTCCAGTGAGTTGAGTTTGGACCTTCATCAGAGCAACTGAAGGTCTGAAATAACAACATTGAAATTTGGATACAGGGTTACAAATACTATCCCAACATTCAAAGTGGTTTGGACAGTGCCAATACAAGCATGCTGGTATTCTAAGAACAAAGTGTCTAGTAAGGCCATTCAGACCACAATTGGTAAACTTTTTTGACCATGAAATGTGAGTGCAAGAAGCATGACTCCATAATGGATATGAGAATATCCATGTGGGGTCCACTATCTAGGAAATTCTAGGAGGATATGAAGAGTTCTTAGTGGCTGGAGTAGGATGCTGGTCAAATTTAGAGGACTGTACATACTCTTCCACTTCTTTGGGAGTTTGATGAATGAAATGTCAAATTGAGTGAATGGGGGAAAATGATGAAGAAGGTTTAGCAAAAGCTAAATATGGGTTCATAAGAGAAAGCCGAGTTTTAGAAATCTTCATATCATCACTTAAGAGACTTCATAAAGATAGTCGATCTTGGAGGCATTTGACACACGAAATTTTTATAGAGAGGAGGAAGATGGGGATGGAGTAAGGATAACAGGCGCATTGAGAGTTTCACGATCAGTCATAATGAAGACAAAGTTTTCTCGGCACTGGATTCACCATCTAAGCACATGAAACAAGCTAAGTTACAAATGAAACGATGGCTTTGTTTACAAATGAAACCATGGCTTTGATACCGATGAGGAGACCTATACTTAGAACTAGGGGTAAATTTGTAATTTCTTGGAAAAGAGGTGTGAAAGGGTCGGCCATGGCTTGGGTTGATCGGTGATGGTCATCAGCCACCAAAGGTTTGCCGGAAAATGCCAAACCAGCCATTTCCAATGGTGAGCAATCTAACTAATTAGACCGGTCTGAACTGATTTTGACCGGTCTGAATCGGTTTGGTCGGTTCAAGCTGATTTTGGCCGGTTCCTTCAAGAATTATATGCCAAAGGACCTAATTGTAAAGAATTATTGTTCAATTAAAAGGAAAATGGGCTATTTTGAAGAGAAACAATCCAAATTCATTAAAATTAAGCCAATCCAATCTTTTTAACACATCTTAATTGATTTTAATTGGCTTAATCATCTCAAGAATTTTGGAAATTGCCTTAAATTCAATGGCCATACATTTGTGCAATTCCCACCTTCAAAAACCAAATTAATTAGAATTGATTTCAATTGATGCAACAAGATATTAATTGATTCAATTACCTATGCCTATGATGGCCAATTGCATTCAAATTGACACTAAAATGGTGGTATAGACTTCATGCCAAAATTGAACCTCAACCCATCAAATTAAACTTTAGTCTAGAATGAGTCAACTTACATTGCACCAATTAAAGCTCGTTAACCTAATTTTCCAAAATTTAAGTGAGCTAAACCTATGAAATTGGAAATTTCCGAAGTGAATTAGCCAAAACTGATCCCGGATTTGGACTCAATTTGAGAAAATGAATTGATTGCTAGCCCTCATCGACACCGGGCCCAACAAGCTCCGCAGCAAGATGTTAGATCTCCACCATGCCGCCGCCTTTCTCCCTTGTACAAAGATCTCGGACTCCGTTGACTACTACGTCACCGGTCGACGAACGAAGGTCGAGATCTTGGTGAAGGAAACACTAAAATCTCAGCCTTTGCCTCTGTTTCTGAAGGAAAGAGATGAAGAGACAAAGGAGAGACAGAGAGTGTTTATGGAAGAAAGAAACTAATTGTGAACATAATTTTTGAAAAATCTGAAATGTAGGCCTCATTGGACATGCGTCGATCAACGAATGGACTCGTTTTTTAGTGACTATGCACAACTAATGTACCCAATATTTTCTCCGAAGGACGTGGGCGAGAGAGGGAGGGTAGGGGTCATGGTGAAGACCCCTCTCTCCCTTCGCTAGGCCTCAGAGAGGGTGGCTGAACCCTTGCATGGCCAGGGGCTGTGGCCCAAACCCCGCTGCCATATCAAAATCATATAACAGAGGAGTTATACTTTGTATGGTTTATAAATAATGTGGACCGACATGATTAACAATCGAAATGAATTTAATTTGTATGATCCAGATACGATACAATAATTTTTTATCGTCTATTTTTATAAAGGGGTGTGGAACGGTAGTGGTTTTTATCCGTTGAAGACCCCTGGGACCTACCATCGTTGGTTGAGGATATGGAAACAATCAAATTCCAAATGATCACTTGATTAACGAACGCCTCTGGCCGAAATGCTCCCCAATAGATTTTCCTCTTTTAACTCTCGTACGTAACGATTGTGAGGAGTTAAATGTATGCTTTATGCCTAATCCAGTCACACAATATAATCCATTTTATGTAAGCCGATGGTACATAATTATCCGATTGCCATGGGGCAAGTAATACATGAAAGAAAAGAACATTGCTATAAACTAATTAATATCATCGGCATTCATACATGATGATATTGGCGAAGAGAATATTACTGAATTTAGCGTTGTTTCTGAAGATTGAAATACGCCTGATAGATGGCCTGCACCATGAAAGGCACATAGATGGCGAGGGCCAGCGTGTTGATGGCAATCAAGCTCCCTGCGGCCTGAATAGTGTCCCTTTTCATGCAACCGAGTTTCCCAAGGAGCACGCGGACCATGTCGACCATCGACTGTGACAAGTAGACACACCCAAGGACCGACCCCAACGTCGACGCCATTATCATCATGCTCTTCACCGCACTCATATAAATTTCATCGCTTTTGCCGACGATTGCAACGTCCATCTTGAGGGCCGTGGCGACGAGGCTTGAGAGGAGGAAGCACACGAAAGACACCACCTCGTTGACCAGGAGCGTCATCCTCGTTTGGCGATCAGCTTGGCAGGCTTTCTGCAACTCAAGGCTATCCGGGTTGGAGCTGGCGAAGGATATCCCGACGAACGTCGCGAAGGTGAAGAGGGAGTTCACGCTCACCAGATCGTCCAGCGCCCTTTTCAGATGCTCTATATTCTTCTTCAGATTCTTGTTGCTACAAATCCATGACATATAATAATTCAGATACTGTTGAACAATTAACAGGGTACCAAATCAACTTCACAGGATGCAGATAATCATGCGTAATTATTATTGCATGAGAGGGGGGAGAGAGAGAGAGAGAGAGAGAGAGAGAGAGAGACTTTGTATGATTCGTCATGATTCAACGATTTCAATGGGATTAAGGGATGAATGGAGGAGGCAGGAGGGGTTCGAACTTGTTATATAGCTGGTGCCACTGTGAGATATTCCTTGCCCGAGGTTATAAGCGAGCCTAATGAGAAAACAGGGGAAAAAAGATAGAAAAGAGAAGAAGGGTAAAACAAGATGATGCGAATGAACTTTATTCCGCTGCTTTGGCTGCATTTTCGCGAAGCACGTTGGGTGACCAGATTCCTTTAATTATCATGCAATGCAAAGTCATTAATAGCCCTCTGGATTATGCATATATAGACTAAATTCGATACCTTCGTATTGAGTATGTCATGAATTTTGTTTTGTTTATTGACCCAAATTGAGTTTTGACACTCGATTTGAAATTTATGGCGACTCGACTTGAGAAAAAGTGGAGGTTCAGTACTGGCAGCAGTTCTTAAGTTATTAGGTTTTTAGGAGAGACAAAAAATATATTAAGCATTTTTCGAGCCACCTTTTATAATTTTTGATAGTGAATATTGCTTCTCCTCTTCTCGTGATTTTTCCCACAAGGGTTTTTTTTTTTTTGTAAATTTGTGTTTTCTTTTTCCCTTCTGAATTTTAACTTCATTTTAGTTTCTTCCTCTACTCTTGCACATTCAATTATATAGTACTTTTTGAGTTATAACAATGACAATAATCATAAAAATTTACAAATAGAAGGAAATATCACAAAATATGTGTGTGTTCAATTCCCTCTGAACTCATTGTACTTGAATGCATGTAATGTGCAAAAATTATTCTTTACTTTGTTCTTGACAAAGCGCTTTAAAATCTATTTGGAAAAGAAAAGAATCACTTTATTAAATTGAATGCGTTCAACATGCAAAAGTTGATCTTGCCAGTTCAAACGTATATAAGTATATTAACAAGAAATTTTCTATATTTTTACTTTTCTCTTAACAAAGCTCGTTCAATTTTACATGGAAAAGTCAATTTTAGTACAATATATTAGATTTGAGTAGTATTAGTATTAGATTACATACTAGATTATACTAGACAGAAATCTTTTCATTAAAAGATTTTCTTTCCCCACAATAAGTAGGGCGCATCAATATGCATATTAGATATTAGATAAGATAATATATTAATCGGGTGCTTTAATTAGGATTAGGGATTTGGTCTTTCGGGGTTTCTCCAGTAAGGTGAGCCTTGAGGAATCCGTGGGTTACAATATTAACACTCTCACAAGGAGACTTCCACTAATCTTTAGGTCAAGACTTGGTCAACCAATCAAATTTCATGTATTAAGATTTAGATTAAATTGTTTCTAATTATATATATTTTGGGGACGACAATGAGTACTGGCACATAAAAAAGGGAAAGTTCCTAGGATCCCCACCCCCTTTTTATAAGTAGAGATGCCCGTTCCTTCTATCAATGGAGTAACTGTGGGACAGCTCTTTTTGATAGTGTCACGGTCCCATGGTATCTATTCTAGGCTTCAACAAGATCAATTAGGTTGCCAATACATTCATGTCGCAACCTATCCAAAGGTGCATCACCTAGGGGTTAGGCTAATGGATTATTAAGTCTAGACTTGATCCAGACTCTCTCAAACCCCTACCAATTAGCAATTAAGATTTAAGTATTTAACATGTAAAATGATTTTTATATTGAAGTCACCACTAATCAATTTATGATGAGTCAATTAGAAACTCAAGTAAAGTGTGAAGATTACTTTATTTGTATAAACCATAGATTAAATGCATTCAAAGATTTGATTACACTAGATTATTCTAATAGCCTTTTGGTACTATTTCCTTTCATGAAAATATTTTTGGTAGGTAACTTGGATTAATTTTTATATATCCACTAATATGTGAAGTGATGATGCGGGTACGCAAGCATTATTTAACACTCCATAAAAAAAGGCAATTAAATAAATTGCTAAGATAATGAAGAATTTACTTACATCGAAGCAATGTAAACATCTGCAGCAAATGTTGATTAAAAACACATATTTAACCTTAATGTGATTTCTAATTATCATGGCATTCCAATAAACTTTTTTTGGGTTTTCTCTCATTTAAACGAAAACTAAACTATATGCAATGTATGCAGTGCAAGCTTAGTCTAAATGCCATGACGTTAAAGAATGACATTTATCCACATGACCTAATTTTAATGACTAGCAAGTTAATATGTGGTTATTTTGGCATGACAGGGTATGACATGGAACTACGCATCTAATTCTATATGACACGCCCATGATATTTTTTTATTGTAATTTCTATTGAAATTCATAATACAAATTACTAAAATTAGAAAACTATTTAAAGTGAGATATTATCTAATTTAAGGAATCGGCTAACCAATCCTATCTTAGTGCAACTCAATTTAAAAATATTATCTAGCCTAGATATTATTCAACATGCAATCCTAATTCAACTAAGAAACTATCTAAAGTATTCTATTATGCAATCCTATCAAGGAAGTTAAATATACCCTATGTGATATGCAATCAATCTTTTTGTCTTTTCGGGATAAGGAAATTAATCAAAATATTCAAATCACTCAATCCATAAAGGTGTCATCCAATCTATTGGAGGAACATCTCCAAGTAATTTTGACGATTTCCAAACTATCCCTAGTATAAGATTTACTATGATAAATGCAAATAGTCATGACAACTATTAAAGACTATGTGATGACCATGGTATCATTAAAATGGTAGAAGATCGCTATTGAAACCTGATTTTTAATCAACATGTCGAAAAAGTGAAAAATTGTGATTCAAGATTTTGATTGCAACAGACCCCGTTTCTCGATCAAAAAGTGTCGATTTTTTCATTACTTTCTTTTATATTATTGTTTTTAAGCAATTTCCAACTAGTTTTGAGAGAAAATCTGAAAAGTCAAACGGTCGACTTTTGGGTAAACTCTTTGACCAAAAGTCAACCTTGAATTTTCATTTAAAAAGATGCCATTTATCTTTAATTTTATTTTTTTTAAGATCAATTTTTCAAAAATCCAAAGATTTGGATTTATTCAACATTTTGGAGAGTCAACTAAAAGGTTGACTTTTTGGTCAAACCTTTGACCAAAAACCAAAAAGCCACAAAACACTTCTTTTTAGTGTCAATTTGATTTGTATGCCAAAATTTTTACAAAATTCGATTTAGAATCTTGTTTTCCAAATTTTTCGGTTTTAGGTTCTAAATTAACCAAAAATGAAATTACTTTTATTTTAGTCATTATTAGGTGTAGTTCTTCCATTGACATTTGGTCTAGGGACTATTCTAAATCCACTTGTGCATTCAATTTGGCGAATTGCTAGGTTGAAAGACGAATCGCCATTTTTAAGCCTCAATTAGGAGGTCAAAATCAATCATTCATGACTTGCGAACGGACAATTTTTTTTCCATTCATTTTCTTAAGATAAGTTCAAATCCAAAGTCGATTTTGAGAAATTTACATTAGAACTTCCCAATTTGAGGGATTTCATTTTCTTGAAGGTAAGAAAACCGAACCATTGAGCTTCAGTCGAAGGAATTTAAATTGACACATTCATGATTAAGGTCCAATTACATGAATCGAAGTCTAATTTTAATATTGGACCCCGATTCATTTTTGGCTTGAGTTTCGGCACTTTAATTCAAAGTCAATTTGAGTACAATAGGTGATCTTATACATGGGTGATTAGTTGGATAGGCTAGTTGCAACATTAGTTGGATTTAATTCAATTTTATCCAATGAATTGCAAAATTGTTCATTTTGGCCCTTTAAGCCAAAATCTTAAGTACCCATGGTTTTGATCCATTGTTTGTCATAACAATTACTCAATTAAGTCAATAAAGGGCCATAAATCACTTTTATGAAGTTTAATTGGCTTAATTGAATCGAATTTGGGCAATTTATTCTCGAATCGAGTAAATTTTCTCTTCAATTTGGCTCTTGAAGGACCAAATTGCATAAATTTTGAACCCACAAGGGCTGCAAGTGTGTGAATTAGCCAAAATCGGACAAAACCGGTAAAGAACCGGTCAAGAACTGATCAAACCGGTGTGAACGAGTCTAACCGGTCCGAGCGGCCACCGATGGGGCAGACTAATTTGGCCCCTTGCTAGCCAGTTCAAGACCTCTAATGACTGGTTCCGGAAATCTCATTATGTAAATTTTATTATGCACCTCAATTTCTCACGATTTTTCAATTTGGCCCTCGGGTTTTGTAAAATTATAATTTGACCCATAATTAGACTTTTTGATGCAATTCTCGATTTCAACCCTGGTTTTCGCAAATCAAACCCATTAGATTGATTAGTTGACAACCCTAGATTATAATTGAACTTTTGAAATCAAGTTTTGTCCATTATATTAAGATTTTGACCGTCAAATCGAACTAACAGACGAGATCGGCCGATTTGGGATGGTATAAATAGACTTTTCCCTCAAATTTTGAGGGGCCTCATTTGACATTTTTTCAAATCAAATCTATAGAACTCTCTCTAGCTCTCTCTTTCCTACTAAAACTCTCTCTTTTTCCTATCTCTCCAGCGCACGAATCCATCCCCTTTGTTGCTCTTCGCCGCCGCCCGCTAGACCTCCACCGGCGACGAGCTAGTTGTGCTGACCATCCCTAGTTCTCTTCCATCCCTATCATGGTACCTTGGAGTTCCAACGGAGGCTGTTTCTTCCCGTCCGGCAGCACTTTGCTGCTTCAAGGACCGGCGTTGACGATGATCTTGTTTTAGCCGGTTCAATCGCTTAAGTCGGCGCACTGACGACTTCCTCAAGAGAAACGATCATCACCGATCGATCATTAGGCAAATCCTCGACCAATTGGTGGTGGGCCCCAGGCGGAAAGCCACTGGAATAACTCTAGTGGCCTATTTCCTCAGCAATAGTCGAAGACCAGTCCAATCGGACCAGTGCTGCTCCCAGGCAAAATTGACGGCCAACGGTGGTGCCACCGCCACAAGCCCTCTCTGATCTATCCCTCGGGTAGCCTCTAGTTTGTAGACGGTTAGAGTTTGGTCGGTCCTTCACTGAATCAGCTCTCATGACTCTTTCCTCCATCGACATTCGAAGGCCAATCCAAATACGGACCGATTTATTTGAATCAATCAGAACGGCAATTGCCGGCCGCATTCTGAGGTGGCGACCCAAGCCAATCTCTCCGTGACATCCTCTCCAACCTTGGCGTGGTCAGATTTTAGCCAATCGGCCACCGTAGGAGTGCCGGTGGTCTGATCTAACCCCAGTGATCCCAAAGATGGTCTAAACTTGGACCGGTTCTTGTTTTTGTTTGTAGGTCGCGAAGCGGTGATCTAGTTGGTCCCGATTCAGTCCATAGGCGATTTGATCGTGATCCTCGGAATCTGAGCATGTTCTGGCAAGCTTTGATTTGTTCGATT
Source organism: Eucalyptus curtisii (assembly GCA_017140595.1). Taxonomy (NCBI): domain Eukaryota; kingdom Viridiplantae; phylum Streptophyta; class Magnoliopsida; order Myrtales; family Myrtaceae; genus Eucalyptus; species Eucalyptus curtisii. Next base: position 303,686 of record CM029494.1, on the reverse strand, counting down.
ACATTGAAAATTGATGAAAAATGCAAAAAGGTAATCCTTCAAGCTCGAATCCTGTGAAGCAAGATCGGATTAGCTGGTCGGGGCTAGGATTCAGACTTAAGGTTTCATAAATGCTGAGATGTGTGATTAACATGTTACATTGTTGATTTGCTGAGTTTGGATGGAGGTTGAGGATGATTCTTGGCTGATTGCATGATTTTGGATGTTGATCTGCAAATTTCGGATGCTCTGTAACATGCTTGCTGTTTTGGCTTAAATGATGCCTTAGATGGCTTCATTTCGATTCAAGGTCTTCTACACATAGAAAATAGACTGTACGAGCTTCGAATCAATAGGTCGCACGCCCAATTGGTCAACATTTGACCCCCGAAAAACACCTCACAATCTGCTCGATACCTGCAGGTTTTTGGTGCTTTTTTCGGTTCTGACTTATGTCTGCCTCAGTACTTTTTTATTTTTTTCTCTGATTTTTTTTTTTATGGTTTTTGGAAGAACTTGTCTTCATAAAACTTGTTCCTCATTGTCTTGAGGATGTTTTCAGAATTTTTGGACATGTTTAACTAAGTCAAAACCTCTTAAATCTGAACATGTGTTTGTCTGCCCCTGCACTGATCCGATATGAATTTAGGAGAATTTAGGCATGAAATTGAGCTTATTTGACCTTAAGGCCTTCATGAAGAATGAAATACATGTCATATGCTCTCTATTGATGCAAGATTTGCATAATTTTGATGTCATTCAATACATCAATTGTATGTGCAACTGTGCATGGGTGTTGCTGCAATTAGGGAGATTAAGAATGCGCATATATTTTGTCATTTTCATCGTCATCCATGTGATCACAATTAGATTCTGAGTCCTTAACAAAAAAATTTCATCATCTTTCATTTTATATTGTTCATTTTTGGTAGGATTTATGCATATCCTCAAGTGGTCGAAGTTTGGCATGCATTTTTTTAGCTTTTGGCAAAGGTTCAATGCCTTATTATTTGCATATCCTTGCATGCTTGTTTGAGTCTTTTAGAGACCAAATTTCACATTTTGAACTACATGTTACAAGTTTTGTACGCATGTGTGGTTCATCATATTTGAATGTCATTTCACATGTTAAACTCATACCATAATAATGCTTGTTGCACTTCCGAAATTTCAAGCATGCTATTATAAACCTTAAATCATCATGTATTGTCATCGAATCACATGACATCTTTGCATATTGACTTAGGGTTATAAACCTTAATTCTAAGTCACGTGTGAATTTTCATGCCATTCATGCATTACATGTATGATTTTGAGGTCTAATGATACATGTCTATGTTCTGATTTTTTAATGGCTGATATGCACACTTTTAGAAACCTCAGTCTTAGAGCACCAAGTTGACCTTAATTGCACCTGGTCCCTTCTAGGAAGTTGTAAAGCACACCTAGAATTTTCTAATGCCACTAATTTCATGCAATTTACTTATCATTAGGTCCATTTTCCATTTCTCCTAAACTAGACTAGGATTTGGACCTAGGTTCACATTCAGACCCCTACTTTTACCTCTGTTTAGACAGATCTTTACCATTTTTGTACCATTTTTCTATAAGGATTCTTGATGTGGTCCCTTAATAAAGTTTGTTTGTCATCATGTTCATGTTGTGTGAAAATTTCTTTTTTTTTTAGACTTCATTTTTAAGTTAAAACTTGGTAGTAATAATTAAATGTCCAGCTATTTTGACAATTTCCTGATGCATTATTACTTGTTATCTGATTTTTATAAGATCATGCTTAGCTCCTTTAAGGAAACTTTCTCGTGAAATTTTTCTACATCATGTTATGCATGTTAAGAAATTTTCTCATGGGTAGATCATCAACAGGTATTACCAAATTTTATTGGCACAATGTGCTTTGTCTGAAATTTCCTGATATGAACTTGTTGTTGCGATCATTTAGTTAAATCTCTTAGGTTAGTTTATGCATAAAATTAGGCCATGTCATCTTTATGATAGTTGTTTTAAATGCTTTGATCTTCGTTGTCAAATGGTTTCCAATGAATTGGCTTCCCGAATTCTATCTTGAAATCGCTTTAGTACATGTGACGTTTCCAAAAGTAGCCTTTTAGGGATTCTTTCAATACTTGATTTGACTTAGGAAAAATCATGACTTGGACCTTATTTAAAATGCTTGTGAGTGCATTCATGCGAGTTCCGGGCTAACCCTGGCAATTAAATGCGTTCCATAGCCTAGATATTCCTTAATCCAAAATGTTTTCAAATGTTTTCAAATCTTGATTTGACATTGTGAAAATTACGATTTAGATCGTATTCAAAATGTCTGTGACACTTGCAAGTGCATTTATATGAGCCTCGGGCTAGCATTGGCAATTGAATGCATTCCATAGCCAAGATACCACCTTATCTCAAAAATCTTTTGATTATTTCAAACTCAAATTTGAAATGTCACATGTACCTCTCGTGCATAATCATGACATTCATTAGAAATGCATGTGTTCATGATTGGCGCATGTCTTTGTAATAAGTGTCCCGCCAACAGTTCACTCACTTGTTTGATTGATTGGGAAATAAAGTTAAAAAGACATGCATGCTTGCTTGATTCCTACTCGCATATGTGATTTTTAGATATATGTTAGGGGAAATGCATGATATCGATGAGAAATCCCGAAGATCACATAGAACTCTTTAGTAGGGTCTTATAAGCATTATTGGCCATGTGTGAATATAATTGATCAATAATGGCTAGAAGTCATAAAACAAACCGGGTAGGTGTCTCGAAGGACCTACGCATGAATTCCAAAGGCCGACCCCGAGGCCCAAATTTGATTGATTTTAAATCTTGTTTCACTTGATGGATTGATCCTGGCCTTATAGCGTGCTTTTGATTGTTTTGACATACATGGTTGTTTCTTTCTATTGTATGTACCTAGCTATAGTTTTTTCTAGACTAGGTTTAGATTAGGATCCCGAAGACGGAGAAGGCATGAAGATGGTAGAAGGTCGATGTCTATTCCAATCACTCTTTTGTATTTATTTTCCCCAACATATGTCTCAAGTTCCTCTTTGTTTGTATAAACACCCGACAAGTGGCAGATTTTTCCTTTTTGCTTATTCCTTTTGAATTTTCATATATTTTAGGATTGAGTTATAGATTTGTTGTTTTCCTTAGTTGTTTACTTACTGTTTTGTACTTTCAATTTAATTGATTACTTTCTTTTCTCTTTTCTTAGAAATAGAATGACACAAAAATGACTATCCACGCATGGTTGCCTAGCTTAGAATAAACGATCCTGAAAAAGTAAAAAGAGATGCATTGACACTTTTAGACATAACATATTGTTAGGTACCAAAAGGACGCTAATAGAAATATTATCGTAATCTAAGTCCCTGAACTTGAATATCTAATTGGTAGGAATCGAGGGACCACTCCCGACTCTCGATTGAGTTTTTTTGTTGACCCCAAAATGAGACTAGTGGCGACTCCTGTCTTATTTCTAAGTTTTCTTAAACAACTAGACTGAATAATTGAACCCGTCATGAGGGTATGGGTCTTGATAAAGCTCATCACGATTTAGCACACTCGATGTGACAATATCCCAAAGGATGAAGTGATGCCATCCTTATGGGTGAAGCGTACTATCGAGAAGGCTATCACGGTAAAGGTACCTCGAAATATGATATCCACACTCGACCTCCTTACTCAAAGTATGTCGCCTGTGTGGGTATGGATCGCAATACTTCGCTATCACACAGGGTATGAGTTTAGGAGAACTCACGACCGTTTATGAGGGAACTCACAATGGTTTGATCCAAAAGACGTGGAGATGATGTCTTTTGGAACACGAACTGTGAGGGAACTCTCATGATTAAGTATCCCTAAACCCGACCTTTCCCCTCCTCTTGTGGGGTGGTGGCAAGATTGGGTCGTGACAATCGCGATATGTCTTGATATGATTTTCCATAAATAGCATTAGCATACTTAAAGATCAGCTAATGTTGATGTTTGCAATCAACGCTGTACATATTAGGTAACCGATATTGTGGCAACAATGTTCTTTTGATAATGTTTGTAGGCTCAGCAAATTGACCGTTGTGGAAGTGGATTTGCTCAGTAGCAAAATTCAGGTGACAATAGCAATTGAGAAGCTAAGTTGTCTAATAGGTCTATCAAAAACTGTGGCAAATAGACAACAATAGAAGTTATTTTTACATAGCTTGCAAATATTCAAGAAAATGACTATATAGGTAGTTCAATCCTTGGACAACAGCATCAACGGTAACTCTAATGGCTCTTTGCTTCTCAATCCACCTCCAACAAATAGATTGAAAATGCTTATAAAAGAGAAGATCTCTGAAGCCAAATGTTCGACATGCGCAAGTATAAAAAGACCAAAAATATGCTACATGTGTCTTAAGCAAAAAGCTCCCTCTCGACTGTTTCTTTGAGTGTTGTATTCTTGCTTTAAGAGTAATTATGTTAAAGATTAAATGTACAAGAATAAGAGTAACAGTTGAGTCATGATAGTGTGAACTATCACATAAAAGGATTAGTGCTTGCTAATTGTAACTGCCGGAGCAAATTACTAATTCTATCTAGCCGAACTTATGGTTGTTAGTCCAAAGAGTGGACATATGCTTAAAGATAAAGCCAAACCAATATACATCACTGTATGCTACTATTTTTTCTCACATATTACTTCCACAAGCATATAATACGCTCATGAGCTTTGGAACATCACCTTGACTAGATCTTTACTCAGAGTTAGCTATTTTCCGCCAAAGATTGTCAAAATTTCTAAAACAATCTATTTACCCCCTCTAAGCTGTATTGTTAGCCCCCAACAATTGGTATCAAAGCCCTGTTACTCATTATTTGAAGTGTATATCTTCTGATTATAAAGATCTTTTATGGCTAACTTTGATAGTTTCTTTACCAATGATGCTCAAGCTTGTAATAAGCCACCTTACTTTGATGGAAGTAACTATAGATACTGGAAGCAGAGGATGCAATCATACATGAAGGCTACGGATCTCGAAACATGGAGTGTGGTTAATAGTGGCATAGATGTACCACCTCCTACCCAATCTCCTACATAGGCTTCTGCTCAACAACAAGCTCAAGCTATAGATACTATTGTTGATAATATAGAAGAAGCATGAAGAAGAACTACTCTTAATGCCAAAGCCAAACATTTATTGTGTTGCACTTTGTCGCCATCTGAATTTAATATAATCTCTTCTTGTGTTACAACTAAAGACATATGGATCGTCTTCTATAAACATTTGAAGGAACTGACTAGGTGAAGGAAACAAAGATGAACATCCTACTTGGAAATTATGAGCTACTTAAGATGAAGCTTGACGAGACAATAATACAAATGTTCACACGATTCACCAAAATAATGAAGGGCCTTGCATACCAAGGAAAGATATTCACTAATGTAGAGAAGGTGACCAAGCTATTAAGAACTTTGCCAAAGGAATAGAGCACGGCGAAGACATCACTACGAGAAACATTGAGTATTCAAACAATCACAATAGATGAACTGATAGAAACATCTTTGTCCTATGAAGTTGAATATCTAAATGAGGAAAGCAACTTAAAATGTAAGAAAGCTATTGCTTTTAAAGCTGATCCGAATGATACAAGTGAACAAATATCCTCAGAAGGTGTCGAGATCTACCCCTCCAAGCTTTTGATCCCAAAGAATAGGTTTAGAGATACTTGTTCAAGTGACAATCCTCAAGGCGCATTACATAAAGAAGGCTCGAAAGCAACATCTTTAATGTTTGTCCAGGAGGTCCATCAATAGAGAACATGGATTCTCCCAAATTCGTACCTCACGTGACAACGGTTCATTTTAAGTTTTTAGACAACCTAAAAACATTATTTGGGAGCCGTCACTAGCCACTTTGTTGGGGGCCAGCTAGAAATCCAATCAAGGGTTGAGAGACCTCCCTTAATTTCCATGGAATCAGAGAGTTCATGCATTTAGGGACTTGGTGTCACGACCCCAATTCTATCTCTAGGGTCACGAAAGACAAGGGTTATTTTCGCGACATCCCAGGGTTGTCGTCGTCTCGATTCTTTTTATCTTGTTATCATGCACATGCGAAAACGTGAATAAACAACTCCCCGAACAAACAATGGCTGGAAGATTGGGACATACATCACACAAAATACACTGATTTATATTATAACAATACTTTTACAAGCCCTTTCTCTATGAACCCTCTTTTCTTTTTACATCACAGTACAAGCTTTCCATATAGGCCAAGGGAAATCTTATCTTGTCTAGCATGATTGTAGCTCCCAAAACTGACAGGAGACTTCCATGCCTACAAGACTGAGAGATGAGGGATGAGTTTTGGGAAATTCAGTAAGTAAAATTCATAGTTCTCTACTAAGAAAGCATCTCATCATCGTTAAAGTCTAGCAAGTACAGCACTCGCAAATAGTGTCGATAGCAGATCAATCGCAAGTCTATTACCACCTCTCGACTATCTCTATGTGATCCATTTTCAACTTACCAAAGCTTATTAACAGCATAGAGTAACACGTACAATAAGTTCATTAACTGTATCAATGATTCTTCTATACTTTCTAGGACTTCCGGCTGCAGGCTAGGCATCCAAGCTTAGGCTAGGCATCCCATACTCTTAGGGGTTTCCAGCCACAAGCTAGGCATCCAGCCTTAGGCCAGGCATCCCATACTCTCAAGGGCTTCCCATACTTTCAGGGGCTTCCTAGCTTAACCAGGGCATCCGGCCATCAAGCCAGGCATCCCATACTTTCGGGGGCTTCCCATACTTTTAAGGGCTTCCTGGCTCAACCAGGGCATCATGTTCAATGAACAAGGCATCACCGCCAATGCTATGTGACGATGGACGCTTTTTCCTTTTTAAGTGCACACACGCAAGTGCATCACACAAGTCGACTCTTATTTTTTCTCTTAGCTGACACGTGCATGGCCCAAAGGCATGCTCATTTGGTCGTGTGTACCATGAGTTCTTGTACTATACTAACAAACATGTCGGGAATGATCCTTGGTCCGTAACTTGAACCGATCACTTAGCATCGATCCCCACACCGAACAAGGCTAAAAAACGGCACACCTCAATGCCAATCTATGACCTTGAGGCTTGGGTACACCTCGCTTAGGTAAAGATCCTAAGCTTGAGGGACCTTGGTTCGACCCGATGTGAACATACCACATGCCGTGAATGATCCTCGGCTCCTGATTTGATTTAACATCAAGTGCAAAGTCTCCACACCAAATCAAACCCTAGAATCAGCACCCTTTTGTGCCTTACCAAAGATCTCGTGGATTTGGGTGATTCTCGTACAAATCAAGCTTTATAATCGGCATTCCTTAATGTCAATCTAGGACCTTATGGCCTTGGGCAATCCCCGCACCAAGCGAGATTCAGAACTGGTACACTATTTATGCCAATTCAAGGCCTTATGGTTTGGACAACCTTGCCTTGCGATGAACTTAATCGGAGCAAACCTCGGCTTCATTTCCGGATGTACATGACACAAGCACATGACCAAACACAATTACAAGTAAAACCAAACAAAAGACATCACACACTACCCACGGCTTGACAAGTGAGCACTTAGCTAACCTCAACAATGAAATCTACCGTCCAAGAGGAGAAAGATGAACCTTACTTACCTTGGTGAGCCTCCAGGACCAACGTAGATTAGCTTCAGGGATTGAGGATGCAAGGTTGCAAGAAAAGAAATGGATGAGGAAGATGGACGAATGGCAAGGGGTGTAAGGTGGTGGAAATGAATGGGAGCTCCTCCTATTTATAGGCTTAAACCTCATCATTACTTATCCAAGTGGCCCAATCACATTTCTTTAAGTAGCACGGCTATGCTATCAAGATGGCAAGCCTAGTTACAAGGTGTCATGGCTATTTTAAAATGTGGCACACCTAATGGCCTAATGTAATGATTGGAGTCTTACTCGTTTCATTCCTATTAGACCATTTATACAATGCCATCATGACTTGGCCTACTTGTTCTCCAAGGAAAATCTTATGGTAATGATGACCATATCTTTCATGGACACATAAGCCAATAACTCACCATTCTTATTAAATGCTTAGATTTAGTTAATCATGGGGTTTGGATATTTAACACATGCCTAAATTCAAGAGTTTGCTTTCCAAGTTTTGGCCTTCTAGAATATTTCACCAAGTTATATTCTTATTTGCCCACTTAAGCCCTTGAGTCATTTGCTTCTTCCCCAAGGAAAATCTTGAGCCATCATTACCAAATCTTCAAGGGACACCTAAGGGGATGACTCATCCTTGCATTTAATGAGGCGTTCTAATATCTTCTATATGTCTTCTCTTGATTGGTCCATTTGTCCAATAGTCCCTTAATTAATTCCCAAGGCGAATGTTTGGTAATCATTACCAAATCTAGAAATATCTATCCAAAGTGGTGAGTCATCATTCTTCAAGAAGAACTTAGGATATTCTAGAAGGTTCTATTTTGTCATTTTCTTCATCAAGAATGTGGTCTAGAGAATTCCATCATCAAAGTTGCTTCCGAGGCTGGAAAAGGGATCATTAGGTACACCTCGAAAAATGAATCACGCGCAGCCGAGGTTTGGCCATCACACCGCATGCTCGTCCGAACCATTCCTTTGAATGGTCAGTCGGCCTAGAGGGTCGATTGTCCTTCGATCGGTTCACAAAGGTAATCGTAAGACTACACATAGCCTAGCACTAAGCCAAGGCACTCGTGGACCTAAGAATTAGTGATGAAATAGTTGGGTCTATCCCTAAGCTCATTTCAGTCGGCACCCGATCCATCCGTATGGTTCATGGTTGACGCATTATCGATCCATGATCGAGCATCACCAATTCAAGATTCCTTTCCAATCACTAAGAATTAAATAAGGAATAATGTATTTTTGGTCGAAAGGCGATCACATTTGATCAAGTCGGATCATCCGTGTATCGGTGCATAGCCGGGCGAAATCACCCGCGGCCGGGCATTATGACCGATTGGATCGACCCATGATCATCCGCCGATCCAAAATCATCCCGTGACCAATCCTCATGATCAAAAAGTCATCTTATGAGCTGGTAACCCAATCCCACCGGTATGGTCATTGGCTGATACGTTGACTAGTTCATGACCGATCGGTTAGTTGGACCATGACCAATCCTTGATTCCCTACCGATCGAACCGATCGATCCCATAGCCAATGGTCCATGGTTGATCCATTCAAGACCTTATGGCCAATCCTTATGGGGTCGAAATTGAGGATGTTACACTTGGATTATGCTAAAGATGTCTATTGACGCCCTTTCGGTACCTATGAGTTGGATTATTACCTAAAGTGATCATGTAGTCTTTTTAGATTTTCATGCAAGCTTAAATCTTAATGCTAAACGATCACACATAACTAGTTCATTTGTACCATTCTATTCTAACTATCAAAATGAAGAAAAAAAATCAATCGAGTAATTTGAAATTGCATTATAGGAAATAAAAACTAAAGGAAAGTATATAAGTAATTATTCACAGTGCAAGAAAGAAAGTGGATCAGCAACTCGTCGGGTATTACGACCTCTGTGAAGTGGGTGGGAGCACGTAGGGGTTTGGCTAATGGATTATTAAGCCTAGACTTAACTCGAGCTCTCGCAAGCCCATTCTAATTCGTGACTTAAAATTTTTCAAATAGGAGTCGCTACTAATCTATTTTTCGTGGGTCGATTAGAAACCCAAGTAAAGTAATGGGAGAATCACTTCACTAAATGAGTTCAAAGACTTGATTATGCTAGATTTCTCTAATGCCTTTTCAATACCTTTCTCTTTCATTTAAAGAAAAAAATGTTTTGCAAGCGGCTTGCACTGATTTTAAATTACTCCTAACATGTGAGGTGATCATGCCGATGCACAACCATTATTTAATACTTAATAAAGCAAAGCAATAAATAAATTGCGAGCACAGGAAGGAAATACTTACCATAGAGTAACAAAAACATCTGCAATATTAGCTTAAGAATCACATCGGTGATCCTAGATATGACTTTTTAACATGTAATCACTCAAATTCTTTTGGGATTTTCACTTATTTAAATGAAACCCAATCTACGTGCAGTATAATGTAATTACATATAAAAAGTGTAACTAAAATGACATGCAACATGCAACCTAACAAGCAAACTATATGTCACGCGACATTAATTATATGACCTAATCTATGACAAGAAATTATTAAATGTGACTATCCAAATATGTCACACATTTAAATGATCCTAAACAACTAGATGTTGTGCAAGGGATGACCTAGCTTTACGCGACACACACATGAAATTTGTTTAGGTTTTCCTTTACCTTTTAATATAATTCGAAATTAAAATTGCCCAACAATTAAACATGCAATATAAATTAAGGAAAAGAAAATCTAACATCCTAAATTATTGTTTTTGGTTTTTTATTTAAAAAATTCGGAATAAATAGATTTCCTAAGTTAAACATGCAATCTATCTTTAAAAAAGCAATATTCTAGCAAAAATTAGATCCAATTCAAATATACTTTTTGGGTTTTCTTTTATGGAAGCAAAATCAAATCAAACAAAGGCATCTAGAGGAGGAAATCATATCCATATCAAGCATGCCACCAAATCACACAAAATATTATTTTTATCCATTTGATTTTAGAAATAAATTGATGAATCATATCTTAAGCATGAGATTGGATTGGACAAAATTTCATGAAATCACGAATCATATCCTAGGCGTGATATTGGACTAACGATTTTTTCGTGCAATCATGAATTTCATCTTGGGCGTTAGATCAAATCAATGATTATTGTAGTTAGGAAATTAAGGAATAATCCATAATTTAAGAGGCTGCTTGAGATTTTATGTAGGATAATATATCAGATAATTCAACCGACATTAGAGTATTTCAAGAAATGGCAACTGTGACATCCTGAATTTCAGGCTTTGTTTTCAATTGAATGAATCGGGCTTTTCATCGATGCGCCTATAGTTCTATTCTCTGAGCTGATCACTCACGAGATAACTAGTCTAACAGGTGAAGCTGTTAAGGGATTTTAACGCAATAGACTTGAGAATTCGACTAGGAATCGACTACTAGTCCGTGCTCATCTACAGAGATCATAACGACATAGTTAAAAATCGATCAGGGATTAGAGATAGGTCGGTTCGACTGAGATATGTGATCAAAGTGTGGGTGATTCCACCAGATTGCAAAATTCTTGTCGATCGGCACTAAACATATTTTTTTGTCGTTTTGGTACCCTATGCCCGTATTTGCAATCTTGAGATTTTCACAACCAGCGAGAGTCGCCAATGTGTCGAAAATGTACATTGTCGCTCGAAATAAATCGACCATGGGTCAATTGCACCAAAAATTCCTAAAAGCTACCGGGTAGGCTAGGTCACGCTAAAATCGCGCCAGATTGAAATTAACCGCGAATTTGAATCCGATTTCAGAAATTGAAAGTTCTGTCATGTCACGATTCATTTTAGGACCGTCAACTCATCCTCCAAAGATTTTTCTGCAAACTGAGATTCTTGGCCAAAAAAAAAAAAAATAGGGCCTTTTTTGTCCGGAAAATTCAGGGGACCGTTTTTTATTGCGTTTTTGGGATGTAAGTTGGTTCTATTGGCGAGGAAAAATGTGAATTGAAGTGTGGGCATCTTAGTTGGATTTATGGGGGCCGAATTGAATCAATTCAAGAGGAAATTGAAGTGGATTTGGGGGAAAATGTTCCAAAATTCGTAACCCCTATGGTGTGCAACATTTGAGACATCAAGGAAGCTTCTAAGGGAAGCTTATGGGCTGCAAAATGGCTGAGGATAGGGCTGAACCAAGTGCAAGGCCTTGCAATGATCAATAGAAGACTATTTGGGCCACGAGGGACCCTCCAAAGGCAGCTGGCTTCTTCTTCTTCAATTTAGCTGCTTTCCCCATTGTTGATCAACTTTTGAAGCTCCAAAACTAGAGAAAACCGAGCAGCCTCCACCCTGCCGTCGCACGTCCGCCCAAAGCTACCGGAGCCACTGCACGCCGCTGCTCACGTCCACTCGCCCGCGCGTGTCACTCCGCCAACTCACACCCTTGTTGTGACGTCTTGCCATCCCTAACAACTGCTAAGCCACCATTGAGCCCCCATCCAACTACCTAAACCGTCCTTGTCACCGTCCGGTCGTCGTCGAGCATCACCACCGCCCACTACAGCCCGTCCACCCGTCTCTCGCCATTTCCGTGCCAACTGGCCTCCATTCTAGCCCCTTGGCTCAGCAACTAGAGCCGAAGCCCTCAGCCAGCCATGGGCCTTCAAGGCCCATTTTGGATTGCTTTCGGGCCTCGTAGTGTGTCACCGCTTCGAAGTTTGTTGCCCATCTCCGCGTTGCCGTCGTCGTGGACTCATCGGATTTCAAAACCGGTGAGTTTACTCACTAAACTCTGCTTAGTGAGTTAATTATGCTTAAGGGTTGTTTAGTTTAGGCTAAGTATGGTTTAGGTGGTTAGTTATAACAGATTAGCGATTTAATTACTCATTATTGCATGTTAGGTGGTTAGATCGGCTTAATTAGCAACTAGATAGGTTGTATTATTTATCTAGATAGGTTCGGAATTTTTTCGGGCCCATTTCGGTATTTAATTAGGCTTTTCCAGCCTAAGTTTCTATTTATGGCATTTAATTGTATTTATTTAATTAATTTTGGTATTTATTTAATTATTTATTATTTTTCAGAAATTATACTAGGATAGCCGATGACCGGAATTTCGTGCTGATTGCAATGGTATGCTTAGTTTATTTAATTGAGTGTTCATTTGTGCAAATTGAATGAAAATTGTAATTTTGGGTATTTATCCCAAAATCGTGGAATTTCTGTATTTAATAGGAAAATACCGGGCGTCAGTTTTTAACGTCGAAAATGTCCTTATGGACTATATAATTAGTGGGATTTTTGAAAAGAAATATATTGCGTTTTTTGCTCAGGCTGACCGTGTACCCACACACGATTATTTTATCTGTTATTTTCAATGTGATGAATTATCAGCTTGTGTGAGCTAAGATCGTTTTATCATCTTAAGTGAGCACGATATATATATCAACTAAGATCATTTTATCAGCTTGAGTGAGCATGATCTACATATATATATATCAACTAAGATCGTTTTATATATGAGCACGATTTATATATATATCAAGTTGATAAAACGATATATATATATCAACTAAGATCGTTTTATCGTATATATATAGCACGTATTTATATATATATATATATATACATATATATAAATATATATATACATATATATACATATATATAAACATATATATACATATATATAAACATATATATACATATATATAAACATATATATACATATATATATATATACATATATATATATATAAACTACATATCGTTTTATCAACTTGAGTGAGCATGATCTACATATATATATATATATATATATATAAACTAAGATCATTTTATCAGCTTGAGTGAGCATGATCTACATGTATATATATATATATATATATATATATATATATATATCAACTAAGATCGTTTTATCAGCTTGAGTGAGCACGATCTATATATTTATCAGCTTGAGCGAGCTATGACCATATATTGCAACTTGTGTGAGCAGTGGTGGTATCAAAAGATTAATATGTGGCATTGAATTGATAGATAGTACTGTTGGTATCGAATTGAGATGATTGACTGATTGATCGATGATTTGATTTGAGTTTATTGGTTGAGATCATGAACTGTACTAATTTGCAAGAAGGAACTGAGGCGAGGTAAGTCTTCTATCTTGTGTGTGCATAGGCAGCCTTTAGGCGTATTTCCTTCTTAGTCGGAGTTTAGGGGGTGAACTTGCTGAGACATCGTCTCACCCCGTCGTGGGCTAACATTTTCAGGTCCTTAAATGGCAGTTCCTCCCGAAAATTTTGGTCAGCCCAAGAAGATCACCAAACAAGTCTCTCTAATTCCTCTTCCTGGGGGCCAAGGAACCTAGGTCTACGAACTCGTGAGATCCATTGTCTGGGTTGATGCGGGTCTACCACGGAGGGTACCCCATCAATTCAGATCGTGGTATCATCGCGGGCGAGATGGACCCAGAGAAGGTCCCCTACTGGAATCTGAGATCCCTATGTCAGTGCTAGAGATCGCTTTTGGCAAGGGTACGGCTGACCCTCCTGGTGGTGCAATGGTAGACCCGAGTCCTCAAGAGACAGAGACCCTAGAGTTTTCGGTTGAGGGTTCGAACGCTTAGAGGACACATAGCCTTTCTGTCATTTGTAGACTTGTAAATATAGCCTAGTATTATATATGACTTAGTCTGTTGTGTATAAAGGTGTGTTGTGGTTTTTCAAAATTGTGGCCCTACTTTTCTATCCCATCTCTGTGTTGTCTGGGGATTTATTTATTCGCTTCCGCATGCGCATTAAAATGAAAGGGTCGGCGACGAGTCCTAGGACGTCGCAATTTATTCTACCAACGAGGAATGGGCAAGCACTCGAGGATCGGGGCGTGACACCCCGCCCGAAGTGGTATCAAAGCTGGTTGATAGTTGGAGTGATAATGTGCGATAAATTTATGGGATAGTTAGTAGGAATGGCCTTTATTTCATGCTGGTGCATGTCTGTGATAGTTGTTTGGTAAATTGTTTGTTGAGATCGCTCAGCTTCTAATTCTGTGTGTAATTGGAAAGCAGGTTTCTTTAAAGATCCTATGAAATGAGTGATCGGGAGCAGAGGACTCTTAGAAAGCATACCATAGGACCTGTTACTCTAGGTAGGACACTGACGAGGGTCGATACTCGAGGAGGTCGTGGTCGAGCGCCAACTCAGGCTAACGCTAGTGGTGTAGCACCACCTCCTGTTGGTGCTAAGGTAGCAGCCCCTGGTGATCCCAGGATTGAAGGGATCATGTAGGCGCTTAAAGCAATGGGAGCACTGATGGGGCAGCAGGCTCAGAATCAAGCCGTCGCCACTACCGCCGCCGCTACAGCTACAGCTACTGCTACCGTTGCTACCGCTGCTGAGGCCGCCGCCATTGCTGCACCTGCCAAAGTTCTAGTTAGGAACATAGTTGTGGAGAGGGAGAGACCGATCCATACGTTGGTCGAGCAGTTTTTGAAGTTGAACCCACCGAGGTTCACTGGTACTGGAGATCCTAAACTGCCTCGCTTTGGATTCAAAACCTGGAGAAGGCCTTTGCACTTCTGAGGTGCAATGAGGAGGAAAGGGTTGTCCTGGCAGTATATTAGCTGCAGGGTAACGCAAATACTTGGTGGAGGGCCACTAGAGGTACAGTATTTTCGAAAGGCGTAGTCCCGGTGTGGAACGCTTTCCTCAGAGCTTTTAACAGCAAGTACTTTTCGGGTAGCGCCCGAGAACAAAAGATGGAGGAATTTCAATACCTCCGCCAAGGGATGATGACTGTTGACCAGTATGAGGTCAAGTTCGCGGAGCTTTCTCCTTACGCTCCAAGATTAGTGGAGGATCCAGAAGACAAAGCTCAAAGGTTCAGGGATGGCCTTCGACTAGAGCTAAAGAACCCGCTGGTGCCGTTTGATCTGAAAGACTATAACGAGGTGTATAATCGGGCCCAGCTGATAGAGAGAAGTTTGAATGAACAAGCCGCCTTGTCTGGATCGAGGTTCAATTCCAATAGACATGGGAACAAGTATGGGAAGAGGCCCATGACCGGAGGAAGGTTTCACATTTCACCCTACAAGAATGGTGGAATTGGTAAGTCAGCGCCGCATCAAAATGGCGCATGTTGTCTTTGTGGAAGGCGACATTGTTCGGCCCCATGCCACCTTAGGATGAGTGGGTGTTACGAGTGTGGCCAACCGAGTCATTTGGCCAGAGACTGTCCTAGAAGGCAAAGAGGATTCCGGCAGTTACCACCGTTGCCGTCACGATGGGTCAGAACGTAAGGTTTGTGCCGCAGATCGCGTAGAGGGAGGACAGAAAAGACCGCTAGCACAAGGACAAGTGTACGCCATCACGAGAGGTCAGGCAGAGGACTCGCCTGATGTGGTCATAGGCACGGTTTCGCTGAACGACCATGTTGTATATGTTTTATCTGATCCTGATGCGACTCATTCGTTTATACCTGAACAGTTTGTTAAGCTGGTAGGATTAAGTCCTGAATTATTAGAGTCATTGGTTAGCATATCTACACTGTTAAAGAATAAGATGTTAGCTGCATTGGGTTGTCCTGATTGCAAGTTAGTGATTGGTGAGCGAGAGGGGAGGATAGACTTGTTAGTCCTAGCCATATATTACTTCGATTTGATAATTGGCATGGACTGGCTCACCAAGCAACAGCTAAGATGGACTACTATCGTAAAGCGATTCAGTTTAACCCGTTAGAGGGTGAAAGTTTCGAGTTTGCTAGAAGCCGAGGAGGACTCTCGATTTCCTTAATCTCATCGCTTGAGGCAACATGTTTCTTATATGGGGGTTGTCAAGGTTACTTTGCAACTATCGTTGATACGACAGTTAAGGAGCTGAAGATCGAAGATATCTCAATAGTTCAAGAATTTCCAAACGTGTTTTCGAAATAATTGCCAGGCCTACCGCTAGAGAGAGAGATAGAGTTCGTGATCGAGTTAGCACCTGGGACAGAGCGAATCTCTAAGACTTCTTACCGGATATTGTTATTTGAGTTGAAAGAACTGAAAGTGCAGATGTAGGAATTGTTGGATAAGGGATTCATACGTCCCAGTGCATCACCTTGGGGAGCACCAGTTCTCTTCGTGAAGAAGAAAGATGGTTCGTTGCGACTGTGCATCGACTATTGTCAACTCAATCAGGTGATAATCAAGAACAAGTATCCACTGCCGAGAATCGATGACTTGTTTGATCAGTTACAAGGGGCGTTGATATTTTCAAAAATCGACTTGAGGAGGGTATCATCAGTTGAGGATCAGAAAGGAGGATATACCGAAGTCAGTGTTTCGTACTCGATATGGCCATTATGAGTTCACTGTAATGCCGTTTGGTTTGACGAACGCTCCAGCTGCTTTTATGGATTTGATGAACCGCGTGTTTAAAGAATATCTAGATCAGTTTGTGATGTTCATCGATGATATTCTGGTGTATTCGAGAAGTGCTGAGGAGCACGAGAGGCATTTGAGAATGGTACTTCAGACCCTGAGGATTCATGGACTATACGCTAGGTTTAGCAAGTGCGAGTTTTGGTTGACTCGTGTTGCGTTTCTAGGTCACGTGGTTTCAGGCGAAGGAATCTCCATGGACCCATCCAAGATTGAAGTAGTGATCAGTTGGCCGAGTCCAACAATAGTGACAGAGATCAGAAGCTTTTTGGGTTTGACAGGTTACTATAGAAGGTTCGTGGAAGGATTTTCAACTTTGGCTTCGCCGTTGACTCGACTCTTGAAGAAGGAAGAGAAGTTCGTGTGGACAGACAAGTGCGAGTGTAGTTTCCAATAGCTTAAGCAGAAGCTGACTGCTGCACCTGTGCTGACCATACCGTCTGGTCCTAGAGGATATGAGATCTATAGTGATGCGTTCTTTAGAGGATTGGGTTACGTATTGATGCAACATGATAAGGTTGTTGCATACGTCTCTTGTTAGTTGAGACCTCATGAGCTGAATTACCCGACGCATGACTTAGAACTCGTAGCAATCATTTTCACTCTGAAGATTTGGAGACATTATTTGTATGGAGAAAGATTCCAGATCTTCACTGACCATCAAAGTCTCAAGTGTCTATTCCCTCAAAATGAGTTGAATATGAGACAACGCCGCTGGATGAAACTTCTGAAAGACTACGATTGTGATATTTTGTATCACCCTGGAAAGGCGAATAAGGTCGCAAACGCCTTGAGTCGGAAGTCTTCAATTGCACAAATGATGATTAAGGAATGGGTTTTACTCGAAAGAGCTCGAGATTCGGTTTTCAAATTTGAGGTAGGCCACCTTTTGAATCTTATGGCCACCCTCAAAATTGAGCCTTATGTGCAGATCAGAATCAAGATGCTTCAATTGATAAACCCAGATGTTCAGAAGATTCTACAAGAGGATATCGATAAGAGAAAGGCTGATTTTCAGATTTCTGAGAATGGAACATTGAGGTTCCGAGAACGATTGTGTGTACCTGATGATGTAGAGCTTAAAGAGGAGATCTTATCATAAGCTCATCGTAGCAATTACAACATTCATCCTAGCAGTACGAAAATGTATCAGAATCTGCGTCAACACTACTAGTGGTTCGGTATGAAGGCAGACATCGCCAAGCATGTCTCCAAGTGTCTGACGTGTCTGCAAGTGAAGGCACAACATTGTAAGCCGGGAGGACTTCTACAACCTCTTGAGATTCCCGAGTGGAAATGGGAGCACATCACGATGGATTTTGTGACAGGCTTACAGAGAGGTAATGATTCTATTTGGGTAGTGGTCGACAGATTGACGAAGTCGGCTCACTTCATCGCTGTGCGAAAGGATCTTGATTTGGACAGACACGCAGAGTTGTACGTGTGTCAAATCGTTCATCTGCATGGAGTGCTGGTGACGATTACATCAGTTCGCGACTCGAGATTCACAGCCGCTTTTTGGAAAAGTTTGCATACTGCTTTAGGGACGAAGCTACAGTACAGTACGGCCTATCATCCTCAGACGGATGGCCAATCTAAGAGGACAATTCAAACCCTCGAAGACATGCTGCGAGCTTGCATGTTGGATTTCAAGGGAAGCTGGGAGGAATAGCTTCATCTTGTCAAGTTTGCCTACAACAATAGCCACCAACAGAGCATTCAAACAAGCTTCTTTCGAAGCGTTGTATGGCAGAGCGTGCAGAACACTAGTGTGTTGGGATGAAGTCGGAGAAAGAAAGATCACAGGCCCAGAGTTGGTTCAATAGTCAGTGGATGCAGTTGCAGTCATTAAGGACAAATTAAAGACCACTCAGAGCTACCAGAAAAGCTACACAGAGAAGCACTGGAGACCATTGGAATTCCAAGTTGGTGATCACATCTTTCTAAAAGTGTCACCAATGAAGGGTACTTCGTGTTTTGGCAAGAAAGGGAAACTGAATTTGAGGTACGTAGGTCCCTTTGAGATTCTGGAAAAGATAAGGACTCTAGCGTATTGTCTTGCATTGCCACTGAGATTCACGTAAGTGCATGACGTCTTTCACGTGTCAATGCTGAGGAAGTATGAACCTAACCCGACCCATGTGCTGAACTTTGAAGATTTAGACATGGACGACAGGGTGTCTTACGTGGAAAGACCGGTTCAGATTGCAGATTGCAAGGAACAGATTATGCGCACTAAGACGATTCTGATGGTAAAAGTGGTCTGGCAACACCACGGCACAGAATGAGCAACCTAGGAAAGCGAAGATTCGATGAGACGACTATACCCCCACCTTTTTTGTTTAAAGAATTGTAATGGTTTAAATTTCGTCCTTTCGAGGACGAAATTTTTATAAGAGGGGAAGAGTTGTGACATCTTGAATTTCAGTCTTTGTTTTCAATTGAATGAATTGGGCTTTTCATCGATGCACCTATAGTTCTATTCTCTAAGCTAATCACTCATGAGATAACTAGTCTAACAAGTGAAGCCGTTAAGGGATTTTAATGCAATAGACTTGAGAATTCAACCAGGAATCGACTACTCGACCGTGCTCATCTGTAGAGATCATTACAGCACAGTTAAAAATCGATCAGGGATCAGAGATAAGTCGGTTCGACTGAGATATGTGATCAAAGTGTGAGTGATTCCACCAGATCGCAAAATTCTCGTCAATCGGCACTAGACCGATTTTTCTGTTGTTTTGGTACCCTGTGCCCGTATTTGAAATCTCGAGATTTTGACGACCACCGAGAGTCGCCAATGTGTCGAAGATATACATTGTGGCTCGAAATAAATCGACCACAAGTCAATTGCACCAAAAATTCCTAAAAGCTACCAGTAGGCTAGGTCACGCTAAAATCGTGTCAGATTGAAATTAAACGTGAATTTGAATCCGATTTCAGAAATTGAAAGTTCTATCATGTCACGATTCATTTAAGGACCGTCGACTCATCCTTCGAAGATTTTTCTGCATGTGCGAAATTGTTAAAATGACAATCAGCAGTTAAGGAAAGTGTTAAATAAATTACATAGGAGAGTATAGGTTTAACATTACCAACTAGGGAGCATGCCATCTCTAGCTAAACTAAAGGGAGGCCAAAGTCAACACAATGAAAATGCATGGCAAAGGGTATTCGTCTTTAAGGAAAATTAAAATCCTAAGGTGAAGCCCTAAGGGTGTCTCCAAATTGAGCACAATTCTAGATTGCACGGTTTCCCCCTTTTTAAGAGAAAATTATCCAAAAACTATTTTTAAGCTTTTCAAGGATTTCTATTTTTTTTTTTTTTAGAATTTTTGGAGTTTTTTTTTTTTTGTGGAATTTTCAAAACATTTATTTATTTA
Organism: Eucalyptus curtisii; assembly: GCA_017140595.1. Lineage (NCBI taxonomy): Eukaryota > Viridiplantae > Streptophyta > Magnoliopsida > Myrtales > Myrtaceae > Eucalyptus > Eucalyptus curtisii. The sequence continues at coordinate 283,204 of CM029494.1, read as the reverse complement.
TGAATTTTCTGTTTTTTAAAGAAATTCCGATTTTTAATATATTTTCCCTTTTTTACACTTTTTAAATATTTTTTAATATTTTTAATATATATTTTAATTTTATTATTATATAAAAAAGAAATTTGGATCGGGTTAAGAGATCTGGTCAGATTAAACCGACCTAGACCCTATCGATCCGGGTTGAATAAAGAAAATGGCTACCCTTAAGGCCAACTTACAATTACCTCATTTACTCGATTAGCCCACAATAGCCTGAAGCCCACATGAAGAAAACCCAACCTGTTTTCACTCTTCTTCTTCTTTTCCTTTTTTCTTCTTTCTTTTTTCATTCTCTTTTCTTATTATTTTTCCTTTTTTCTACCAACAGCTCTCTCTTTCTTTGCAATGCTTGCAACCTTTTCCCAGCGCATAGAACAATTCAACTACAAACACCCCAACTTTCAACAACAAATTGTGTACACACCGAGAATGATGATTGCGTCATCAACAACCCCCAATCACCATCACTAGGCCAACACCATCAACTGCTTCAAGCTAACATCTCGGACCGCCCACTGGTGACAACAAGCAAAAAGACGGACTAGAAAAGGAAAACTATGGTTGTAAACTCGAGAAAACCACATTCCAGGGCTAGCGAGTTGATTCATAACGTGCTGGCAAACAAGTACACCTTTGGATTTGGCTAAACTAACTTTGAAATCACAAATGCACGTCAGGGTCATTTCATCGAGCGCGAGATGGGCGTTGACTAAAGGGGATCCAAAAAAAGCGTTTCGGACACCTAAATGAGCATGCAAAATTTATGAATAGCCGCCTCTCTTTGAATGTGACTTCAAAGAGATTCTCTTCAAAGACAAGATACCTAAATTTCATCTCCGGAATTTAATGGCTAGTAGGCTAGAAAGAATGGCCTTGCATTGTAAAGATGGTCATCGACTAAGATGAGAGAGTCTCACCGTATACAAACGGATTTTGACTGGATCAGAGATTCTCACCGTCAACCATTTGCTTTCGTTGCACCTTTTCATTCCACTAAAAGATGTGCTGATTGTTCTGGATGAACACAATGACAAGCTAGAATTCGGTTGTCTTTCCTCATGCTTGTAGTTAGATTGTGTGGGGTAAGAAACAAACAAGACAATCTTTGGACTTTGAGATTAAATAAATTTATTTGTTCAAAAGAATCGATATAAGAAGCAATACTATAAAGTAATACTTACTTATCTGGATTAGGATAATCTTTTGTCCCAAGAACTTAATCAAAGTAATCAATAAAAAATTTTCGAAGCCAAGAAGGAGAATTTGTAAAATTTGAAAATGTTGACAATTTCTTGGTAAAAAGCAAATCTAGAAGTCTTTGATTCAAAACAAAGACAATTTTAAGAGTAATGAAGTGACTCCAAAAATATTGAGTTGAAAGAATAGATCATCAACAAATAGAATTTTGTAATAACAAAATCACCTCTTGTAAATTTAGCCATAAAAGATCTTTATTTTCTAAAACACAACGCTTCAATTAATAAGCAACGAGGCTCCGCCAATTATTGGGGCTAACAATACAACTTGGAGGGGGCGAATAGTTTGTTTTGAGAACTATGAAAAACATTTACTAAAGATAACAAGTTCAACTTCAAACATTGGTAGACACGGAGTGTAGAAATCAGGTGCGGTTGCTATTGTTTAACAAAATGTGATAGTAAATATCAGGTAATGCAAGTAATGAAGAGATAAAAGATTCGCAAGTAAATATATAGTGGTTCGGCTTTATCCCCCAGCCTGTGTTAACTCCCAATAATAGCCACAACAAGGCTGGAATTTACTAGGAATCTTCAAGACAAGTTACAATCAACAAGTACCACCTTTCCAGTAGATCACACTACTAAGACTCATGTACTACTATCACTCTTGTACACTTGCTCTTATCACTAATTGTGAATAGTAACATCACCCGGATATTGACATTAGGACTAGACAACAACTAACAATAAAAACTAAGCAATGAAGAAGACTCAAAGCATATAACTCATCTTGTTTGGTTTCTTTAACCCAACTATATCTCTTGGACACAATATATAGTCATTTATTCTCAAATGACCGTTACCCATCGAAATCCTCAAGTAGTTGTTGGTTCTAGCCGTTGCCAGCAGTAGACTGTTGCTAAGATTGTCATAACAGCTCTCTAACAGCAACTATTTCCAAACAATGTCGGTGTACTTTTGTCAGACTTGCTCATTAATGCCAAAACTGCTCCTAATCAACTCTGGTGATCTTTTTGTGAATCTCAAGCCTTTGTTATGGCTATCCTCTTCTTTTCAATGTTCTAGGCAAGGGGTCAAGTTACCAGCACCTTCCATGACTAAACATCTTTCACAATCCCTTACCCTTAATTAGGACGACATCTAGATCTTTACTAGTCTATTGATGTTGTTCATCAAAGAACCATGTGCGCAACTTGCGATCAATCATCCAATGATCCTCTTGACTTCTTCAACATAGAAAGACTTCCAACGACATTAGCATCCTCGGTGATTAACCATATCAATTTCCAAAAATCTCCAAGGACATCAGCATCCCCGCCGATTCCTCATCTTCACTGATTTGACTAAATCAGCTTCCAAAGATCTTCAAGGATACCACATACACATGATAGTTCCTCATCTTCACTGAACTTACAAGGATCACCGGTATTGTCACAGTCTTCCACATATTTGATGTCGGTAGCTATTATTGTGCCAACAATCTGCTACACCTGATCTTTATAGTCATTTTTTACTTTACCAAGCTATTCATCTTCATGGTCCTTCCAAACTTTATTGAATATCCCACATTCTAAGTTTGTTCACCTCACCAAGTCCATCCAACTGTTCACTTGATCTTTGTACCTCCAAGCCATCACGAACATCTTCGTTCTTCTTGGCTTGTTTACCCTTAGTCAAGGTCCTTCCATATGTTCACATTATCTGAAGATCCTTCCAGCACGTAGACATTTTTAATGACCTAGTATAATGTTCACCTCAAATATCAGCAAAGCACTCAAGATAGTAATAGAGCACTCCTCATATTAGAATCTTCTGGTGATGTTTATGATAACATCAACATTTCGACCTATGCATATATCACTTGGTACTACTCAACCAATATGCACAGTAGTTGTGGCATCCTGATTTTCTGATTCTGTTTTCGATTGACTACGATGGGCATTTCATCGACGCGCCTATAGTCTTTTTCTCTGAGCTGATCACTCACGAGATAACTAATCTATCTGGTGAAGCCGTTAAGGGATTTTAATGCAATAGACTTGAGAATTCGATCAGAAATCGACTGCTCGACCATGCTAATCTACAAGGGTCAATACGGCACCATCAAAATCGATCATAGATCGAAGATAGGTCGGTTTGATAGAGGCATGTGATTAAAGTGTGGGTGATTTCACCTAATTGCAAAATTCTTGTCGAACGGCACTAAACTGATTTTTCTGTCATTTCTGTACCATGTGCCCGTATTTGAAATCTCGAGATTTTCATAACAACCGAGAGTCGCCAATGAGTCAAAGATGTACAATGTGGCTCAAAAATAATCAACCACGGGTCAATTGTACTAAAAATTCCTAAAAGCTACCCGATAGGCTAGGTCACACTAAAATCGCGCCCGGTTGAAATTAACCGCGAAATTGAACCTGATTTCATAAATTGAAAGTTCTGTCATATCACAAATTATTTTAGGAACGTCGACTTGTCCTCCAAAGATTTTTCTGCAAACCCGAGTTTTCGGTGAAATTCCAAAGTTGGGCATTTTTTGACCGGGAAAATTAGAGGCCGTTTTTTAGCGCACTTTCGGTCGTCAAGTTGGATTGTTGGGCAAGGAAAAATGTGGAATTAAGTGTGGGCATTCTCCTTGACATTTTAGCCTTTGATTTGAGCCTAATTGGAGAAGATTTGAGTTGAATTTGGAGGAGAAATGTTGCAAATTCGTAGCCTTGGTGGTCTGCAACTTTTTAGCACACGTGGGAGGCTTCTAAGAGAAGTTTGAGTGAGGAAATCGAGTAGAGGATAGGGCCAGACATGGTGGGGCATGTGTGATGAGAATTTGGGATATTTTGCAAAGACTTTGGAGGCATTTGGTGGTCCCCCTTCAACTGTTGTCTTCTTCTTCTTCCTTGGCTTGCTTTCCCCATTATTGTGGTCTTTTGAGCTCAAAAAACCAGAGGAAGCCAGCCAGCCCAGCCCAGCACGCCGTCAACCGCTCGTGCCGCCCGTTCGAGCAGCTGCCATCCGCTTGCGAGTCGCACCGTTGCCCGCTCGCATGCCCGCTCTTCTGCGAGCCCAACCCATCACCTGGCCACTGCCCCGCGCCTGCTCGCTGTCGTCTAGCCACCATTCATCGCCCCCAAGCTGCCGGAGCCACTGCCAGGAGCCACTGCAGCCACTGCCATCCCGTCTCGCCGTTCCCACACCGTCCTAGCCCCTCGAACTGCCTCCTTCAACCACGACCAAAACCGAACCTCCTAGCCCAGCTGCAAGCTTCGTGGGCCTTTTCCAGGCTCGTCCAGACCTCGCTTGGTGTCGCCGCAAGCTCGTGTTCCGCCCGCCTCAGCGCCGCCATTGCCGTGGACTCACCGGTTTGCTAATCCGATGAGTTTACTTGCTAAACTCTGCTTATGGAGTTAATGACGTTTAGTAGGTAATTAGATTAAGCTAAGTATGGCTTAGATGGTTTGTTAGTTTTGATTAGTGATTTAATTTCTTAATTAAGATTGTTAAGTGGTTAGAATAGATTGATTAGGGGCTAAATAGATTGTACTATTTATGTGGATAGGTGCATTAATTTTCTAGGCCCGTTTAGGTGGTTAAATTAGCATTTTCGGCCTAGGTTTGCATTTATTGGATTAAGTTGCATTTATTTAATTATTTAATATTTTTCAGAAATTATCTCGGGATAGCCGGTGACCGGAATTTTGTGCTAATTCCAGTGGTGTGCTTAGTTTATGCAATTGATTGTTAAATTGTGCAATTGAGTGGTGATTGTGACTTTTGAGCATTTATTTCAAAATTATGAAATTTTGGTATTTAATTAGAAAATACCGAGTGTCAGGTTTTGACACCGAAAATGGTTTTAAATACTATATCAAATAGTGAGATTTGAAAAGGAAGGATATCAATTTTTCTGGTTCGATCTGACTGTGTACCCACACACGATTATTTTCACTGGGTGTTTTTAATACGAAGAAAATAGGCCAAGCACATTATCTTAATTGACACAATTGAGTGCAATGCATGGTGTCCTTGGCCGGAATTGAATGACCGTGTGATGGTTAAGAGAACCCGTCCCCGATGTGTGCCGCGTGGACGTTGTCCCTATATAGGATGCCCTAGCAATGGATGCCGGATTGCGATAGAGGCCGGACCAAAGCTCCTTCGAGAACGACGCCTCCGTGTGTCGGGTGTACGTTGCCGTGCTCAAGGGATGAGACGAAGCCTGGCTATGCCAAAGGACCAATGTGCCTAGGGTAAAATTGCCTGTGTGGGTATTAGTCAATTGGAACGTGTGATTGATTAAGATAAACGCACCTGGATTATGGGACAAAATTGTGTGGCACGAAATGAAACGTGTCATAACGATTTTACGCTATAATCAAGGCCCATGTGATTGATTGAGATTGAATGAGACGTTCGAATTGATGTGTGCATTTATTATATGCATCTGTGATATGAATTGTACTAATGTGCATGAAGGAACTAAGGCGAGTTGAGTCTTATGTGATGCGTGGTTAGACTACCTCTAGAGGTATTTTCTTCCTAGTCGAGATTTAGGGGATGAACTTGCTGAAACGTTGTCTTACCCCGTTGTGGGCTTAACCTTTTCAGCTCCTTAGATGGCAGTCCCTCTGGTTCGTTTTGGACAGCCTCGGGGGGTTCTGAGTGGAGTATAGACGTCCCTGTCCTCGGGAGTCACTGGATCCATGAGCTTGTTATGACCATTATCTGGGTCGATGAAGGCCTACCTTAGAGGGTACCTCATTAATTCAGGGCGTGGTTTCACCATGGGCTCAATGGGTATAGGGAAGGTCTCCTTTAGGGTTTTGATATCCCCACCGTTACGGTCAACGCCGCTCCAGGTGAGGGTGCAGCCGACCCTCATGATGGAGTTGTGGAGGACCCGAAGTCTCCGAAGCCTATGGAGGTGGAGTCTGAAAGATCGGCAAATGTGTCCGACTAGTAGGTCGTAGGACAGCTTCTTTTTGAAAGCCAATCTTTTTGTAAACAGACTAGTTTGTTTATGAAAATGTGGTTTTTGGTGAAATTATGGTCCTAATTTTCTATCACATATTTGTTTTGTCTAGGGATTTGTTTATTCGCTTCCACATGTGCAATAAAATGAATGAGTCGGTGATGCGTCCTGGGACGTCGCAATTTTATCGACCACCGAGGGATGTACGCGGGCTCGAGGTTGGGGCGTGACATCCCCGCCCAAAGTGGTATCAGAGCTGGTTAGTGGTTGGAGTGATAAGGTGTGATGGGCTATGGGATAGTTAATAGAACCGACCTTTATTTTATGTTGATGCATGTGATTGATAGCTTTTGGTAGATTGTTTTGTGAGAATCACCCAGTTTCTAATTATGTATGGAATTGGGAACAGGTTCTGTAGAAAGTCTACATAATGAGTGATCAAGAGCAGAGGACGCCTAGAAAGAGGACCATTGGACCAGTGACTCGGGATAGGACGCCAACAAGGGTCGGTACCTGAGGTGGTTGTGGTAGAGTGCAGGCTCAGGCCAGTGCAAGTGGAGTAGTACCACCTCCAGTCGGTGCTAGGGTAGCAGCCCCTGGCAATCCTAGAATAGATGGGCTTGTTCATATGCTTGAGACTCTTGGAGCTTTGATGAGCCAGCAGGCCCAAAACCAAGTCGCCGCCACTACCGCCGCCGCTACAGCTGCTACTACTGTTGCCGTCGCTGCTGCTGCCGCACTTGCCGAAGTTCCACCTAGGAACGTGGTTATTGAGAGGTCGATGCACAAGCTTGTAGAGCAGTTCTTGAAGCTGAACCCACCGAGGTTCACCAGTGTAGGAGATCTCGAGGCTGCAACACTCTAGATCCAAGACTTGGAGAAGACCTTTGCACTGTTGATGTGCACTGAGGAGGAGAAGGTTGTCATGGTAGTATATCAGCTGCAGGGTAACACAAGTACCTGGTGGAAGGCCACCAGAGGTAGAGTAGTCCCAGAAGGTGTGGTTCCGGTGTGGAACGCCTTCCTTAGAGCTTTTAATGGCAAGTATTTCTCTGGTAGCGCAAGGGAGTAGAAGATGGAGGAATTCCAACGCCTCCGTCAAGGGATGCTGTCAGTGGACCAGTATGAGGCCAAATTTGCAAAGCTGTCGCAGTACCCTCCCAGACTGGTGGAAGATCCGAAGGACAAAGCTAGGAGGTTTAAGAATGGCCTCAGACCAGAGTTGTAGAATCCACTGGTGCCGCTTGATCTGAAAGATTATGATGAGCTTTATGGACGGCCCCAGTTGATATAAAGGAATTTGGGTGAGCAAGCTACCTCATCTGGGTTGAGGTTCAACTCGAACAGAGATGGAAACCGGTTTGGGAAGAAGCCCATGACCGGAGGAAGGTATCCTGTCCCACATAACAGGAAAGGTGGGGTAGGTAAGTCAGTACCGAGCTTCAGTAAATTATGTCACTTCTGCGAAAGGCGACATGGATCGGCCCCATGCCATTTTAGGACGGGTGCGTGCTATGAGTGTGGCCAACAAGGTCACGTGGTTAGAGACTATCCCAGAAAGCTGAGGGGACCATAGCAGTTGCCGCCGCCGCCACCGATGGGTCAGAATAGAGGGCATGCGCCGCAGAGTGCACAGCAAGGTGGACAGAACAGGCCTCCAGCTTAGGGAAGGGTGTACGCTGTAACCAGAAGACAGGCAGAGGACTCGCCTGATGTGATCACAGGTACGGTCTCGCTAAACAACCATGCTACTTATGCTTTATTTGACCATGGTGCAACTCATTCGTTTATAGCTGAGCAATTTGTTAAGCTGGTAAGATTGAGTCCTAAAATGTTGGAGTCAGTGGTTTATATATCTACACTGTTTAAGGATAAGGTGTTGTCTACGGTGGACTGTCCTAGTTGCAAGTTAGTGATTGGTGAGCGAGAGGGGAGGATAGATTTGATAGTCCTAACCATGTATGATTTTGATGTGATAATTGGCATGACTGGCTCACCAAACAACGAGCTAAGATGGACTGCTATCGTAAAGCAATTCAGTTTAACCCGTTAGTGGGTGAAAGTTTGAGTTTATTGGAAGTCAAGGAAGACCCTCGATTATCTTAATCTCATCGCTTGAGGCAACCCGTTTGTTAGATGGGGGTTGTCAAGGTTACTTGGCGACTGTTGTGGATACAACAGTTGAGGAGCTGAAGATCGAAGATATCGTAGTGGTTTAGGAGTTTCCAAACGTGTTTCCGAAGGAATTACTAGGTTTGCCGCCAGAAAGAGAGATTGAGTTCGTGATTGATTTAGCCCCCGAGATGGAGCCAATCTCTAAGGCTCCTTAGCCCCGCGGCATTGTCTGAGTTGAAAGAACTAAAGGTGTAGATGCAGGAGTTGTTGGATATGGGATTCATACGCCCCAGTGCATCACCTTGGGGAGCACCAGTTCTGTTCGTGAAGAAGAAAAATGGTTCGTTGCGCCTGTGCATCGACTATCATCAACTCAATCAGGTGATGATCAAGAACAAGTACCTACTGCCAAGGATCGACTACTTGTTTGACCAGTTGCAAGGAGCGTTGATATTTTCTAAGATCGACTTGAGGACAGGGTACCATCAGCTGAGTATCAGAAAGAAGGACATACCGAAGTCAGCGTTTTGTACGCAATACGGCCATTATGAGTTCACTGTAATGTCGTTTTTTTTTACGAATACCCCAGTTGCTTTCATGGATCTGATGAACCAGGTATTCAAGGAGTGTCTAGCTCAGTTTGTGATCGTGTTCATCGACGATATCCTAGTGTACTCAAGAAGCCCGGAGGAGCACAAAAGGCATTTGAGGATGGTGCTTCAGACACTGAGGAATCATGAATTGTACGCTAAGTTCAGTAAGTGTGAGTTTTGGTTGACTCGTGTGGTAATCCTAGGTCACATGATTTCAGGCGAAGGAATCTCCGTGGACCCGACCAAGATTGAAGCGGTTATCAACTGGCCAAGACCGACAATAGTGACAGAGATCAAAAGCTTTTTGGGTTTGGCAGGTTACTACAGAAGGTTCGTGGAAGGATTTTCAGCTTTAGCTTCACCTTTGACTCGACTGCTGAAGAAGGAAGAGAAGTTTGTGTGGACAGATAAGTGCGAGCGTAGTTTCCAAGAGCTTAAGCAGAAGTTGACTACTGCACCCACGTTGACCATACCATCTGGTCCTGGAGGATACGAGATCTACAGTGATGCATCGTTTAGAGGACCGGGTTGCATGTTAATGCAGCATGGCAAAGTTGTTGCATACACATCCCGTCGGTTGAGACCTCATGCTGAATTATCCGACACATGACTTGGAACTCGCAACGATTATTTTCGCTCTGAAGATTTGGAGACATTATTTGTGCAGAAAGAGGTTCCAAATCTTTACAGATCATCAAAGTCTCAAGTACATGTTCTCTCATAAGGAGTTGAATATGAGACAGCGTCGCTGGATGGAACTTCTTAAAGATTATGATTGTGACATCTTGTATCACCTTGCAAAGGCTAATAAGGTCGCAGATGCGTTGAGTCAGAAGTCTTTAGTTGCGGAGATGGTGATTAAAGAGTGGGTCTTACTCAAAGGAGCTCGAGATTCGACTTTCAAATTTGAGGTAGGCCACCTTTCAAATCTTATGGCCACCCTCAGAATTGAATTGGAAGTACAGATAACGATCAAGACGCTTCAGCAAACAGACCCAGAGATTCAGAAGATCCTACAAAAGGACAGCAAAAAGAGAAAGGCTAACTTTCATATTTCTGAAGATGGAACACTAAGGTTCTGAAGACGATTGTGTGTACCTGACGATGCAGCGCTTAAGGAGGACATTTTTTCAGAAGCTCATTGTAGCAGTTACAGCATTCATCTAGGTAGTACGAAGATGTATCAGAATCTATGTCAACACTATTGGTGGACCAGTATGAAGGCGGATATCACCAAGCATGTCGCCAAATGTCTAACATGTCAACATGTGAAGGCACAACACTGTAAGCCGGGAGGAGTTCTGCAATCTCTCGAGATTTTGCGAGTGGAAGTGGAAACACATCACAATGGATTTTATGATGGGCTTACCGAGGAGTCAGAGGGGTAATGATTCCATTTGGGTTGTGGTTGACAGAATGACGAAGTCAGCTCACTTTATCCCCATACGGAGGGACCTTGCATTGGACAGATATGCAGAATTGTACGTGCCTCAGATTGTTCGTCTGCATGGAGTGCCGGTGACAATCACATCTGATAGAGACCCGCGATTTATAGCTGCCTTTTGGAAGAGCTTGTAAATCGTCTTGCGAACGAAGCTGCAATTCAATATGACTTACCATCTGCAAACAGATGGCCAGTCTGAGAGGACAATTCAGACTCTCGAGGACATGTTTAGAGCGTGTGTGCTAGACTTCAAAAGAAGCTGGGAGGAACAACTTCATCTCATCGAGTTCGCCTACAACAATAGCTACCAGCAGACTATTCAGATGGCACCGTTTGAAGCATTGTATGGCAGAGCATGCAGAACTCTAGTGTGTTGGGATGAAGTCGGGGAACGAAAGATCACAGGCCCATAGTTGGTTCAGGCGTCAGTGGATGCAGTTGCAGTTATCAAAGACAAATTAAAAAACGCTCAGAGCCGCCAGAAAAGCTGCGCAGATAAGCGTCGAAGACCTACGGGATTCCAAGTTGGTGAGCACGTCTTTCTGAAGGTGTCACTGATGAGGGGTACTTCGCGCTTCGGCAAGAAAGGGAAGCTAAGTCTAAGGTACGTAGGTCCCTTTGAGATTCTGGAAAGAATAGGGACCCTGGTGTATTGTCTCGCATTGCTGCCGAGACAGGCGCAAGTGCATGACGTCTTCCACGTGTCGATGCTAAGAAAGTATGAGCCTGACCCGACCCATATGTTGAATTTTGAAGAATTAGACGTGGACGACAGAGTGTCATACATAAAGAGACCAATTTAGATTGTGGACCACAAGGAACAGGTTTTGCACACCAAGACGATCCCGTTAGTCAAAGTGGTCTGACAACACCACGGCACAGAAGGAGTAACTTGGGAAAGTGGAGATTCAATGAGACGACAATACCCCCACCTTTTTGTTTAAAGAATTGTAATGGCTTAAATTTTGAAGACGAAATTTTTATAAGAGGGGAAGAGTTGTGACTGTGGCACCCCCTTCCCTTGTTAACCCCCAATCTACTGGGGTTGCCACAACATTTCTTTGTTTTGGATATCCTTTACTATGATACTAACGGAATTCTGCGAATCCTTAAATTCGAGGGTCTATTAAATTTTTTTATCGGTCCCTACGCAATAATAAGGCGGAAGCGAATTCATTGTCTCCTTTCCTTAAACTTCCAAATGATGCACACTAAATATACACATTAACCAGGCACCTTATATATATATATATATATATATATAGATGTCGCTTGTCGGTACATTAAAAAAAAAACAACTATTTCTATATTGGCCATATGTATACTAAAAAAAAACTGACTATTTGGTTAGCCATCTACAGCGTCATCTGTCTGCGATGCTGATGTCCAAAAATTTCCTGCAGCCTCTCGTCCCCCCCTTCTTACTCGATCCCACTAGATCCTTCGTCATCCTCCTCCGGCAGCGACGGCAGTGGTCCCATCGTGTGTCTATCCCTCCTGACGTACAGGACGACAAAATTCTGGACTACCAGGCCCAAAGGAAGGCAGGTATCAAAAGTCAGGGTCCTTTGTATCTGAATAAAAGTCAAGCCTAGCATGTCTGGATCCAGATGTTTTGTTTGCTCCCACCTCAGATCAATGGGAACTCCATAGAAGGTACCAGGGGATGGGGGCAGCAGCGGCATTCTTTCCTACTCTAAAATATGTTAGCCTCACAATGGGTGAGTACGACTACTCAGCAGTTAAAATTCCACTAAACTATATTACGTAAAGCTACCGTTACCCAATTTATGCAATTTGAACAATACACATAGCTGAAGAAGTAGACATGCACTAAACCGATAAGATTTTCCAACGAAAGGGTATAACACAGCAGAACCATGAAGTCTTAGAACTCAATAGATTTTTCAAGTCGCTATCACCTATTCCTGGAGGACCAGTGTTTGCATCCCTCCAGGCATTCACACCCAACCTGGTGTCACGAAAGCCTCCGGTTCCATATTTCAGTCACCGGGCATCCAAAGCGTCTTGCGTCACACCTCCAGGCATCTCGCACCTCACCTAACATCGCAAGGAATCGCCAGGGCTCGCCATGTCAATGGTTGCTCCTACCCTCCGGAACGTGTATCGTCATCCATCCGGGCATCCCCACACTCCCGGGGAACCTCTGGGGCTCACCGGTCCCCAGGCATCTAGAGGTATTGCCATCACGACCCTCCAGGCAACCCGACTCCCGGGGCATCATCGACCCGAGGGTTCGACGGCGGCAATACTCACAAACTATGGTGTAGTTCTAAGTATATAACTCAACTTTCATGAAGATGGTCAGCCTAACATCGAACCATAGAAGATCCTACATAAATCGGCAATCACAGTGGCCTATCACCTTTAGTTTCTAGAATTGCTAACAAGCCTTATAACATCCAAATCTATGGTTCACGAACCACCAAAAAAGACCAGACACGTGCAACATTACCGATTCTCTACATAAGGTTTTTAATATTTTCGGTTAGATCGACTATATCTAAATCAATCTATTTAAGTATCCTACAATAATGTTAAGTTGCGGAGTATATTTATCAAGCAACAACATAGTCTACACGATATAGGTTAGTGGATATTGACTTGCCTTAAGTCCTGCGACGTCGACTACGAGGAGGTGGCGCGGTGGTGGGGCAGCTGCGGGCTCGGTCGAGGTGGCTGGATCGGCGCGGCGGTGGACGGCGGCTGCGTGTGTGGCCAAAGAGGAAACAATCCCCCTCTTCCTCGCTCTCTCTCGCTCGCTGTTCTCTCTCTCGCTCACTGTTCTGTTTCTCGAATCCTCGGCCTTCTTGCTTCCGTGGTCTGTCTTTTACCCCTCCGTTAATTGACTTAGTCAACAATTGTGGGTGCGGTGGCGGCAAGAGAAGGAGGCACGGTTGGCAGGCGTGTCACGCCCGAAGCAAAAGGACAGAGAGCTACTGTAAACGTGGCTCTGCATGCTGGGCTCTCTCTCTTTCCCTCTCTCGCCGAGACAAATTGTCTTTCCATGCAGAGACGTGTCCTTGTTGTTGACCCTCATAGTCAACTGAGGAGAATTCGGTGGCAGCAAGGGCGACAATTGCTGGGGAAGATGTGGGCTGCCACGTGTCTCGAGCATGCATGCGGAGGGCTTCATTTCTGCATGAAGGAGGCGCCGTGGACATAGCCGAAGAAGGACCGTGCATGGCTGCTGCATGGGTCAACTTCTTCTTTGGTTGACCCCTAGAAGCGTGGCCTTCGGTTAATGCATGGAGTGGGCAGCTTGTGTGATTGCATGGAAGAGATGGGCAGATCAGTCGTGGCTGTATGGTGATCAATAAAGGAGAACAACGTGCAAGGTTGCTGCATAATCAAAGTCAACGTCTTCATTTGCTCGAGGGGCACATGGTTGGACGTGTGCATGGCCAAAATTTTCCGAAAGTCGATGTCTCGGAACGACGGTTGGTGATGAAACGATGGCCTAATGCAGTGCCGACGATGACGATGATGAAATGGTGTCCGCAGTTGATGCCAAATGACGCAATCCAATAACAATTCCATCGATCCGTGACGAACCGTTACTTTTCCGAGGTCCGGCGAAATCCGGATGTCACAATTCTCCCCTCCTTAGAGAATTTCATCCTCGAAATTGTACATCTGTTACATGTCATTGAAAATGTGAGGATACTTTTGCCTCATTTCTTTTTCACTTTCCCATGTAACTTCCTCCACATCGTGGTGTCGCCATAAAATTTTCACTAGTGGAATTCTCTTGGTTTGGAGAACTTGCTCCTTTTGACCCAGCACTTGTATTGGCTCCTCCATGTGCTTCACTTGATCATCCACTTTGATGGCTTCATGATCGAGTATGTGACCAGGATTGGGCTGATACTTCCTCAACATCGACACATGAAAGACATCATGTAGATTTGCCAGCTTGGGAAATAATGCTAGCTGATAAGCTACGTCCCCTATCCTTTCAAGGATTTCGAAAGGTCCGACAAATCTAGTGCTCAACTTACCCTTCATTCCGAATCGTGATATTCCTTTCATCGGGGATACTTTAAGAAATACATGGTCTCCCACGTTAAATTCCAAGGGTCTTCTACACTTATCCATGTAGCTTTCCTATCGACTCTAGGCTGTTTTAAGTCTTTTCCCGATGATCTCGATAGCCTCGGTAGTAATTTGTATCATTTCAGGTCCTGTCAGTTTCCTTTCACCTACCTCATTCTAGCAGACAAGAGTCCTACACCTTCTCCCATATAATGCTTCATAAGGAGCCATGCCTATACTTTTCTGAAAACTATTGTTATACGCAAATTTCCACACAGATTGCTAGGAAATGGGCAGACTTAGTTAGGCGATCTACTATCACCCAAATAGAATCATGACCACTTGACGTCCTTGGTAATCCTTGCACGAAATCCATCATCATGTGATCCCATTTCCACACTGGTATGTCGAATGATCTCAACAATCCTGCGAGCTTGCAATGTTTTGCTTTCACTTGTTGGCATGTTAAATACTGAGAGACATGTTTGGCAATATCTGTCTTCATACCATTCCACCAATACTGTTGACGCAAATTCCGATACATCTTTGTACTTCCAGGGTGAATACTATAGTTACTTCTGTGTGCTTTCGACAGAATTTCTCTCTTTAATTCTTCCTTGTCGGGGACACATAGTCATCCTTGGCATCTCACTATTCCATCCTCAGAGACTTGGAATTCTGGTCTTTTTCCTAAAGACATTTCGTTTCGTAATTTCAAAATTTCCATGTTGGATTCTTGCAAAGTTCTAATTTTCTGGATAATTTATGGTTCAATCCTTAATGCGGTAAGCATACCAATGAGATGGTCTACTTCAAATTTAAATTCTGAATCTGCCATTATCTCCAACAGGTTCCATTCTGTTATTATTACACTGGCCATGTCTATAGCCAACTTACGACTAAGAGCATCTGCCACTTTATTTGCCTTTCCTATATGGTACCGTATTTCACAATCATAATCCTTTAATAGCTCCATCCATCTTCTCTGTCTCATGTTCAGTTTCTTTTGTGAAAACAAATATTTTAAACTCTTATGATCTGTATAGATTTCGAATTTCCCTCCATATAGATAATGCCTCCATATTTTCAATGCAAAAATTATGACTGCCAATTCCAAATCATGAGTTGGGTAGTTCAATTCATAGGGTTTCAACTGTCTCGATGCATAGGCTATGACCTTGGCTTGCTGCATCAGAACACATCCCAATCCTTTATGGGAAGCATCACTATATATCGTGAATCCACCAGATCCAGACAGAACAGTTAGAATTGGAGCTATGGTCAACCTCCTTTTGAGCTCCTGGAAACTCCTTTCACATTCTCCATTCCATTCAAATTTTACGTTATTCTTAGTCAATTTTGTCAATAGACCTGCAAGTCGTGAGAACCTTTCAATAAATCTTCTATAATAACCTGCTAATCCTAAGAAACTCTGTGCTTCAGTCGGCGTTGTGGGTCTTGGCCAATTCACTACCATCTCGACTTTCGCTGGGTCTACCGAGATTCCTTCTCCTAACACCACGTGTCCTAAGAATATTATTCGGTCTAGCCAAAATTCACACTTACTGAATTTGGCATATAATTTATGGTCTCTAAGGGTTAGCAGCACTATTCTCAGGTGTTGCTCATGCTCTTCTAGTTCTTTGGAGTATATCAGAATATCATCAATGAAGACAATCACAAATTGATCCAAATGTGGCTTAAATATCCTATTCATCAGATCCACGAATGCAGCTAGGGCATTCGTCAGTCCAAATGTCATTACTAGGAACTCATAGTGTCCATAACGGATCCTAAATGCGATCTTAGGAATGTCTTCTCTCTTGATCCTTAGCTGATGATATCCTAACCTTAAGTCGATTTTAGAAAAGACTGAACTTCCTTGTAGCTGATCAAATAGGTCATCAATTCTAGGTAAAGGATACTTATTCTTAATGGTTGCCTGATTCAATTGCCTGTAGTCAATGCACAAACGTATCGACCCGTCCTTCTTTTTCACAAATAGGACCAGTGCACCCCAAGGAGATGCACTTGGCCTAATAAATCCTTTATCGAGCAACTCTTGTAGTTGCACCTTCAATTCTTTAAGTTCCATTAAGGTCATCCTATACGGGGCTTTTGATATCGATTCTATTCTAAGCATTAGTTCGATCTCGAACTCGATTTCCCGTTCTGGTGATAATCTAGGCAATTCCTCATGAAATACATCCTAAAACTCCTTGACCACTCGAATTTCATCGAGTTTAGTCTCCTCCTTCATACAGTCTTTTACTACTGCCAGGTATCCTTGACATCCTTCGTTAAGAAGTGCATGGGCTTCCATTACCAAAATGAAAGCTATGGAGGGGTTCGTCTGACCTCCGTAAAATTCAAAACTAGGTCGATCGGGTGAATTAAATTGAATCACCTTTCTATAACAATTCATCTTAGCATGTTGCTCATGAAGCCAATCCATTCCTATGATGACATCAAAGTCATACATAACCATCACAACCAGGTCTATTTCCATCTCTTGTCCCCCTATAACTATTTTACATTTTTCACATACTAGTGTAGATAACACTATATTCTTCAGCGGCGTAGGAATAAAAAGGGGTATCTCAAGAGATGTAGTTTCTATCTTACTCAATTGTCTATACCTTCCAGACACAAACGAATGTGTAGCACCTGTATCAAATAATGCATATGCTTTCTTGCCATTAATAGAAATCGTACCAGAGATGACGTTTTTGGAAGCTTCCGCTTCCTCTTGGGTGATTGCATACACCTTTCCTTATGCTGGTGGCCTTTGTGGGTTCCTTGGTAAAGGTGGTTCGACTGCACGTTGCTGCACTTGTTGTACTAAGTTGACATCTTTCCTGTGGACAATCTCTCCTGAAGTGTCCTCTTTGTCCACAACCAAAACATCTTAATTGGTCATTACAGGGTCCTGGCCCATGTGGTCTACCACACCTCTAGCAAGAGTTATTTTGGTAAGGCACTTTCCCTGAAGTCTGGCCACTCTTGGCCTTTCCAAAATTCCCAAAGTTACGCCTTTTCCTAGACTCCCAAAGTGAATCTAGGTTTGGCTAGGGCCTCTTACCTTGTCGGGTATCATTAAAGGTCGACGGCCTCCTAGATTCCATTTGCTCCTTTATTAGTTCCTGTTCCACCAGCTGTGCCCTTTCATAAATCTCAGTATAATCTCTTATATTCAGGGGCACAAGTTGTTTCCTAATATCAATTCTTAGTCCCTTCAGGAACCTCTTAGCTTTCTCCTCTCGATCCTCAATCAATCTAGGAGCATACCTTGACAGTTTAGAGAATTTCGCTTCATACTGATCTATTGTCAGCTCCTTTTGTTCCAATTGAACAAACTCAATAATTTTCTTATCTCTCGTGCAATTAGAGAAATGTTTCCTATTAAAAGCCCTAACAAATTCGTCCCAGCTCACAGCAGGATCGGGTGGAAAGATCGTGTCTCTTGAAGCTCTCCACCAAAACTTAGCATTTCCTTCCAATTGGTACTTTGCCAAAGTTATCTTTTCAGCATCATCGCAATTCAACAACCGGAAAATCTGTTCTATTCCATCAATCAATTGTTCCGCCTCCTTAGGACTTCCCATTCTAGTAAACTTAGGTGGTTTCAACTTCAGGAATTGTTCCACCAGTCCTTGAGTACGGCGTTCTGCTCCAGGTTGTTGCTGTTGTTGTTGAGCTTGTCTTTCCATCAGGTTTCCTACATTAGCCAACGCTTGCAAAATGTCTTCCATTCCGAGTTCTGCCCTCGGGGCAGTGGCTTCAGTCCTTGATGGAGAAGAACTTCCTGTTCGTACCATGGCTTCCTACAGTTTACCAAGCATTTACCTCAGGGACAATCAGTGGCTCGACGTCACTAATCAAAAATAACGTAGAAGCGTCCCTGAAGTCACATAAGTAACATAAAATGTTACTTGCACGCAAAGGTAACTCACAATCGTTACCCGAATTTTACGAGTGAACTCAATCACTCGTTGTTCATGATTAGTCAATTACCCCCAGTTAGTGCCTTGCGTGTGCATCATTAAATCCTTCTTTTCTACTAGTACGTCTTATCACTCCAAGCCAAGCTCTGATACCACTCATTGTGGCACCCCCTTCCCTTGTCAACCCCCGATCTACTGGGGTCGCCACAGCATTTCTTTGTTCTAGATATCCTTTACTATGATACTAATGGATTTCTGCAAATCCGTGTATTCAGGGGTCTATTAAATTTTTTTATCGGTCCCTGCGCAATAATAAGGCGGAAGCAAATTCATCGTCTCCTTTCCTTAAACTTCCAAATGAGGGACACTAAATATACACACTAACCATGCACCTTATATATATATGTAACACTTGTCGCTTGTCGGTACATCCAAAAAAAAAAACAATTATTTCTCTATTGGCTATATGTATACTAAAAAAGCAACCAACTATTTGGTTAGCCATCTACAGCGTCATCCGTCTGCGGTGCTGGTGTCCAAAAATTTCTTATAGCCTCTCGTCCCCCCCCCCTCCTTACTTGATCCCACTAGATCCTTCGTCATCCTCCTCCGGCGGTGGCGGCAGTGGTCCCATCGTGTGTCCATCCCTCTTGATGTACAGGACGACGAAATTCTGGACTACCGGGCCCGAAGGAAGGCCGGTATCAAAAGTCAGGGCCCCTTGTATCCGAATAAAAGTCAGGCCTAGCATGTCTAGATCCAGATGTTCTGTTTGCTCCCACCTCAGATCAATGGGAACTCCGTAGAAGGTACCAGGGGATAGGGGAAACAGTGGCATTCTTTCCTACTCTGAAATATGTTAGCCCCACAACGGGTGAGTACGACTACTTAGCAGTTAAAATTCCACTAAACTATATTACATAAAGCTACCGTTACCCAATTTATGCAATTTGAACAATACACATAACTGAAGAAGTAGACATGCACTAAACCGACAAGATTTTCCAACAAAAGGGTATAACACAGCAGAACCATGAAGTCTTAGAACTCAATAGATTTTTCAAGTCGCTATCACCTACTCCCGAAGGACCAGCGTTTGCATTTCTCCAGGCATTCGCACCCAACATGGCGTCACGAAAGCCTCCGGTTCCATATTTCAGTCATCGAGTATCCAGAACATGTTGTGTCACACCTCCAGGCATCTCGCACCTCACTTAGCATCACGAGGAATCGCTAGGGCTCACCATGTCAATTGTTGCCCCTACCCTCCGGAACGTGTATCGTCATACATCCGGGCATCCCGACACTCTCGGGGAACCTCTAGGGCTCACCGGTCCCCATGCATCTAGAGGTATTGCCATCACGACCCTCTAGGCAACCCGACTCCCGGGGCATCGTCGAGCCGAGGGTCCGATGGCGGCAATATTCACAAACTATGGTGTAGATCTAAGTATATAACTCAACTTTCATGAAGACGGTCAGCCTAACATCGAACCATAGAAGATCCTACATAAATCGGCAATCATAGTGGCCCATCACCTTTAGTTTCTAGAATTGCTAACAAGCCTTATAACATCCAAATCTATGGTTCACGGACCGCCAAAAAGGACTAGACACGTGCACCATTACCGATTCTCTACATAAGGTTTCTAATATTTTCGGTTAGATCGACTATATCTAAATCAATCTATGTAAGTATCCCACAATAATATTAAGTTGCGGAGTGCATTTATCAAGCAATGACGTAGTCTACGCGATATAGGTTAGTGGATATTGACTTGCCTTAAATCCTGCGATGCAGACTACGAGGAGGTGGCGCAGTGGTGCGGCAGCTGCGGGCTTGGTCGAGGCAGCTGGATCTGCGCGGCGGTGGACGGCGGCTGCGCGTGCGGGCAAAGAGGAAACATTCCCCCTCTTTCTCTCTCTCTCGCTCGCTATTCTCTCTCTCGCTCACTGTTCTGTTTCTCGAATCCTCGGCCTTCTTGCTTCCGTCGTCTGTCTTTTACCCCTCTGTTAATTGACTAACTTAGTCAACAGTTGTGGGTGCGGCGGCGGCAAGAGAAGGAGGCACGGTTGGCAGGCGTGTCACGCCCGAAGCAAAAGGACGGAGAGCTACTGTAAACGTGGCTCTGCATGCTGGGCTCTCTCTCTTTCCCTGTCTCGCCGAGACAAATTGTCTTTCCATGCAAAGACGCGTCCGTGTTGTTGACCCTCATAGTCAACTGAGGAGAATTCGGTGGCAGCAAGGGCGACAATTACTGGGGAAGACGTGGGCTGCCACGTGTCTCGAGCATGCATGCGGAGGCGCCGTGGACGTAGCCAAAGAAGAAGGACCGTGCATGGCTGCTGCATGGGTCAACTTCTTCTTTGGTTGACCCCTAGAAGCGTGGCCTTCGGTTAATGCATGGAGTGGGCAGCTTGTGTGATTGCATGGAAGAGATGGGCAGCTCAATCGTGGCTATATGGTGATCGATAAAGGAGAACACCGTGCAAGGTTGCTGCATAATCAAAGTCAACGTCTTCATTTGCTCGAGGGGCACGTGGTTGGACGTGTGCATGGCCAAAATTTTCCGAAAGTCGATGTCTCGGAACGGGGGTTGGTGATGAAAGGATGGCCTAATGTGGTGTCGACGACGACGATGATGAAATGGTGTCTGTAGTTGATGCCAAATGACACAATCCAATAACAATTCCGTCGATCCGTGAAGGACTGTTACTTTTCCGAGGTCTAGCAAAATCCGGATGTCACAGTGACATTATGATTTTCTGCTTCTGTTTTCGATTGAATGAGATGGGCTTTTCATCAATGCGCCTATAGTCTTTTTCTCTGAGCTGATCACTCACGAGATAACTAATCTATCTGGTGAAGCCGTTAAGGGATTTTAACGCAATAAACTTGAGAATTCGATCAGAAATCGACTGCTCGATCGTGCTAATCTGCAATGGTCAATACGACACCGTCAAAATCTATCAGAGGTCAGAGATAGGTCTATTCGATAGAGGCATGAGTTTAAAGTGTAGGTGATTCCACCTAATTGCAAAATTCTTGTCGAACGGCATTAAATTGATTTTTTTGTCATTTCTGTACCCTGTGCCCGTATTTGAAACCTCGAGATTTTCACGACAACCAAGAGTCGCCCGTGAGTCGAAGATGTACAATGTGGCTCAAAAATAATCAACCACGGGTTAATTGCACTAAAAATTCCTAAAAGCTACCCGGTCGGCTAGGTCATGCTAAAATCGTACTCGGTTGAAATTAACCCCGAAATTGAACACAATTTCAGAAATTGAAAGTTCTGTCATGTCACAATTTATTTTAGAAACGTCGACTCGTCCTCCAAAGATTTTTCTGCAAACCCGAGTTTTCGGCGAAATTCCAAAGTTTGGCGTTTTTGGACCAGGAAAATTAGATGGCCGTTTTTTAGCGCACTTTTGGCATTCAAGTTGGATCGTTGGGCAAGGAAAAATATGGAATTAATTGTGGGCATCCTCCTTGACATTTTAGCCTTTGATTTGAGCCTAATTGGAGAAGATTTGAGTTGAATTTGGAGGAGAAATGTTGCAAATTCGTAACCTTGGTGGTCTACAACTTTTCAGCACACTTGGGAGGCTTCTAAGAGAAGTTGAAGTGAGGAAATTGGGCAGAGGATAGGGCTAGACATGGTGGGGCATGTGTGATGACTATTTGGGATATTTTGCAAAGACTTTGGAGGCATTTGGTGGTCCCCCTTCAGCTGTTGTCTTATTCTTCTTCCTTGGCTTGCTTTCCCCATTGTTGTAGTCTTTTAAGCTCAAGAAAACCAGAGGAAGCCAGCCAGCCCATCCCCGCACATCGTCGACCGCCCGTGCCGCCCATCCGAGCAGCTACCATCCGCCCGCGAGCCACACCGTTGCACTGTCGCCCGCTCGCATGCCTGCTTGTCCGCGAGCCCAGCCCGTCGCCTGGCCACCACCTCGCGCCTACTCGCCGTCGTCCAGCCACTATTTGTCACCCCTAAGCCGCCGGAGCCACCGCCAGGAGCCGCTGCAACCACCGCCGTCCCGTCTCGCGGTTCGAGCGGGCCATTCTCGCGCCATCTTAGCCGCTCGAACCACCTCCTTCAACCGCGACCAGAACCGAACCTCACAGCCCAACCGCGAGCTTCGTGAGTCTTTTATGGGCCAGTCCGAACCTTGCTTGGTGTCACCACAAGCTCGTGTTCCGCCTGCCTCCACGTCGCCATCGCCGTGGACTCACCGGGTTGCTAATCCGGTGGTTTACTTGCTAAACTCTGCTTAGGGAGTTAATGACATTTAGTAGGTAATTAGATTAGGCTACGTATTCTTAGGTGGTTAGTTAGTTTTGATTAGTGATTTAATTTGTTAATTATGATTGTTAAGTGGTTAGAATAGATTGATTATGGGCTAAATAGATTGTACTATTTATGTGGATAGGTGCATTAATTTTCTAGGCCCGTTTAGGTGGTTAAATTAGCGTTTTCGGCCTAGGTTTGCATTTATTTAATTATTTTTTCTATTTATTTAATTATTTAATATTTTCCGGAAATTATCCCGAGATAGCCGGTGACCGGAATTTTGTGTTGATTGCAGTGGTGTGCTTAGTTTATGCAATTGATTGTTAAATTGTGCAATTGAGTGGTGATTGTGACTTTTGAACATTTATTTCAAAATTGTGAAATTTTGGTATTTAATTAGAAAATACCGGGTGTCGGGTTTTGACACTGAAAATGCTTTTGAAAACTATATCAAATAGTGGGATTTTAAAAGGAATGATATCAATTTTTCTAGTTCGATCTGATCATGTACCCACACACGATTATTTTCACCGGGTGTTTTTAATACAAAAAAAAAAAAAAAAAAAAAATAGACCAAGCACATTATCTTAATTGAGACATTTGAGTGCAATGCACAGTGTCCTTGGCCGAAATTGAATGACCGTGTGATGGTTAAGAGAACCCGTCCCCGATGTGTGTCAGGTGGACGTTGCCCCTATATGGGATGCCCTAGTAATGGATGCCGGATCGCGGTAGAGGCCGGACCGAAGCTCCATCGAGAATGCCATCCCCGATGTGTGTCGGGTGGACGTTGTCGTGCTCAAGGGATGAGACGAAGCCTTGCTACGCCAGAGGACCGATATGCGTCGTGTAAAACTGCTTGTGCGGGTAGTAGTCAATTGGAACGCGTGATTGATTGAGATAGATACGCTGGATTATGGGATAAAATTGTGTGGCACGGAATGGGATGTGTCATAACAATTTGGCCATATAATCATGACCCCTGTGATTGATTGAGAGTGAGTGAGACGTTCAAATTGATGTGTGCATTTATTATATGCATCTATGATATGAATTGTACTGACGTGCAGGAAGGAACTGAGGCAAGATGAGTCTTCTGTGATGTGTGGTTAGACTACCTCTAGACGTATTTTCTTCCTAGTCGGGGTTTAGGGGGTGAACTTGCTATGACATTGTCTCACCCCTTCGTGGGCTTAACCTTTTTAGGTCCTTAGATGGCGGTCCCTCCAGTTCATTTTAGACAACCTCGGGGGGGTTTCTGAGTGGAGTATAGACGTCCCTATCCCCGGGAGTCACTGGATCCATGAGCTTGTTTTGACCACTATCTAGGCGTGGTTTCACCATGGGCTCAATGGGTATAGGGAAGGTCCCCTTCAGGGTTTTGATATCCCTGCCGTTGTGGTCAACGCCGCTCCAAGCGAGGGTGCAACTGACCCTCCTGATGGAGTTGTGGATGACCCGAGGCCCCTAGAGCCTATTGAGGTGGAGTCTGAAGGATCGACAAATGTGTCCGACTAGTAGGTCGTAGGACAGTTTCTTTTTTAAAGCCGATCTTTTTATAGACAGACTAGTTTGTTTATGAAAATGTGGTTTTTGGTGAAATTGTGGTCCTGCTTTTCTATCCCATATTTGTGTTGTCTGGGGATTTGTTTATTCGCTTCCGCATGCGCAATAAAATGAATGGGTCGGCGACGCATCCTGGGACGTCGCAATTTTATCGACCATCGAGAGATGTGCTCACGCTCGAGATTCGGGGCGTGACAATAGTAGCTTTGATTGTCTGTCATTTTCAAAGCAGCATAGGGATTTTCCCAATAATGACATACCTATGCCTTTCCCTTAGTTATCAAGTCTTGCTCCACCAGCTAGGCCCATTCATATATCTCATTACAATCTTTTAGATTCAAAACACCAATTGTCCAATGATATCAAGCCCTAAATCATTAAAGAACCTCTTCGCTTTATCTTCCCGATCCTCGACCAGTCTTGGTGCAAATCTAGAAAGCTCAAAGAATTTAGCCTTATACCAGTCTATTGTTAGGTGATTCTTGTTTAGCTATATGAATTCTATCACCTTCTTATCCTACATGCAATCAAAGAAATGTTTCCCAAAGAAGGCTCTAATAAATTCGACCCAAGTGACTTTAGTTCCTCTCGGAAATAATGTTCCTTCCGTCGCCCTCCACCAATACTCGACGTTTCCCTAAAGTTGATATCCGCTAGTGATACTTTCTCTACATCTGTGTAGTTCAACAGAGCAAATATCTTCTCCATCTCATCTATCCAAGATTTTCCCTTTGAAGGGTCCTCGAGTTCTATAAACCCAGATGGCTTCAATTTAAGGAATTGCTCCATCAACTCTTGTATCCGTCGCTCACCGCTGGTTTGTTGTTGGGCTTGCCTTTCCAATAAGGCTCCCACATTTTGCAAAGGCCTACAAGATACCTTCTAGGCAAGGATTCACTCCTGAAGAATATTCACCCATGGCCATTCTCCTCCATTCCCCTCATCCTTGCCTGTCTAGGTTTCTGCACATTGATCAGTAACCATTAATTGACCAAACATGCCCATAGAACTAATTAATAACAAACGTTACTTGACATCTTATGAGTAACCAAAGCTACTTAGTTTCACAACAACAGCATCAAACAAGTAGTACATGCATATTCATTTGCATCTATCCTATTCCTATAAACTGCTAGCGCACCTTATCACTCTAAGTAATCCAATGCTCTAATACTATAAGAGCTATGGCGTCCTAGCAGCGCCACTTCCTACGTTCAAATGAAACATGATACAAATTTTAACTAATTGATGAGCCCCAAGAATGGATAAGACACAAGCCACGCATGGCCTACTCAAAACTAGCGGCCATGGCCATTTTCACAAAATCCATTTGATTCAATTCTTTCATATGCTTTAACTATGCACACCTGTAGAATAATGATCTCAAAATCCACTTACTATCACATAACGTAAATGCTACAAGATAGAGAAAAGGGTGCTTCTATATTTTCCATGAGATATCTATTTGGGTAACATATTACTTACAAGCTTTTCTTTCACTTGCACACACATGTACAGCATCTACATTCCATCGAAACACAAAAAAAAACAAAAAAAATGATGTGAAATGTGTGACATCTTGATTTTCGACCCTATTTCGGTTAAATGAAATGGGCTTTTCATCGACACGTCTATAGTCATTTTCTCTGAGCTGATCTCTCACGAGATAACTAATCTAACTAGTAAAGCTGTTAAGGGATATAAACGCGACATACTTGAGAATTCGATCAGAAATCGACTGCTCGACCGTGCTAATCGGCAATGGTCAATACGGCACCATTAAAATCAATTAGAGATCGAAAATAGGTCGATTCGAAAGAAGCACGTAATTAAATTGTTGGTGATTCCACCTAATTGCAAAATTCGCGTTGAACGACACTAAACCGATTTTTCTGTCGATTCTGTACCCGATACCCGTAATTGAAACCTTGAGATTTTTACGACAACCGAAAGTCGCATATGAGTCGAAGATGCACAACGTGGATCGAAAATAATCTATCACGGGTCAAACGCGCTAAAAATTTCTAAAAGCTACCCGGTAGGTTAGGTCACGCTAAAATTGCATCCAATCGAAATTAACCATGAAATTGAACTCGGTTTCAGGAATCGAAAGTTCTAGTGTGTCACGATTTATTTTTGGGACGTCAACTCATCCTTTGAAGAATTTTTTGCGAGTCCGGATTTTTGGCGGAAAAATCAAAATTGGCAAATTAATTTGGTGGAATTCGGATGGCCATTTTTGGGTGGACTTTTGGCCTTCAAGTTGGATCAAATGGTGAGGGAAATTGTGGAAATTGGTATGGGCTTCCTCCTCAAGAAATTTGGCCATCAAATTGGAGAGATTTGTGAAGAATTTGAAGAGTAATGGGTGCAAATTCCTAGGCTTGTGGGGTTGCTGCAATATGGCCTTCAAATTTGGCTTGTTTGAGAAGTTTGGAAGGGAAATTGGTAGCTGGATAGGGGTTGGACTTTGGGGGCTTGATTAATCATCACTTGGATATATTGAAAGCTAAAGGATTGGCTTAGACCTTGACTTTCTTCCCCCTTGTCCCCCTCTCTCTTCCATCTCTTCTCCTTCCCTCCATTCGGTTGACCAGCCCCCTACAAAGATGTCTTCAGCTTCTTCTTCTTCTTGCTTGCTCCCTAAGCCTTCATTATCCTCCATTGTTGAAGCTACAAGCCCAACCAGCCTAGCTGAACCAACCGCAAGCCACCGCCAAGCCTCACGCAGCCCGTCCGAGCAGCCCGCGCCCCTACCGTCCCCCCGAGCCATCCGCGTCCCTAGCCCGCATGCCCCTGGCCGCCCGTCACCGTCCCTGAGTAGCCAGCACACCTCCACCCGTCCCAGCTCCGCTCCAGCTCGTCCCCGTCGCCACCCAACTCCGCCTAGCTGCCTGCCATCCGCGTCCAGCTCGCTGCCTGACCCGTGATCAGCCCGGTCCAGCAACCCTCCAGAGCCGAGCAAGCATCTCAAGCAGTGAGCTGCAAGGCCTTTTCCAGCCCCTTCCGGACCTCCTTTGGTGTTGCCGTAGACCCGAGCTATGGTCGCCATCGCGCCACCGTCGCCGTGAACTGATTTTCGCACTAAACTGGTGAGTTAACCTCCTAAGCTCTAATTAGGGGTTAATGCACTTAAGGGAGGGTTAGATTAGGCTAAGTGAGATTAGTATAATTAGTTAGCTTATTTAGTTAATTAGATTAATTAGTTAGGCCAATTAGGTGGTTAGTTAATTTAATTAGTTAGTTTAGTAGGTTTATAGGTAGCTAGCCTAGGTGGATTGATTTAATTAGTCCAATTAGGTGGTTAGATTAGTGTATGTAGATTAATTAGTGCTTTAATTTAAATATTTTTCTATTTATTTAATTAAATGCAATTTATTTAATTAATTTTTAATTAGTGTAAACTATACCAAGATAGCGGTCGTCGTCGAATTTTGTGCTGATCGTCATGGTTGTATTGGTTTGTGCAATTGATCGCTAATTTGTGCAATTGGATGTTTAGTGATGATTTTTAATTATTATTTCAAAAATATGAATTTTGGTATTTAATTAGAAAAATACCGGGTGTCGGGTTTTGACGCCAAAAATATTTTAGGTACTATATAAAATTGTGGGATTTTTAAAAGAGAAGATATCGCATTTTATGGTTCAATTTGATCGTGTGACCATGCACAATTATTTTACCGGGTGTTTTTAATATGAAGAAAATAGGCCAAGTACATTATTTGAAATTGAGACACTTGAGTGCAAAGCACAATGTCCTTAGCCGAGATTGGATGTGCATGGGATCGCTGTGAGAAGCCGTCACTCAATGAAAATCGAGGGCAATGCTCATTCGGGAATGCCCCTTGTCAACGGATGACGGTCGCACTGGTGGCTAGGTCGATGCTCCTTCGGGAATGCCGTCTAGAGGTGAACGTTGCCGTGCCCGACGAAGCGGGACAACGCCCGATTATGCCGGATGACCGCCGACTGTTGAGTTGGCCGTGGCCGTTGGGTCGTAACTAATTGGAACACGCTTGAGTGATTGATATAACCGCGCCTGATTATGGGATGAAATTGTGTGGCACGAAATGGGACGTGTCATAACGATTTGGCCTTATAATCGGGACCCCTGTGATTGATTGAAATATAAAAGTGAAGTGTTCGAATTATTGAATGCATTTACTGTATGCATATGTTATATGAACTGTACTAATGTGCAGGGAGGTATTGAGGCGAGGTAAGTCTTATATGATGCATGTTTAGGCTGCCTCTAGGTGAATTCTGTCCTAATTGGGGTTTAGGGTGTAGACTCACTGAGACATTGTCTCACCTCGTTGCGGTTTAAAATTTTCAGGTTCTTAGATGGAAGTACGACATATACGTTATGGGGTCCTGCAGGTGATGGACTTTCAACACTCCGACTTCCCTATTCCCAGGACTAACCTGACCCGTGAGTTGGTTGAGTCCCCGGTCTGGGTCGAAGAGGACCTACCTCAGTTGATACATCACCGATACAGAGCGTGGTTCATTAACTTTCCTCAAGCGGGTCGGGAGGGTCCCATACAGGGTTTTGACGGGCCTCCCGTTGGGACCGGGGAGTGGGAAATAGGGCATCCTATGAATATCGACACCCCTGATGGTATCGTGGTGGACTCGGAGCCCATGACAGAAGAGTCCGGAACTTAGAGGGCTCGGTAGTTCTTTTTGAGATAGACCCCTGTGTATAAACTGTAGGTTGACCTGGCTGTATATAAAGTGTGGTTTGTTCAAATCGGTTGTCCTACTTTTCTATCCCATGTTTGTTTGTTGTCTGGAAATTGTTTATTTCGCTTCTGCATGTGCATAAAATGAATGGGTCGACGACGCATCCTGGGAACATCGCAATTTGATCGACCACCAAGGGATGCGTGCGTGCTCGAGGTTTGAGGCGTGACAAAATGTCTGGGAGAGATGGTTCAAAAAATATCCTAGTTCCTCTACTCAAGGTCGTCCCAAAGTTAATACAAAAGCCACCCTTCACTAGCCTAACTACCTAAGCCCCAGCCGTCCAAGCCCCAGGCCCGTTCGGTTCTACATAAAGCGGGCCTCTCATGTCCCCATCTTGGTTCATGGTTCAAAAAGTAACACAATTCAAACATAAGAAGCGCAATCGATTCATTCATAGCTCATTTGTCCACCACCTGAATTTCATCACAACACAAAGCACTAACATGATCATTATTGCACATGTACCTTCCAGCACCCATTCAGTAGAAATAGCACTTAACGAATCATATAAAATCAGCAAGGAGAATTCATTCACAATTACTCGAAACCCGACATATCATATATATATATATATATATATATATATATATATATATTGACTAATTACTACATATATGTGTATACATATATAAGGAAATTTTACAATTATTTCATCAACTATTAGACCGTATACCTTCGCTTCCAAATTACGAACATCCCTTGATGACCCCTTGCTTTTTAACCCATGACTTCAATGATATCTTTGTCTTCGCACTTGCCAATTTACAATAGCCATTACTATCCACCAATGATAATTTTCCTTAATTCAGAACCTTCTCGAACCATACACTATACATTGCCTCGCTCAAACCCACGAATTCTCCCCTTGCCGTGGCTTAACCAATCTGTACATATATTCACATGTTAGCCAGCCAAGAGACACGCTGTTTCTCTTACATGAAGTGGCTTGTCTACAAGCCTTTTGGTCGAGCGAATTAATCCTCAAGCCACAAAAGATAGCATTGCACCAATATACACTCAAGTAGCAACTAACAGGCCTTGCGTTCGCCTAACATAGCAGGTCACCCATTCGTAGCTTGTCAATCACACTCGAAACCGTCCATAACCACATTACACGCGAACAACCAGCAACACAGAATAGCAAAAGTGACATTCCAGCAACTTACGACCCTAAAACTTAACTTAAACCACCCCTCCCATCCTCTCGAACCTAGCTCAGCCACTAGTCACAACATGCACACGCGTTTCAAGCACCATCCATCCACCACAACCCCTCCTACGCTATGCCTAGGCTGACCAGACGTCCCGAGCTCCAAAAGATTTCGAGCACCCTAAAACGTGACAATTTCCCCTACCTTGAGGGCGCGGAATGCCCTCCCTCCTTAGCTCGGCCTCACCAAAATTCTCTGGGCTCTCTTGGCTTCACACGAATGGTAAATGGCAAGAGAGAGAGAGAGAGAGAGAGAGAGAGAGAGAGTGGGTTTGGGAGAGAAAATACGAGGAGAATGAAGAAGTTGAGGGGAAAATGGTCCTTGGGGTCTTTGGGAGGAATTTCCACGCAAATTATGGGTTTTCTTAATCCCCATGGTGGCTGTGATCGAGGAGAGTTGCAGAGAGAACAAGGGTGGGCTTCTTTCCCCTCTTAAACTTAATAACTTATGCTAATTAAATAAAAGGTTCATTAGAACTAGCTTTAAAGAGGATAAGACCAACGTGCATGTGTCCTCCCATGCATGTTCCCAAAGTCTTCAAAGTAGTTACGTAAACATTTACATCGATATATTACTACAACTGTTGGAGTTTTGTTTGATAAAACAAAAGGAAAGTGCTTTTTACCTTGTCTCACATGGGAAAGGTGGGAAGAAGTAAACTAATTTAAAAGTGTGGGATTTCCTTTGTATATTTAAAGGAATGATTGGGTAGGGCTAGACCCCACCATACCCGCGTGCGGGTGCGCGATTTTGGCGCGATTATTTGGCGCACTTAGCACTTAGCACGCTTGCGCGCCCGCGATTTAATTAGCACTAATCCTTTTGTCTTTTTATTTTTTTTTATTTTTTTATTATTCGTACGGTTGTCTTATTAAGTTTAATTAATTCAAAGGTTGTTTTTTATTATTGAGAATTTTCGGAAATTAATTAATTAATAAATAAAATTTCAAAATTTTTATTTATTAAATAATTATTATTATTTTATTCCGAATTTTTGTTAGTGTCTTTTCAAGACAACCTTTGAAAGAAAAATACATGTTCAATTTGCGACCTTTCCCAAAGGGTTGTATTTGTTCGGTTTTAACTTCTTATGAATGGACATCTTTGTTCATTTGAGCAAATTTTCGAAAGAACGTGTTTGTTCATTTCGTAACTTTTCACGAAGAGTTGTCTTCGTTTTTTTTTAAGACTATTTTATATATACTTGTCAGATTGAGAAAGAAAAAAAAAGTGATCATTTTTTCATCTTTTTGAGTCTTTTTTCTGAGGAAAAAACTACAGCCTTCCTTTCAATTGTTTCCTAGAGAGACCCTGGAGAAATACTAGAATTGCTATCTAGTATTCTCGATTTTGAGACTTTGTTGTATCCTGGAGGATTTTTGCCGGTGACCATTAGCAACTTTGTGGGGCAAATAAATCCTTAAAGAAAGTGATATCACGCCTCAAAGTCCGACTCGAGTACTCTAAAGATCCGTCTTCATTGTTCTACCCAATTCGAAGCATATTTTCCCAACAACAACTCCTAATAGACACAAGACACGGTAGAAGAACGGCCCAAGTGCCAAAACTTGGCACGGAGGGACACTTAAGTGCCAAAACTTCGGAAATGTACACTTAAGTGCCAGTTTCGGAGTAAAGTGGAACACTTAAGTGCCACTCCGCCAAAATCCGGCCAAATTGCTGACGTGGCAATTTTCCGGCGAGTTTCGTGCAAAACGGCATCGTTTTGCTCACTAACGTGGCAAAAAAATGCAAAAACGACGTCGTTTTGTGTCTGATGTGTAAATAATTAATATAAAAATTAATTTAATTTAATTTAACTTAATTTTATTTAATATTCTAAAAATAAAAAACCTAAAATTAAAAAACCTAAAAATTAAAAAACCTAAAATTAAAAAACCTAAAAAATAAAAAACCTAAAACTAAAAAACCTAAAAAAAAAAAAGGAGGAGGGGAGCCGAAGGAGGCGGCTAAGGGCTGAGCCCTTGCCGTCGCCGCCTCCCCGCCGTCGCCGCCTCCCTACCGCCGCCGGGAAGGGCCGGCAACGGAGGAAGGAGGTCGGCCGGGGTCGCCCCCGGCCGACCGGTGATAAGGGCCACAAGCCCTCACCGGATCGCGGCGAGGGCCGCGACCCTCGGCCCGGATCTAGCGAGGGCTCACAAGCCCTCGCCGCCTCCCCGCCGTCGCCAAGAAGGGCCGGCGACGGTGGGGGAGCATCGGCCAAGGTCGCCGAGCCCCGGCCGGGGCCGGCGACGTCGGCCGACCGGCGACAAGGGCCCGTGAGCCCTCGCCCGGATCTAGGGCGAGGGTCAAAACCCTCACCGCGATCCGGCAAGGGCTCGCGGCCCCTTGCGCCGATCGGCCGGGGCCGGTGACCCGGCCGACCCTCCCCCACCGTCGACCGTCGCCGGCCCTTCCCGGCAGCGGGGGGGCGGCGGCGGCGCCGAGGGCTCGGCCCTCGCCCGCCCCCTTCGGCTCCCCCTCCTTTTTTTTTTTTTTTTTTAATTTTAGGTTTTTTATTTTTTAGGTTTTTTAATTTTAATTTTTTTAATTTGTAGAATATTTTGAATAAAATTAAGTTTAAATTTAATTTAATCAATTTTTATATTAATTATTTACACATCGACACAAAACGACGTCATTTTTGCATTTTTTCGTCACGTCAGCGAGCAAAACGACGCAATTTTGCACGAAACTCGCCGGAAAATTGCCACGTCAGCAATTTGGCCAGATTTTGGCCGAAGTAGCACTTAAGTATTCCACTTTACTCCGAAACTGGCACTTAAGTGTACATTTCTAAAGTTTTGGCACTTAAGTGTCCTCCCGTGCCAAGTTTTGGCACTCCAGATGTCCCAAACTCCACAAGACACCTTACTACATTCGTAATACACGAGACCTCTCACGGTCTAAAATCCCGTACCTAACGGTATCCATAAGGCTAAAAATGGATTTCTTTTTAACTAATCAATTAATTAAAGTCCCCTATGACCTCAAGTGGGCCTAAATGCCACTAAAATAAAGCCCACGTCGTCTCAAGCAGCCCTGATCTCTTGTTAACAAAACTGGACTTTCACGGCTCAATGAACTCAATTCAAGCCCCTAACATTAATTGGCTCGTTCTCGTGGCCCAAACTTGACTCGTGAGCCTAGCTTGTCTTTCTTTCACCAAGCAGCCCACTAATAAAATCTCAAGGCCCAATTTATATGTCGGCTCAAACCATGGCCTAATTCGACCCATTTCAACTTTTCGAACTTTCTATTTATTCACCTAATGGTCTTCAAGGTTAGAAAATTCACGGTATCACATCATAGGAGCAGAAATTGGTTATTCTTGATATGTCAAACCATTTACAATTTCTGTAAATCGGCTAAACATGTCTCCAATGGATTCTCCAAACTTCATCTTGAAAGACTTATATTGGCCAAGCAAAATGTCCATCTTCATCTATACTCAATAGAGACAAAGCACAATATGAGCTTCTCTCTTGGTTATTTATGCTAGATCAGATGCTTCAACATCTTTGTCTATGACGTCCTTCTTCTTGTTTGAAGTAGATGCAACTTTTGGATTAAACCCTTTTTTCACTACATCCCATTCTAGAGGATCTCCAAATCTTAGGAATGCCTTCATTTCGCTCTTCCGAACATTGTATTCCTTTTCATCGAAATAAGGTAGTCTGGTGTTGCTTTGTCCTTCGACAAGTCCTAGTGCCAAGATATTAACCATAGAAGATCTTTAGCTCAAAAATAAAAACACTTCAATAAAATGAGCACTAGGCTCTGATACCAATTAATAAAGCCAATACGAACACCTAAAGGGGGTGAATAGGTATTTAAATAAAATCTTGATAAATAAATGCAGAATAAAATAAATTGCTAGCAAAATCTAAATAAAGATCAAAGTTTGATATGCAAGTCATCAGACTGTTGAGATAACCTGTAAATATGTAATAGACTTAAGGAAATGAGTTAAGGGAAGAGAATATTACACACAAAATTTATAATAGTTCGGCTTAGATTATGCCTATGTCAACTCTCCTACATTGGCAGCCTACTAGCTAAATTACATTAGAAGATCAATAAGAGATTATAACTATAAGTGCAAATACTTAGTAATCGATCACACTAACTCACTACGCCACTCTTTTTGTATTTTTCTCTCTCGATCACAACTTGTAAAACTCACAGAAAAAGACAAGTAATATTGAGATCAGCTTCAGATTTTGGAATTTTAGATTCATGTCCTGCTCTTCTTGACCATTTAATCTCCTTAAATACTCTTCCATTTTGCACTAGTGAATACCCAGTCATCAGAGGATTTTCTTCCAATCTACCCGTTGGATAGAATGATTCAAACAAATCTTGTGGCCACCCATACAAACAGAATATTGGTTTCCATGAATGTAGCTTCCTAATTTTAGAACTTTTAGCACTTAAGTGTCCATATGAGCCAAGTTTTGGCACTTGCGATGTACTTTAGCTCTGTAAAAAGTGAAAATTATATTCACTTCATCAGTTTTCTGGAGTTGCCTTTGTATTAGGCCTATTATTGGGTATCAGAGTTATTTTGTTGATGGGATTTGACTAAGATGAACATGCTTGAGACTTCACCGATACGCTTATATACGCTATTTTCTGACTCAACCTTGAAGAGATACTCTCTTTTTGAAGGAATCTTTAGTTTAATTGGTGAGGCACTACCTTTCGTGGGATTTGCACTGGCTATGTTCCTGATCTACTCATTTGTTCTGATTTTGCTGAAGGTTTAATTTCAAGACAGTAGATTTTCTGCTTGTGCAGTTGTTCGCTTGTTTGAAACATGAGATCCGTCAAAATTTTCATCTGCAGATAAATGGGTCTACAATGCTCGACCTGTCTCTATTGACCTCAGACCCATGGGCTGTCTTCATTTGTGTCTTTGCTTACCTTGAGAAGGTTTATACGCAGGATATTTAGCATGATTGGGATTTAGACCTTGTCTACGCCTCTTTGTGTTGATTTTAATCCATTTACAGGTTGATTGGATGTACTTTGTAGCTTTTGCTGCTGTTGCAGTTAGTGTGGTTATGTATTCAGGGTGAGCCGCTAATGGATTTTCATAGCTATTGGTTGGTTTCACTCACATTTTCTCTTTGAAAGACCCACTTTAGTCAGTCTGCTTTCAGTAGTTTGTTCAACCAGTTCGATTTTTGGAATCACATCTCTTGCTAATCTCACCTCACAAAAGAAAAGTAAATCTGTTTCGTCTCCCTTGAAAATCAATTAAAGCGGTAGAGATTGCTTTATAACTGTAAGTAATGTCCCATTCTTCTCTCTGATTTTCCTGGGTACTTTTGGCTGGTTTCTAAACTTTCAAACCTAATTTTCAAGATGTTGGGCAATATGGCCTTTTCCTGGGACTTTTTGGTTGTGTGGTATCTGCTATTAAATAATAGATTAGATCTACTTTAATTTTGATTAAAGACGACATCTTACAAGTGTAATGAGGAGTGGTCCATAAATGTGTTTTGATATGCCTGTGTACAAGTGTTTATTGTGTAAAACTGATTATAGAATGCGAGTCTGGCTTTTGTGCAGAGGAGATAAAGAAGACCACAAAAAACTGGCCGATGTTGCTGATGAGAATGTCAAGAAGAGCAAGAGATTTGATGAGGAGGCCTGCTCGGTCAGGTGGGATTGAATTACGGCACAAAAACAGAGGTCATGAGAAAGAATGAAATTACTAGTGGCAGCAACTCAACTGGAAAGATTCAGGGCACACCCGTTTGCCTGATAGCTGGTAAAGATCTGAAGGGAGGGGTGATCAGTCTTTTCTCTGTCATCCCCAGGAGTTCGGCCTCAATAACGATTCTCGGCTCATGTCCATCGCAAGTGCTACTCAATTGTAAATGTGGGAGAAATGCTGTTCATTTCGTTTGCCTCTTCAATATTCGCAGAATCTTCCTTCTACTAAGTCGTCATGTCATGGTTGACTCGGGATATCTTTCCGGATGCTATTTCAGGAGCAAAGGCCAGATTGCTAATCATGGCAAAAAACCATTGAAAGGTAGATAAGAATATGCATTAGTGCTGACAAGACGAGTGGTTATGCATCTCCCTCTTATTATTGCAGAATCTGTAAACGCAGAGAAGCTGAGTAATAAACACAAATACATACATGATTGACATCCCGCAAAGCAAAGAGGAGCCGACGTTCATCTCTAACTTCTACGTCGGAACTTAAGTACTGAAACAGCTTCACAATTAGACCTTTGCACCTGAAGATGGTTCCGAAGATGGATCTTATGCCCCATGCTTTGGAAAAGGGAGCTTCGTTTTATGGATGCAGGTCCTTGAAGATCACTGTGGATTTTATGATGGCGAGTAAGACAAAGGGTAAGTAGATAAGCAACACGAAGATGTTGACCCCGATCAGGACACCCACGGTGTGTAATGTCTGGGTACCTTTGCAAGAGACCTTGCCGAGCTGGAGCTGAATGATGTCGATGATGGAGTACAAGAGGAACAGGCCGCCAATGATGGAGATCGACGTGGAGAGAACGAACAAGGACCCTCTTAGCACCTTGCTATACGTGTCATTGATTTCGTCGTAATTGACCGGGGAGATGAGGTAGGTGAAGAGGTGGGTCTTAAGGGATTTGGCCACAAGGCTGGAAAAGAGATAAAAGGCGAACGAAATCACTTCGTTCCTGACAAGCCTCCTCGCCACATGAACTCCAGCTTCACACTCCTTGTTGCCCTCTACGTTCTGTTCTTCATCGCTCGCGAACGCCAGGCCCACAAAGACCGCAACGGTGAAGAGCGAATTCACGTCACCAGATCGTCCAGTGATTTCTGATAGACATACACTGCCTCTCGCAGCTTTTTATCGCTAGTAATGCAACATGACAAATCAACGCCAAAAAACATTCCATTATTCAAAGAACAAAGTGTAGAATACCGAGTAAACCTTCTTGAGACTCGTTCTGTATCGTGATTAATTCTGTTCATTGAGAGAGAGAGAAAGAGAGAGAGAGAGAGAGAGACCCTATAGGTGGCTTTTGTTGGGACGGCGCTTTGCTCCCCCGATCTCCCATGATTTCTTTGTCTTGTATTCTTAATTACGAATCTTAGGGGTCGAGGGTATTTATAGAGATTAAGAAAATATGCTTAGCCAGCTTTGCAAGCATCGCTAGTGATGGAGGTAAAGCGAGAATGGAATAAAGACAACAATATGATTGATATTCTCTCTGTTTTGTTGTTTTGCGTTTGAAACTTATTACTTAACACGCAAAAAGAATCAAGCAAGCTATCAAAAAGTGGGTAGTCAAGAACAATTAGAGAGAGAATACGATGATTCTCGTCGTCCTTCAAGCACCTGCAAGCATCTGTCGTCGAGGGAAGGGTAGAAATTCATTTTATCCAAGTAGCTGGAGTACCAAAAAGAGGGGATCAAACCCTCTTAAAACCCCTCCAATATTCTTTGAGATCAATCCGTTCAAACCGTTTTTGAGAAATAGGGTACGGGTGCACCTTTCTTCAATTTTATAAATAATCGGGTCAACTTGTCTCGTGGTCAAAATTTTCGGATCCGGTCAGGTCAATCTTGTTTAGCACTACTTAGGCCTTGTTTGATAACCATCCCCGGAATAGCTATTTTTATTTTTATTTTTTTTGTTTCCCAGAACGAAAAAAGAATAGAAATCCGTTTGATAAAATTTTTGTTCTGGGAATAAAAATCTATTTTTTTGTTCTCGAAAATAGATTTTTAATAGAATCAAGAAGTAGAAAAAAGTTATTTTTTGTTCCCGGGAACAATTTCAAGAATCAAGTCTAACTTTATTTTGTTTCTTTCTTTTCTCCTTCTTTCTACTTCTTCCTTCCAATCCCAACTGGTCATCGGTGTGATATCCCAAAATTTGGCCCTATTTCGAAATATATGAAATGATTATTTTATCGATACACTTATGGATATTTTAATCTGAACTAATCATTCACAAATTAACAAATCCATTGGATGAGGCCTTAAAGAGTTAAAATGCGAAAGACAAGCGAATTCGATCAGGGATCAACAACTTGACCATACGGATCGACAGAGATTAATACTATACTATTATAAGTCAATTAGTGAACGGATATAAATTGATTCGATGGAAGTACGTTATCGATTCGTAGGTGATTCCACACAATTTCGATATTAGCATCGAACGACAATATACCGATTTTTCTATTGATCTTATATTCAAGGTACATAATTGAACCCTTGCGATTACATGACAACCGAAAATCATCCACGATTCGAAAAGATACAAACGTGGATCGAAAATTATTGACCACGGGTCAACCGCGCGAGAACCTTTAAAAGCCACATGATAGTTTAGGTTGTACAAAGTCGTGTTCGATCAATTTTTAACCATAAAATTTAATTCGATTTCAGGTATCGAACTTTTGAAGGTCGCAAGACTAATTTATTAGATGTCACCTCATTTTCCGTTAAATTATCGGCGCATTTGAAATTCTTGAAAAAGGAATTATCGGACAGAAAATTGAAAGTCGGAAAGGAAAAATGGACCCAGTGGCACAGTTGTGAATTGTTGGCTGAAATTTTGGTTTAAAGAAAAAGGAAACAAAAAGAAAATAAAAGGAGACAAAGAACTTGGCTAGGAGAATTTTAGGGAATAGTTGGTCTGAAGAAAGATGAGTTTTTGGATAAAAATCTAAGCTAAATCTCTCTCTCTCCTCCCCACGTTCACGCCCATTCTGCCGAAGTCCCTTAGCCCCCCATTTCCCCCACTTCCTCCTTCATTTTCCTCTCACCCCTCATTTTTTCTTCGGCTTCTTCTCCTTAATCTTTCATTTTTCTTCTTCAACGCCATTTTCTTACCCACCATTTGCACCGCCATTGCCATATCACTCACCACCGCCCACACCACTCCTCAGTACCGTAAGCCACCGCCAAGCCAAGCCCCATCGAGCTTGGCTGCACCTCCGTCATCACCATCTCCACCGCCGAGCTCCCAAGTCACCGCTGCTCGTCCAACAAGCCACCCACATCATTGTCGCTGTCTGCAAGCCATAATCGCCGTCACAAGCCCAGCCACCACCAAGCCAAGCCCCCTTGACCGTGAACTTGAGAAGCCGACGCCGCCGTCGAGTTTTCATTCAAGCCACGAGCATCATGTTCTCAACCCCGTCACGCCTTCGTCGTCGCAAGCTCACCATCACCAAAAAACCCATGACTTAACTTCTAATCCTTGATCAAGGTGTCAATTACATTTAGGTGTATGTTAGTTTAAGGACAATGGAGTTTAGTATCAGTTAATTTAGTTTATCCTTAATTGTGATTAAGGACAGTTTAGATTAAATTTAAGTTTGATTAGTTTAAGTAAGTACGATTATATTAATTAATCGTGGTTAAATTAATTAATCGAGTTTAGTTTAATTAATCGTGATTTATTTTTATTCATCATAATTTGTTTAATTAATCGTGATTATTTTAATTTACGGTGGTTAGTTTTTAATTAATTATAGGTAGGTTAATTAATCGAGTTTAGCCTAATTAATTACAATCAGCCTAATTAATCGTGCTTAGCCTAATTAATCACGATTATTGTAATGATGGATTAGCTGTTAAGTAGAATTTTATGTTCGTTTTTCTAGATGATATTGTGCCTAATTCCAATCATGATGCTATGTTATTAATTGCCCAATTATAGATTTTATTTGTTATTTCAAAAAAGAAAAGAAAGGTTTATGGGCAAGAAAATAAAGAATTTTGAGGTGTCGTGTTTAGATCTAGGTTGCATCGACACAGACACGCGACACGCGATACGAGATGACACGCCGACACGTCATTTCTCAAAAGTAGAGAATTCTGACACGTTTCGAAACGTTATATATTAAATAAATATTTTAATATATAAATGCATAAATAACTAAATAATAAATAATAATAATAATAATAATAATAATAATAATAATAATAATAATAATAATAATAATAATAATAGTAGCGTAGAATTAATCTATACTAAAAACATTAATCCTACATTTGTTAATATCATTCATTGTTTTAATTTGATAAATTCAACTACATTTCATTGTAATAATCCATAAAACTTGGAGGAAAAAACAAGTAATCCACGTTCCACTATTAAATTTAAAATTTAACAATAAGAAAAAAACATCGACATTCCATCATCAAATATAACAAAAGTCATTAATCCACATTATCCACTTATTCTGAGAAAAAAAAAAAGACTCCATCTCTGACTCATCAAGTGAAAGATTTGCAACTTCAAGCACCCGAACATCTTCAAACGAGTATTGGAATTTTTTTTTAGTTATTATTATTATTATTTATTATTATTATTATTATTATTATTATTATTATTATTATTTTATTATTATTATTATTTAGAAAATTTGTAAAAATAACCCCATGCGTGTCTGAGTCATGTGTCGGAATTTCTAACTCGCGTGTCGGAGCATGTTGAAGGCAGTTGATTGTGTGTCAGATTTTTCAACACGCGTTAACCGCCTGTCAGAGTGTCGGACATGACACGAAAGGTCCCGAAGAGTGTCCGTGCAACCTAGGTTTAGATGCTAAATTTTATGTGCTAAATAATATATTGGGGTTTTAAAATGGAAGTGGGTAAAGTTTGACGAGTTGATTTCAACTATGTGATCACGTACGAATATTTTACAGGGATTTTTAAGTGTGATAAATTGCCAAAGTTGATTATTTGAAAACGAACTCATAAATGACTACTCAAGCGCACCAACAATTAAGCCAATTCTTATTGCCATTAATTAACTCAGAACAAAAGAGTTTGTCTTCAAATAATCAACTTTGGCAATTTTTCACACTTAAAATTCCTAGTAAATGAGGGGGTAGCTGATTGGGTGCTCTACAAGTTCAAGGCGTGGTTTATTAGAGAGGCGAATGGTGATCGAACCGGTCCACTTCATGGTTTTGATGGACCGCCCTCTAAGAATGTAGGAAGGCAAGTGTGGATCCCATGGATATCGACATCCCTAATTGTGTCATTTCAGACCTAGAATCCGATCCAGACTATGAGCCTGTGGAGGAGTTCCCCTCTGACTACGAGCCCAACTCTCCACCAGGACATTAGAGCTAGTGCTTGGAGCTAGTGAAGTTAAAGTTAACCCTAACCTTGTTTACCCTTTTTGTTCATAGGTCATGTAGGAGTTGCTGGAAGCTCCTCTGGCCATAGCGAGGCCAAGCCAAGGAGAGGCCGACCTCGCACCCCTTGGGAGAGGTCGAGCCACCGTCGAGCTCACCGAACCTCACCCTTGTTCGCTAAGATATACGTTTTTATAATTTATCTAATCTTTCATATTGAATGGTAAAAACTAAATAATTTCAAAAATGGCTACACACGTTAACACTCTTTAGGGCTTGTTTATTAATACTGAAAAACAAGTGTTGAAAATTTGAGTATTGAATATTGAGTGCTGAAGTCTTTATGTTTGAAATCCAAAATAAACAGTTGTTTGAACTGATGAAATGGGGAACCGATCATCCATAATCGAAACCTAGAAACGAAAACCTAGACATGTCATTTGCAAAATAACTTTGGTATACAATTGCGGACTGAATTATTTACTTGCGAGACAATGGAAGGAATGGAGGATACACAATTACTCTAAGACTTAATCAAATCTCTTCTGCATAAATATAAGAAAGATAAGACAATAAACCTCTAAGCCATTGTCCTATGACACAATATGGGTACAGATGGTCACACAAGTTCGATCTTATTCAGCTTCATTTTTAGAAATCCTGACTCTTAGTGAGACTGTTGAAAATATATCTTGAGTTTGAGCATGAAAAAGTAACTTTCCTAATTCAAGTAGCTTTTCTTAGTTGGACAATGCTTCCTATTTTGGATCCAACTCTTGTCTATATATAAGAAGTGTCTTCATTGTGAGGTATATAAAAGAGAAGCTTTAGTTTGTGAATTACACAAATCTTCATGAAAATTATGGGCCTAAACACTATATGAGCTATTGGGTGAAATTAGGGGTTAGGAAAATACTGAGAGTATTAGAGTGACTTGAGTGTCGTTGTTATTTTTCATTGTATTATTTGATTTATAGTTAAATTCTTTGCTACTCTCCTGTGGACATAGCTCACCTGATCGACCCACATAAATATGATGCTCAATTTATTTATTTATTTTGTCTTGCTTATTTCATTGTTTGATTGCTTGTTTTTGGAACAAATTTTATCAAGGCTAGGCTTAATTGAGCTAAAATAAAAAGACAGTGACAGAAGAAGGAAAAGTGAACATCAACAAATATGATTGGAAAGATCTTGCTTTTTGGAAGATGCAAATTAAGGTGTATCTATATTAGAGGAATCTACACTTGTCCCTATCAAAGGAGAAGCCTAATCAATGCAACAAACTAAATGGGAATTGCTAGATAGACAAGTGTTATGTGTTATTCGGATGATGTTGGCTTTTAACTTCACATTTAACATCATGAAAGAAAAAACCACTGTGGGTTTGATGGACATGTACGAGAAGCTCTTTACGAT
Source organism: Eucalyptus curtisii (assembly GCA_017140595.1). Lineage (NCBI taxonomy): Eukaryota > Viridiplantae > Streptophyta > Magnoliopsida > Myrtales > Myrtaceae > Eucalyptus > Eucalyptus curtisii. The sequence goes on along the minus strand of CM029494.1, from coordinate 240,456 downwards.
CAACAAAACGTATTTGATACAACATATGTTTATCTTTAATATGCACGAAGGTGTGTCGGTTACTAATCATATTAATGAACTTAATGTGGTCATTAGTCAATTAAGTTAAGTTAGAATTGACATGAAGATAAGGTACATGCTTTGATTCTATTATTGCTTAATAATTGGAATATTTCTATTACTGTTGTTAGTAATTCTTTCGAATCAACAAGTTTGACGTTTGATAGGGTTACATATTCATTCTAAGTAAGGATGTTCATAGAAGAGAATCTAGTGAACTTGTGTTTACTGTTTTGGTAGGTGAAAATAAAAGAAGAACTACTACTTGTATTAGCAGGAGTAGTATAAATCTAAACGGGTGTGGTGAGTCAAGGATTGATGGTGTTGTCTATAAAAGTTGTGGCAAGAGGAGACATCATAAAAAGGATTGCCTTAAGATAAAGAACGAAAAGGATAGGTGGATTAGTGTTGAGTCCGCAAATGATGTTGCAACTATAACTGACGGTAATTCGAATAGTGTTGATTATATCATGTTTGTCACTGAGGATTCGTCGTTTGACAAATGAATGATGTATTCTGATTGTTCGTTTCACACTACACCAAATAGAAATCGGTTTACTACTTATCAATACATGAATAGTAGTGAATTGCAATTGGGGAACAACATTGTGTGAGATGTTATAGGTATTGGTTATATTAGAATTGGAATGCATAATAATATTGTGAACACATTGATTGGAGTGAGGTATGCCCCAAAGTTGAAGAAGAACCCATTTTCTTTGGGGCTGTGAATTTGACTGGGCGTTAGTATAACTCAGAATATGGAATTATGAAGGTTCTTTGAGGAGCTTTGGAGACAATGAAAAGAATCAAGCACAGTGACTTGTATAAGTTTTAAGGTGAAACAATAACGGATTACTCCGCGAAAACGTTAGATGTATCTATTCGAGAGTCTAAAATATAGCATATGCATTTGAGGCATATCAGCGAGAGAAGTCTAAAGGTTCCTCATGAAAGGACTGTTGACGCCTAAATTTCGTTTTTTTAATTAATTAGGTTTTTTTTAATTATCCATTTTTCCATTTTCAGGTAATAAATAATAAAAATAAAAACAAATAATAACAAAAACAAACAAAAACAAAAAGAAAAGCAAAAGCAGCAGCCCATTGGGACTAGGCCTTGTGCCCAGCCCCTTTTTCCTTCTGCGCAGGCCCTCAGGCCCTTTTTCTTCCTTGGCCCGGCCCTCCCTGCTTGTCTTCTTCCTCTGTTGTCTTCTTCCCCGAGTAGATAAGCAGCACGCGCCGGAGGAAGGACACGCGCAACGCCGGAGCAGAAGGGAGGAACAGTAGCGCACGTGGAGCAGGGGGCAGCTGGCGTCGGATGGGGACGTGCGGGGGGTAGCTAGCGTCGGATGGGACGCCGGTTCGGCCAGCGAAGGCCGCGGCGACCGACAGTCGAGCTCCGTCGACCGGCCGCCCCTCGGCATATAAATAGGCCGTCAATCCCAGCAGACGAAGATAGACAGATTGAGAGAGGGAGAGTCAGATCTAGGGCTTGCAAACCTCTGACAACCCATTGAGAAACTTCAGGGGAGGTCCGAGGTCGAACGGCCAAGGATCCGAAGCTCGCCGAAGGAGAGGGTAGAGAGAGAGGGGGATGATTCGAAGTCGCAGGCCCCGAGCGCCCCACCGAGAGACTTCGGGGGGTTCGAGGACTCGCGGCCGCCGATCCGAGCCTCGTCGGAGGAGGAAGTAGAGAGAGAGAGAGAGAGGAGAGAGAGAGAGAGAGAGAGAGAGAGAAGCCGAAGGGGAAAGGGGGTTCGCGTGGGTATCGCCGCCGTCGCCGCCCTCGTCGCGCCGTTGCCGGGTAGCGTCTTTGTCGCCGTCATCGTCGTCGTCGCCATTTCCCTCTCGTAGTCTAGCCCTCGCTGCCGTCGCCGTCGTCGCCGCTACGCCTTAGCCCTCTCCCCCTTGGCGCCGCGATTCAGAAACCCTAGGGTTCCCGATTTTTCCGAGTCGCGGCCCCGAGTCGTTGGGTCGGATCCGGGTCGGGAACCGGGTAGGGATTCCGCGATTTCGGGGGCGGCGGGAGTCGGGTCGCGAGCCGGAGCCGGGTCGGGTAGGGTTTCGCCAGGGGGAGCAGGTTGTCAGGTCGAGGTCGTCGGGCCGGGCCAGGCATCTCCCAACGCTCGGCCACGACGCCGTTTCAATAAAGTAAAAAAAAAAAAAAAGACAAAAAATTCGGAGTCGGGCGCGCAACGCGGACCCAACCCGCAGACTCGACCCGAGTCGGCTTTTCTTTTATTTTAAATAATATTTTAAATAAATAAATAATTTATTTTCAAAAAAATCAAAAATGATTTATTTTCAAAAAAATGTCAAAAAATAGTAAAAAATGTTTTATTTTTCCAAAAAATCAAGAAAAATCAAAATTAATTTATTTTCCGAAAATTAAAAATATTTTATTTTCCGAAAATTTAAAAAAAATCAATAAATATTTCATATTTTCCAAAAAATGCCAAAAATCCAAAAAAAGTCAAAATTCATGAAAAAGCCAAAAAATCATAAAATCAAAATTTTTCATAAAATGCCAAAATTTTTCATAAAATGCCAAAAAGACTTGTATTTTCTAAAAATACCCAAAAATCCAAAAAATCCCTTTTATGTCAAAAAAAATGAGAAAAAGACTCAAAAATGTTTTTCCTCCCCAAAATGCATGGAAAATCCCTCAAACATCCAAAAAATCTTAGGGTTTAAACAAGATTAGGTACCGAAAGGGCATTAGTGATTAACTAGTGTAATCAAGTCCCCGATCCTAATTTCTCTCGGGTTGCGTTGCGCAGAGCAAGTATTTCTCCCGATACTTTGCTTGGGTTTCTAATCGACCCACCCCAAACCGATTAGTGGCAACTCCGTTTTAAAATTAACTCGCAGATTAAAAACTTGAACCATTAAAGTCGTGAATTGGTGGACTTGGGAGAGTCCGGGCATAACTAAATTCAGCCGAGCCATTAGCCTCGCAAGCGCCTGCCCCGATCGGGCACCAAAAAAAAGAGGTCGCGACAAGGACCTTATGACCTTTGTGTTGAAGATGACATTTACAATGTTTGCTACATCAGTTATGATCATTGGTGCACTGAAAAGATTCATTTTTTTTTTAAAAAAATTTGCATTACCCTTGAATCTGAATTCTTGTTCATACGAAGAACCTAATCTCTCTAGAACTCATTCATCCAAACTTCATGTTTAAAGCTCATTCGAGGTTGTCTTAGAAAAAAAGTAGCTAGATGATGGTGGCTTACAGGAGATACAGCACATTTGAAGTGAGAAACTAACAGGCATTCGCCACAATAGTACACCCAACTGTCCCGGTTTCTTTTCAGTTCAGAAATGACGCATTAGTATTTGCCCGAATCATTTTCACCGGAGGCCTTATAGAGATTTAATAGATCAATGCCATGCTTACTTTCTATAGTTTGTGGTAAGTGAAAGCAATCACGGTCAAGGTCAAAGTTGCCCTCGGGACTATGGGAGAAGTGGACGATACAATGTACTGCACATAGCTGGCCTTTTCCAGACAAGACTTGGTCTTTGGGCACAAAGAGGATGCAAATCGAAATTCACATTGTACACAGCAGAAGCCAAGAATTCCTTAGACAAGCTAATAAACAATTAGGTTAATTCCCTATACGGTCCGAGAAAATGTGGTACAATAATGGTAGTAGAAATACAAGGAAATTGGTCTCTTTGGAAAATCACATTCTACATAGCAAAAGCCAAGAATTTCTTAGACAAGTTAATAATCAATTAGGTTAATTCTTCATACGGTACAAGAAAATGTGGTACAATAATGGTAGTAGGAATGCAAGGAAATTGGCCACTTTGGAAAAATAGGATAGAGAGGAAATCACATTGGCCCCTATTTTGTATACCCCAGTTGCTCCTTTTCGTTTGGTCCTTCTCTCTCTCATGGTTGCCGTAGAAACAAGTCTACTCAGCACCCTCTAATGCTTGAGCTTGGACATGACTTAATCGAGGTCATCCATGATTCAATACTCAATTTGGGCTCGATCATCTTGACTCACTTAGATTTTCAAGGGGAAAATGTCGGAAAGGTCATAATCCTATTGTATTGATATTAATTTAGACCTAAATCTTTTAATGGCATAAATTTAATCCTAAAATTTTTTATCTAATGCTAATTCGGTCTATTTTATTTTATTTTTTGAATTATTTATTTATTTCTTTTTCTTTTCTTTTCTTTCTTTTCTTTTCTTTTTTTTTTTTTGTTTGCCTTTTTTTCTTTCTCTTTCCTTGTTTTTTGTTTTCCTTCCATTCCTTCTTCCTCCAACTGATCGTTGGACCTCGGCGACCGGCCAGAGGCAAGGCCGGCAAGACCTCACCGGCCTCTGGCAATACTCGCCACTAGCTTATCATTAAGGTTCGATGACTAGCTAGAAGGAATAAAAGGAAAGAAAAAAAAAAAAAGGAAAGCGAAAGAAAAGGGAAAAAGGAAAAAATTAAATAAAAGTTAAAAAATATTAAAATATTATTAAAAGTTGTCCACGTCAATGTCAATCGTATCATGCAAGCCGATTGACATTCACGTTAGCAATATTGGGCCAAAATTAGCAAAAAGGCTTGAATTAGCATTACATCTACAGGTTTAGGACTAAATTTGTACAAATATAATAAGTTTAGGACTTTTTAGACACTTTTCCCATTTCCGCGCCAGAAAGGATGCTTCATGAGCTCCGGTTCCAGTGGATTTTCCCACCGTCCTAAAGAAGCCTCCGACGTGTTATCCTTCTTTTTCAAAGCGGAAGGGGTCAGGCTCAACTTTGTCGTGCCGTTAAAATTTGAATAGAATAAATGATATAATTTTCATACATCACTTACTTGAATGTTATAGCTCTTTTTCTTAACCACTTTAGTACAATGACTTCAAAAAAGCATTCATTTAAATACCATAACTTTCAATAGATTACTTAAGTGCTTTAATTTTTTAAAAACGTTCATTCAAGTGCCAAAAATCCAATGTGCCATAGCAGCTTCAGTGAATAATTTTAAAAAAATAAGACACCCTAGTGATTGATTGAAAATTTGTGTAATTCTCAAGCGATAAAAAAGAAAAAAAAAATTATGGCATTCCAATGACAATCATATATAACTTACGACACTTGTGTTACTTTTTTCCTATTTTTATGTCTAAACTCAAGTCCAAGCTCGAGTTCTCAAATTTGAAAATGCAATTAAGTTGGAGACATTCATTTAGGGAAGCGAAATTTTTAACATACTTCATTTAATATTTTATTAGCTTTTGCCACATATGTGTGTGAAATTGAAAACAAACTAGTATGAAAATAGACTTCCAGAAATAGGACTATCAATTCGTGTTATGCCACTGTACCAATCATGCATTTCAACTCGTGTCAGTTTTGGCCGCTCTCATATGGCATATTAAATTCGGTTTTTTTTTTTTGGGGGGGGGGGGGGCAAATTTATGTTGTATTTTTGCGTGGCGTAAAGTAAGGGACATCCCTAAGTCAAGAGAATAGAATATTATTTTTGTTGAATTGGAAATACTCAAAGACTATTATAGAGATAATTTCAGTTAGTGGATTAAATCTATTTTGTCAAGTTTTCTTTTTTTATTATGACTAATATCATAAATTGTTACATTTGTGCCCCATTTAGCCAAACTAGTTTTTGTGTCACAAAAACTCTTAAATTGGTACACGAGTACCACATTTATACCAAACTCCTAAATTGTTATATTAGTTTTGCATTTACCTTAAACTGATACACCCATGGCTTTTTTACCCTAAATTGAGGTAAATTTTAGTTATAGGATAGATGTAGTACGGCTGTACCGTTTTGACATTTTTATGGCAAAAAAAAATAGTTTTGGATAAATGTGACATCTAGACTATCAAATGGGTGGGTGGGGTCGGGTTTGGGTCGAGTCAAAAATAGGTCGACCCATATTTGACCCATTTAATCCGTTTTGACTCATATTCATGTAGTGTAAATTTAGTAACCCATTCCCGACCCGACCCGACCCGTATTGCTAAAACCTATTAATATTCTAGAAAAAACTCATACTTACAATATGCTAATTGGATTAAAACTTCAAATTAAATTAAAAATAGTAAATAAAATAAAAAATTTAAAAAAACCTATAAATTGAAATATTTATAAAGAATTAGACCGTGCATATGATTCTCTTGTTTGAAGTGAACATACTATTGAGAAACTAAAAACTGTAATATGAAAAATCTTTAACTAAACATAAGAAAGCTCATTTTTATTATATTTTTTAATTAAAAAAATTATTGCTATAACACTTTTATGCAATAAAAATTTAATGGAAAATTTTTATAATTCTTTTTAAAATATTTTTAAAAAATCGAATTTTTAATATTCTGGGTGAGCAAGCAATTCACCCGGTCTGGTTTCATATTCAGGGTGAGCAACTAACGGATTTTCATAGCTATCTATGGGTTTCACTCACATTTGCTTTTTAAAAGACCCACTTTAGTCAGTCTGCCTTCAGTAGCTTGTTCGAGCAGTTCAACTTTAGGAATCACATCTCTTGGTAACCTCACCTCACAAAAGTAAAGTAAATATGTTTCCTCACCATTGGAAATCAGTTAGAGCGTTAGAGATTGCTTTACAACTTTAAGTAATGTCCCGTTATTCCCTCTGTTTTTTTCTGGGTACTTTTGGCAAGTTTCTAAAATCTTTTAAACCTAATTTTCAAGATGTTGGGCAATACGATGTTTTTCCGGGGACTTTTTCGGTTCTGTGCTATCTGCTATTAAAAATAGATTGGATCTACTTTAATTTCAATAAAAGAAAATATTCAAGTGTAGGGAGAGTGGTCCGTCGATGTGTTTTGATATCCCTTCATAGAATTGGTTTATTGTGTAAAATTGAATATGGCATGCGTGTCTGGCTTTTGTGCAGAGGCGATAAAGACGGCCATAGAAAACGGGCCGATGTTGCGGATGAGATGTTGGATGCAAATTACGCAATCCCAAGATCTCCATAACCAGAACAAGAACATGCATAATTGAGTAGAAAGATTAATGCACCTGTTTTGGGATCCATCGAACATAAAGCGGAAGCAGAAAAGGGATAACCCACTCATCAAGGGGATCCACGCATCAAATCCTTCTCCTCTATTATCCTCTGTATCACTGGCTCAATGAGGCGGCCCCCTCACGTTTAGCGTTAGGTAAACGCTCCTTAGGTGAGGATACATGTGAGAATTAGGGTTAGAGGAGAGACTTGAGCACTATTTATAGAGTTTCCAGCCAGGCCCCCTCATTACGGGTCAAGCTCAACTCGGCCCACACTAGCCAGCCCCATATTAGACTAATTAAGAAACCTTCTATCTCACCTTAGACCAACCTTGTTTTTACGGTAACCTTAAAAATAGTAAATTACAATATCAATTAATTTAGTCCACATTAGGAAAACTCTTACATTCTCCCACTTGGACTATATTAATTGAAATTGTACTGTATGTGCGCACATTTGGTCTAGAGATAATTCTTAATAGTTAATCCTATCCTACAAAGTCTCAAACACTGAATCATGGCAGTAACTGCATGTATACACACAGAGCCTTCCATGGTCACGAGTGCTTTCAACTTTATTGATATGGATTTAATATGGTAGTGTGTCAAATGGATAACATCTCTCATAAAGAGATCCCATTTGTTAGTCACCATTCTCTTACTTTAAGGGTCACAAAAATTTGTGCCACTAGAGAATGTCCATTCTCTTACCTTAAGCCTCACAAAAACTTGTGCCACTAGAGAATGTCTTTATGGTTCCATGAACCCACATATGTCTTGTCCTTACGGTTAACATTTCTTTATGTATAACAAGACATATGGATAAGGCTAATAACCGGATGCCCCTAGCCTTCACTCAAGGTTTATACAGTACCTTGAGACTTTATCAATATGTATTCAACATAATGACAACACATTCAAAAATATTTTATTGAATGCAAAAGTTGATACATATCAAACCGTTACTAAATGTAACGAACACAGATGTAAAATTTATCAGAGTAAAGCCAAAATAGCTCCCACTAAACAACAGCATCTCATGATGCTCCTAGGCTCGTACTAATGACATGTTGCTCAAATACACATGAGCGTAGGCCTTTAGTTAGTGGATCTACAATCACATCATCTGTGAAAATATGCTATATTATAACGTCACATTTCTGTACCGTTTCTTTATGGTCAAAAAATTTAACTGTTATATATATAGACCCCTTGAGACCTCTGTAGTTAATAAAAATACTATAAATTTATTGTCTCAATACAACCGTATGGGTCAATTCATAAAATTAAAAACGGTCAACTCCTTAATGAGGTTCCGGAGCCTAATAGTCCAAGTAACAACCTAAAAGAATGTTACTAACTATACTCACATAGTAGACATAGAACTTTATTTACTGCACTTCCTGCTAACATAAATATGTATTCTATTATTAATCTCATGTCATCATAACAGCCAGCAAAATTTACATATAAATACCGTACTAGCTGCAAGAATTAAACATGTCTATAAGTTAGCATATAATCTTTTTTTCCTTTTTAAGTATTTTAAAACATTCTTGGCAGCAACGCAGTGATCGCGTCTTGAATATAACTGATATCTGCCTAGAAGTCCCGTCACAAAGATGATATTTAGTCTAGTGCAAATTCAAGCATACATTATACTTTTAAGTGCACTGACACAAGGTACACCATTTAACTAGATTTTCTCAATATTTAAATAAGGACAATGTGATAGATTCAGTCCATCACCCTTAACAACAGGAGCAATTCCTGGCTTGTAATGATGTATATTGAATATTTCTAATATACAATCAATAAATGTCCTCCGAGAAAATCTAATATAGTATGGCAAAAACAATCCTTACGGATGTTAGTGCAAAGAACAAGAGATGCCTCAAGGTCATTACTTGTAAAGGAAATATCATATTCATAAAGTATGAGAAAAATAAATTTCCTCCCACTGACCTTGCAGTATATTAAATTACTTTTTTTCCAACTAAACAAAAAGACAACACTATGAAACTTTAATAATATTGTCTGGAAACTTGCTTAAGACCATGAATAAGACTTTTCAGTCTACACACAAGTTTACTTAAAACATGTGCTGCAAAATCTTCCAATTGCACTATATAGATTTTGTATCTATTTGACGTAAGTTTTTATCAAAAAGAGTTATTAATGCCACGTTCACTATGAAAGAATCTTTAAAGATATTATAAAGAAATAATTATTTCTTCAGTATTAAATATCCACCCCTCTTTCGAGTGAAGACTTTATCATTTTTTTATGGCATCTAATCACATACTTCACTAAGAAAAAAACGACATATATATATATATATATATATATATATATATATATATGTCGCTAGATCAACCATGTAGTGGATATTGTATTCATGCTCTCACAAATAGACTATATAGTCTGATGGTATAACTGATCGCATTTCCCTAACAAATCTCCTAATACAACCACTTCATTCTACACTTGAGAGGTTTGAGAAATTTCATCATAAACTATATCAAGAATAGTACCTTGAGCCTCAACAAGTTTAGTCTATGATATAGGAGATTTCACAATTGTCGTAGCACAATTGTCTCGTATAGGCAAAGACAAAGACACAGTAATCTTCCATCGTACTATTATCCTTAATAGTCTGAGAGCAGCTATCCTCTACAATTACATCGAACTTTAGAAACTTTAATGTATGTGATTCCATAATTCTTGTACCTTTATTAGGGTCATAAAATCAATACCCCTTTAAACAATCTGAGTAAGATACAAAATAATTTCGAGTGCATCTAAATTCCAACACACTTAATATTAGATTAGATAACATCACTTCTGCATGACACCTCTAAATTTAATATAATTCAAGTAATTTATGTCCAGTCCATAACTCAAAAGAAATTTATGAAACAACGTTGGTAAGAAAACACCTTTTGTATGTGAAAAGAGTTGCTTTCAAAATATCAACCCACAGAAGACCGGATAAATTAGGCATACTAATCATACTCATCACCATGTTCATTATGGTGCTTCATGCCTTTTAGCCAAATCTTCTTATCAAGATTTTTAGGCATAGTAATTAAATTACCACCCCAGAATTTACTAAGTATTTGACAAATGACCCTTTAAGCAATTCAATATTGTCATACTTGCCAAAATACTTACCGCTACTATTAGGCCTGACAACCTTCAAGACTAATTTTAACCAATTTATTCTTTCCTTGGCCATTTTCCTTAAATAGAAAAATTTTGGAAACAACCTTTTAACTATATACGAGATGTATATGTCATTAGGACTTAAACACAATCTTTGCAGATGTGTCCTAATTTCGATATCAGACAAGACATACTTTCAAGCAACTAATGCTTCCATCATCTTATAATAGTGCAGTCCACAGGCAAACCTCTTTTCAAGTGTTCCAAAATGGAACGCTTCATGGACAGGAAGCAAATTTTATTGCTCTTTTCTCAAGCAACAAAGCATATGTCCACAACTTAAAATTTGAAACGGTAAAAACCTCAATAATAGTGGAGTTATTAATTACAGAAAATGTGACTGAAAAACAAATAATAAATATAATTAGAATCATGTGAGCACCGTGTAACTTGACGTACAAGTACACATCCAGAGAGTTACACACATAATCATATAATCACCTTTGGGCAGAATACATGACATACAGTTGTATACTCCCCACATGACAGCGATGATGAGAATATATTCCAATCTTCGTGAATTCATCACCTTTGGGCATATGAACCACTAGGATCAGTCACTCCTCCACTACACCATCATGTATCCCTCCATGAACTAATACACAATCACCTCCTTTGGGAGTATGACTATGCATTAGACCAGGAGACATCCCAATCAATATAAGAGACCGAAATTTCTCAAATCCAATCAAGCGTGCCACTTTGGCGGTCACTACTCAATTGAATCATTGAGACTCTCTCATATCAGGGATATAAACCTTATTGCTCACATAACAAGCAATGTGTGTAATTAGCATCATGTGAGAATTGTGTAACTTAATGTACAAGTACACATCTAGACAGTTACATGCAAAATCATATAATCACCTTTGGGCAGAATACATGACATGCAGTTGTACACTCCCCACATGACAGCGGTTATGAGAATATATACTAACTTTCGTGAATTCATCACCTTTGGGCATATGAACACTAGGATCAGTCATTCCTCCACCACACCATCATGTATCCCTCCATGAACTAATACACAATCACCTCCTTTGGGAGTATGACTATGCATTAGACCAGGAGACATCCAAATCAATATACGAGACCGAAATTTCTCAAATCCAATCAAGCGTGCTACTTTGGCGGTCATTACTCAATTGAATCATTGAAACTCTCTCATACCAGGGATATAAACCTTATTTCTCACATACACCATATACATGTGATTTTAACTTTAGTGATAGGGGCAGCATATCACCAAAATCACATATCATGCTAATTACATTGCTTTATTCATTAATGAAATCTTTAATCATACATATATATAAATATATATATATATATATAGCAAACCTGAAAGACAGATTCCAATAAGATCACCGATCACAGTAACGCAAGAAACTTCTCATAACGGAGAAGAAATCATCTCTTAGGTACAACATGCAATGACTTAACTGACATGCATTACCCACATTCAGCAAATGTGTTAATTAATACAATCAATTTGGTCACAGGTTCTTAAGACATCCATCATTCAAAAGTTACCAGCATGTAAAGGAGTATGCATGAGCAACAAAAGTTTCATAACCTTTTAATGTTTCTCATCATCTCAATACATAGTTCAAATACTATCCCTTAATGATCGTATCTCATTAAGCCAACTTTAGTTCACAATATTTTTTTTTTTTATTAATGAATCACACTTTTATAATGTTTATGTGATAACATACCAGTAACTCAACACTTGTATTTCCAAAATCACAGAAAAAGAAATACAAGACAAATACATAAAAATATACTAAAAATACACGTATTTAGGGCTTTGTATGTACTTTCACATCCATAAAATCATCAAACATGTAAAATAAATACACCACGACATAGAGGATGAAGATACGAGTCCATCACCGCCGGCCACGCGCCGAACGGACGCTCCACGCGCTCGCACGCGCCGCCTAAGTGCGCGGCGCGTGGAGCTCACGGGGGAGCCACGCCCCGCGCGTGGAAGTTCGTGAGGCGCGTCTCCGACGCCCTGGCGGCGCGTGGCCGAGCGTGGGGGCGCGTGAGGCCTCCCCCGGCGACGTGCCACCAACCTTTTTGCTCGTCTCGTCGAGCCCAGTCCGAATTTGTGATTTAATTTTATTTTTATTGAACAAAAAATTTCGAAAATCATAAATTAGGGCAAAAACTTTATGCGTTCAAGTTCTAGAGTTATGGTTGCTCTGATACCACATGTTGGATGCAAATTACACAATCCCAAGATCTCCATAACCAGAACAAGAACATGTATAATTGAGTAGAAAGATTAACGCACCTATTTTGGGATCCATCGAACATAAAGCGGAAGCAGAAAAGGGATTACCCACTCATCAAGGGGATCCATGCATCAAATCCTTCTCCTCTATTACCCTCCGTATCACTGGCTCAATGAGGCGGCCCCCTCACGTTTAGCGTTAGGTAAACGCTCCTTCGGTGAGGATACATGTGAGAATTAGGGTTAGAGGATAGACTTGAGCACTATTTATAGAGTTTCCAGCCAGGCCCCCTCATTACGGGCCAGGCTCAACTCGGCCCACACTAGCCAGCCCCATAGTAGACTAATTAAGAAACCTTCTATCTCACCTTAGACCAACCATGTTTTTACGGTAACCGTAAAAACAGTAAATTACAATATCAATTAATTTAGTCCACATTAGGAAAACTCTTACATGAGAATGTCGAGAGGAGCAAGAGACTTGATGAGGAGGCTTGCTCCGTCAGTCGAGAACGAAATTTCAGCACAAAAACAGAAGTCGTGATAAAGAATGCAATTACTAGTGGCAGCAACTAGCTGAGAAGAATCAGTGCAACACAGAAATTGCCTTACAACTGGTAAAGATCTGGAGGGAGGCGTGATTGGTCTCTTCTCTGTCAAGTATCCCCAGGAGTTTGGCCTCAATTACAACCCTCGGCTCATGTCCATCGCAAGCGCTACTCAATTGTAAATTGTGGGAAAAATGCTGTTTATTTCATTTGCCTCTTCCATACTCACAGAAGCTGCCTTCTGATAAGTCGTCATTTGATAGTTGAATCGGGATTTCTTTTCGTGTGCGATTTCAGGTGTTAATGCTAGATTGTTAATTTTGGCGAACAACCATTGATAGGTATGTTAATTTATGACTCGAGTTTGAGATTCATTGGACTTTTGACGGATTCACAAAGGAGGAAATAATTAAAAAGAGGAATTTTGCCCTTTGGAGTGAAGCCGCCGAAGTTTTCTTTTCTTTCGAGGGACGTCGCTGCAGCTCTACGTAGAAGAAGCGAAGGAAGAAGCCCTGCACGTGAAGATTTGTTAAAGTGGTGGGCCCAAGCCCTGCACACACGCATACTCAATATTACAGGGATGGGCTGATGGATAAATAAAAAAGGGAAGCTCTCTGCATGTACACGTGAATCCAACGTTGGTGGGCCCAGGTCAACTATTTGACCATGGGCACACGATTTCCTTCTTTGGCGTCCGCGTGAAGTCGGTTTAAAAAGAAAAGAAAATCCTACGTATGAAGCGGTACGTTCAACGATCAACGTAGCCGCAAGTCCTCCGCGCGAAGCTTTGAAGAGATACACGAAGCCGTGCGTAGAGCGTATTGTTTTTTAGCTTGAACGCGCAGTAACTTTGTGCCGTGAGTTTATACCAAGTGAGTTGTTTATTTATAAACACTTTGGGTTTTAGGGATAAATTGGGTTTGGGAAACACCGAGAGAGTGTTTGAGTGACTTGAGTATGTAATCTCCTTATATCGCTTGATCTATAGTGAAATTTGTTGTTGCTCTCCCCGTGGACGTAGGTCTTTACGACTAAACCACGTAAATCTGGTGTCCGATTTATTTTTCTTCTTCTGTCTATATTATTGTTCGATCGCTCGCCTTTTCGCAACAAGTGGTATCAGAGCCAGGCTTGGCTGAGTTGAAGCAAATCGATGGCGACAGAAGAAGTAAAAGTGAGAATCGACAGATTTGATGGGAAGGATTTTAGTTTCTGGAAGATGCATATTGAAGATTATCTTTATCAGATGAAACTGCACTTGCCCTTATCTGGGGAGAGACCAGAGGCGATGAAGCAAGCTGATTGGGATTTACTGGATAAACGAGCTATGGGCGTTATTCGACTGACGTTGGCTCATAACGTCGCGTTTAACATCTTGAAGGAGAAGACCACTGTTGATCTGATGCAAGCCCTATCGGATATGTATGAGAAGCCCTCTGCGATCAACAAGGTCTGTTTGATGCGACGTATGTTTAATTTGAAGATGAGCGAAGGTGCGTCGGTTACAGATCATATCAATGAATTCAATGTGATTGTTAGTCAATTGAGTTCAGTTGAGATTGACTTTGAAGATGAGGTACATGCTTTGATTCTGTTATCCTCATTGCCTGATAGTTGGAATACTACTATTACTGCTGTTAGCAATTCCTCTGGGTCAACAAGTTTGACGTTTGATGGGGTTCGAGATTTGATTCTGAGCGAGGATATTCGTAGAAGAGAATCTAGCGAACATATATCTGCTGCTTTAGTAGGTGAAAATAGAGGAAGATCTTGAATACGTGTAGGTAACAGTAGTATTAATATGAACAGGCGTAGCCAATCTAGGACTGGTAATGTTGTTTGTTGGAGTTGTGGCAAGAGGGGGCATCTTAGAAGGGATTGCCTTAAGCTGAAGAATGAGAAGGATAAGGGAATTATAGTTGATTCTGCAGATAATGTTGCAGCTGTAGCTAATAATGCCGATTATGTCTTGTCTATCACCAATGATTCATCGCTTGATGGATGGATTTTGGATTCTGGTTGTTCTTTTCATGCTACACCAAATAGAAACCGGTTTATCACTTATCAGTGCACGGGTAGTGGTAAAGTCCAGTTAGGGAACAACGCTGAGTGCGATGTTGTGGGTGTTGGTGATGTTAAAATCAGAATGCATGATAGTATTGTGAGGACATTGACTGGAGTAAGGCATGTTCCAGAGTTGAAAAAGAACTTAATTTCCTTGGGTGCCCTAGATTCATCTAGTTGCGGGTATTCTTCAAAAGGTGGAGTTCTGAAGGTTGTTCGAGGTGCCTTGGTGATAATAAAAGGAATCAAGCACGAAGGCCTGTATAAACTTCAAGGTGAAACAGTGACAAATTTTGCTGCGAAGATGTCGGATGCATCTGTTCGAGAGTCTATTGACTACTCGAGAAAGACCAGGGTGTTTGTGCCAATGCACAAGTTTGATGCTGGTGTCAAGATCACGCAGTCAAGAGCTTTGATCGAGATGGAGATTGGTAAGTCGATCAAGCATGTGCAGACTGACAATAGCATGGAGTTTTACTCGGAGCTGGCAAATAAATTCCGCATGAAAGAAGGCATAGTGAAACACCGCACTAGTGCCGGTAAATCACTACAATTTGCAGAATTGAGGAAAAGAACATTATTAGAGACGGCCCGGAAAATTATCTCTAGTGCTGGTGTTGCTAGAAGAATCCTAGCTGATGTGCTTAGTACGGTAAGCTGCCTGGTGAATAGATCCCCATCATCTGCTATTGAATGGCAGACTCCTAAAAAAGTGTGGTCAGGTAACTTTGCTGATTATTCTATTCTTAGAATATTTGGTTGCCCATGTTATTTTCGAGTGAGTGATAGTAAGCTCGATGGGAGGGCAAGGTGCATATTCCATGACTATGCACAAGGTGAGTGGGGCAATCGGTTGTGGTGCCCAGATATAAATTCACCTGTTAACAGCAGAGAAGTTACTCTTGATGAGTCTCCGGTACTTTTGGCTAGGAGTGTTTGTGGCAGTGTTAATATGGATCTAGACGGTGTTCAGCTTGAGGTGGAGTTGCGACCAAAAACTCCTGCGGTAGCAAGTACGATTATTAGCAAAGTAATCGACACATATGGTGCTTGTAGCGAGGTGGAGCCTATAGAGCCAATGGTTGTTGTAACTGCTGAAATTAACAAGGTACGTATTCGATCTCCTAATAGATATAGATGCAACAATGGTTTTGCTTTATCTACGGTTAAGGAGATTGCGTCGGAAAATCCTTGCGGAGCAGTTAAAGGTGCATGTGGAGTTGGTTTTCTGATGAGGTTCTCGGTTATGACGAAGTTCAAGTGAGGCTTGGACTTGGATAATATCTATGGCGGTTGAGCCCATTGGGGGCTATGGAAGAGTAGCAGTAGAGTTTGAATTTTTGCGAAGTGATTGCGACTTGGCTCAAACGTCGAGTCAATGTGGAGATTGTTAATTTATGACTCGAGTTTGAGATTCACTGGACTTTTGATGGATTCACAAAGGAGGAAATAATTAAAAAGAGGAATTTTGCCCTTTGGAGTGAAGCCGCCGAAGTTTTCTTTTCTTTCGAGGGACGTTGCTGCAACTCTACGTAGAAGAAGCGAAGGAAGAAGCCCTGCACGTGAAGATTTGTTAAAGTGGTGGGCCCAAGCCCTGCACACACGCATACTCAATATTACAGGGATGGGCTGATGGATAAATAAAAAAGGGAAGCTCTCTGCATGTACGCGTGAATCCAACGTTGGTGGGCCCAGGTCAACTATTTGACCATGAGCACACGATTTCCTTCTTTGGCGTGCGCGTGAAGTCGGTTTAAAAAGAAAAGAAAACCCTACGTATGAAGCAGTACGTTCGACGATCAACGTAGTCGCAAGTCCTCCGCGCGAAGCTTTGAAGAGATACGCAAAGCCGTGCGTAGAGCGTATTGTTTTTGAGCTTGAACGCGCAGTAACTTTGTGCCGTGAGTTTATACCAAGTGAGTTGTTTATTTATAAACACTTTGGGTTTTGGGGATAAATTGGGTTTGGGAAACACCGAGAGAGTGTTTGAGTGACTTGAGTGTGTAATCTCTTTATATCGCTTGATCTATAATGAAATTCGCTGCTGCTCTCCCCGTGGACGTAAGTCTTTACGACTGAATCACGTAAATCTGGTGTCCGATTTATTTTTTTTATTCTGTCTATATTATTGTTCGATCGCTCGCCTTTTCGCAACAAGGTAGATAACAATATGCATGCATAAACTGTAAACGCAGAGAAGCACACTAATAAACACAAATACACGTATTGATTCATATTCCGGACAGCAAAGAAAGCCCCATTTATTCGACACCCATCTCTCAATTCTATGTAGGTAGTTATATAAAAGAAATCACACAGCATCAAAATTATTACTTTGCACGCGCCAATGATCCTGCTGATGGTTCCGAACAGGGATTTTTTGGGTGTGTACTAAAGTTTGTCGAAGAACGTTGTGGATTTGACGATGGCATGTGCGACTAAGGGTTATGGGAAGTAGGTGATGGCACGTCTAGTGGACGTTGGCATGTGGGACAAAAGACTGGACCGTCGGGGATTAGATGATGGCATGCGGGACAATGGGGACATAGGCTATCAAAGATCGTTGTGGATTTGACGATGGCATGTCCGACAAAGGGTATGTAGATGAGCAATGCGAAGATGTTGACCGCGATCAGAACACCGACAGCATTTAAAGTCTCGATACCTTTGCAAGTGACCTTGCCGAGCCGCAGCTGAATCATGTCGACCATGGAGTACAAGAGCAACACGCCGCCAATGATGGAGGTGGCCGTGGAGAGAAAGAACAAGGACCCCCTCAGGACCTTGCTCGACCAGTGCGTGATTTCTCTGCAACTGGGCTCGGTGATGAGGTAGGTGAAGAGGTGGGTCTTGAGGGATTTGGCCACGAGGCTGGAAAAGAGATAAAAGGCGAACGAAATGACTTCATTCTTGACAAGCCTCCTCCCCACGCGAACTCCAGCTTCACACTTCCTGTCGCCCGCTAAGTTCTGTTGCTCAGCGCTCGCGAACGCCAGGCCCACGAAGACCGCAACGGTGAAGAGCGAGTTCACGCTCACCAGATCGTCCAGTGCTCTCTGATAGATATCCACTGCCGCCTGCAGCTTCTCATAGCTAGTGATGCAACATGACGAGCCACCGCCAAAACAACAACAACAATAACAAGAACCGTTATTTCAAAGAGCAAAATGTAGAATCTTATATCAAATCATGGAAAGATAAAAACGAAACTTATATCGGATAATAAAAAATTTTGTACTACGATTAGTTCCGTTTACTATAAAAGAGAGAGAAAAGGGACTGACTCGACGGGAGTCCCATCCTTGGACGATTCAGATGACGCTGTGGCAACTTTGCCACCCTTGGACGGTGGAGATGGAGATGGCGCATTTCTCCCTGGATCTTCCATGATCTCTTTGTCTTGTATCACCGATCTTACGGATGGAGGGCTTTTATAGAGATGCAGAAAGTATGCTTAGCCAGCTTTGCAAGCTTCTCTCGTGAAAGAGGTAAAGCGAGAATGGAATAAAGACAACAATATGATTGATATTCTCTTCTCTTTCGGTGTTTCACGTTTGAAGCTTATTACTCAACATGCTAAAAAGAAAGCAAGCAAGCTATGGAAAAGTGGCAAGTCAAGAACAATTAGAGAAAAGAATACGATGATGAGGAGGTTCTACACCTACAAATGTTGACATCTAAATTTTAATTAAGTATTTAAGATAAAAATTGCATAAAAAATTAATGACTAATTTAGCCCTAATAAGAATGATTTTCGCATCACCTAGATTTTTTACCCTATTTTCGGATAAATTAATATTTTAAAAGGAAAAAGGAAGAAAAAAAAAAAAAAAGCCCCCACGGGGGCTGGGCTTTCACGTGTAGCCCCTTCTTCTTCTGTTTCCCCCACGCGGACCTAAGGCCTGGCCTTTTTTCTCTTTTTAATTTTTGGGCCCGGCCCGGCCTCTCTCTTCCCCTCCTTCCTCCTTCCTTCCTCTTCCCTGCCGAAGCAGAGCAGGTGGGCGGGTTCGGCCGCCCCAAGGCCGGTCGGCACGCCGAGGACCAGCGGCCCCCCTCGGCCTATAAATGGGGCTTCGGGCGGAGGCCGAAGGACACACGAAGAGAGAGATCTGAGGGGCTTCTTCGGAGAGACATCCAAGAAGCCCGAGAGAAGCTTGAGATCTGAGAGTGAGTGGTGAGGTGAAGCCATCGGTCGTCGGCACGCCTTGTTCCCGTCGAAGCTGTGGTAGGTCCCGCTTTTGTTGAGTTGGGGTCGGTTTCCCGAGGATCCCGGCTCAGGAATGAGCCAGGCGGACGGACGCAGCCCGATCTCTCGAGCTCGTCCGCCGTCCCGACGTCTTCGAGCTAGGTAGGGAACGCCGTCGACCGCCCCCCTTTTTCTTTCCTTTTGTTCTCTGTTTCGGGCTCGCCGGACCGAGCTGCCGCTGCCCGGTTCGAGTGAGCTCCGACCTCATTTATGTGTGCGTTGCATTTTTGGGGTTTAATGTGTTGATGGCCTCGGATCCCTGCTTGAATCCGAACTTGTTGTTCTCGATTCTAACCCCCATCCGCCGATGCACCATACCTGTTCGACGAAATGCCCGAGCGGGACTCGCACGGCTGCTATTAATTTTTCTGTCGCCGTTGCTTGTTGAGTGAATTTTGACAAGACCATACCATCGCCCCTCCGCTTCGTATGATCTTGTTTCAATGTTTTCTTGTACGTGACGTGCTTCGCTAGCGACCGATTCTTGGCATGCGATTATGAAGTGTGGCGCCGGTGGCGTCAGTCCGACAACTGGTGGAGGTCCGTGAATGCGTTCGACCGCGGCGAGGGGGGATTCCGGCCTTGGAATTTGTTCCGGAATGGTCTTCGGCGAAGACCACGCGTGAAGGAGGCGATCGTGTGGAGGGGAAAAGGAAAAGAAAAAAAGAAAAAAGAGAGAAGAGAACAGAATGGGTCTCCCTCTCTCTTCTGCTATTCTTGCGTGTGCAGAGCGGACGGTGGGACAAGACAAGATAGAGAAGATGAAAACCAAAAGTGAAAAGGACAAAGAAAGCAAAAGACAAGAGAGAGGGAGGGAGGGAGAAACAAACGTTTAAAACAAAGGTGGGGGCGTGCGCGAGACCGGAGTCAGTTTGTTTTTTTATTATAATTTTTAGATACTTTTAATTTAAAAAGGCCTAAAATTGATTTTGAAAGTTTTTTTCTCTTAAAAATGCATGAAAAATCTTTTTTAGGAAAAGGTCTAAAAATGTTTTCTTTGAGTATTTTTCTTCCGATATTTTTCTTGAATTTCTAATTGATCAATCCCAAATCAATTAGTGACAATTTCTATTTTGGGAGAGTTCGGCTAAGCCTAATAATTACTGAGCCATTAACCTCTGCACGCCTACACGCATAAGGGTGCCTTTAAAGGGAGGTTGCAACGTTGCTGTCTGAGGGAAGGGTAGAAATTCATTTTATCCATGTAGATGGAGTACCAAAAGGAGGAAATCAAACCCTCTTAGAACCCCTCTAAAATTCTTTGAATGTAGCTGGCAAAAAGGAATTTGGACCCGATAACCCGCTCAAACCCATTTTGAGAAATAGGGGACCGATGGACCTTTCTTCAAGTCTTTAAATAACCAGGTCAACCTCTCTCGTGCCCATAATTTTTTGGGTCGGGTCGGGTTAGGTCGGGTCAACCTTGTTTAACCCTACTTAGCTTGGAATTTTCTTTTTGTACTTGAACTAAAGTTAGAATTATGCGATATTCAGAATTAGAAAATGTTCAATCTTGTTAGCTAAGATTTATGTGTTACACATACTAAATACGTATATGTATATCCAATCTCTCATATTGAATAGGCAAATCTAAATAGTTTGGAAAATGGCGGGAGAATGACACTAGATGTGCCAAGACTTGTGTACAGTGCTCATTTTAGTATCAAAAGTTTTTTTTTAAAACGATTTTTTCAATGCAAACTCCAATATGTATGTACAAAAATCTAACGTAGTCATTTTCTATTAGTTGCTTAAGTCGATGTGACTCGCCAAAGAGTCTAGTCATCATGTAAATCTTAAAGCGATGCCATCTAGTACCTTTCCGCCAAATAAGAACCTTAAATCCCCAAATTGAAAGAGAACTCTACAATCTCAAACCCTAATTGGCCATTGAACCTAAATTCATTCCCTATTTCGATTTGCCCCAAAATTAACAGCTCAATCTTGCAAATAGAGAATAGGAGCTTTAGTAGCAACTCGCAACCCATATTTCTCTCCTCACGGGCCCTAATTTTCTCTCACAAACCCTAATATTCCCTAACAAGCCCTTGTTTTTCCCTCCAATCGAACGACATAGAGAGAGAAACACATCTTTACCATGGGCAACGAGCAAGCGATGGAAAGCGGATGGTGAGAGAGGACGGTCGTGCGACGACAAGCAAGCGATAGGGAGAGATGCGACAAGGCCAGCCTTTTTACTCAAGTTCAAATGACGTCGCTTTTGCCTCGAACGGTGTGTGACGTTGTTTTGTTAATTACCCAGCCACGTAGGACTGAACTATATCTTTTTGCATGTCTACATGGATTGGGTTTTTAGAAATATAAGATATGTCACTTTAAATTTTTATTTACAATTGACACGTAAAAAAAATTAAAAAAAAAAATTAACCGAAATTTCTCACCATTGGCACTTGATCATTTTATCTCTGATTTGGCACTCAAATGAGCTAGTGAAAAGATTTGGTACTGAAGTGAGCATGATACGCAAGTTTTGGCACTCTTATGTCTTTCTCTTGCATATTAACACTTTTTAGGGCTCGTTCATTAATACTGAAAAACGAGTGCTGAAAATTTGAATCCCTAATATTGAGTACTGAATTCTTTACGTTTGAAAACCAAAATAAATAGTTGTTTGAACCGATGAAATTGGATAATAAATTTGATTATATTATTAAAAGACATGGGAGAGTGAAAATTGTT
Organism: Eucalyptus curtisii; assembly: GCA_017140595.1. Lineage (NCBI taxonomy): Eukaryota > Viridiplantae > Streptophyta > Magnoliopsida > Myrtales > Myrtaceae > Eucalyptus > Eucalyptus curtisii. The sequence goes on along the minus strand of CM029494.1, from coordinate 218,347 downwards.
GGGAGGTTTTGATAATATATTTGTAAGGTTATTAACTTCCATTATATATTTTTATAAGTCAATCAACTAAGTCATTCGTTACTTACTACATCCAATGGCTTTTGACATAAAATACTCAATAAGTTTTGTGTGTAATTGAAAATTATCAAACGCATTTAATATCATTGATTGGTTAAAAGCTTAATTTTCAGGACTTAATGTGGTTATCAAGCAGATGCCGAATCTACTTATTAATTGTTGTGATAGATTTTTGTTGGGTCCTTAAATTGCCTAATAGTTTAAACAACTATTGGGATTAGTACATCACTATGTAATAAGCCAATTTAGGGTCTCTAACATTGCTTAAATAATTGCCAGATGGGTTAGGTCGACCATGTTTAACCCGTGAAATGAGAGGAATCATTTCTTCTTTTATTTGAACTTTAGTTTAAAATTTAGAACCGTCAAAGTTACAAAATATTCAGGCTTGTCAGCCAACATATGCGTAATATCTTAAATATATGTATAATTCATATGATTTCTTGGACTTGTCCCTATTTTTGCTAGACAATGAGGTTAGATGGCTTCATATTAAATGTTAGAGTTTTATTTCTTGAGTGTTTTTATATGGAAAAATTATTCAAAAAGCCCTAAACCTATTGCATTTTACTAATTTAGTCATAAACTTTTCAATTTTGCAAATTGAGTCCTAAACCTTTTTACTCTTTACTAGTTGAATCCATCTGACCAATTTTGGTTGGAAGTCACTAACATGGACGATGGACGTGCAATGTAAGATGACTTGTGCTGACGTGGATACACTTAATAATATGTTAAATATTTTTTCAAATTTATATTCATTTTTTTTCCTTCTTTTCTTTTCTTTTTCCCTCCACCGGCTGGCCTCAAGTGAGGGCCGCCTTTGCCAGCCTTAGGTGAGGGATGCTTGGGCCTGGGCTAGCAAGGCATGGGCCTCTGATGCTCACCTAGGCGGAGGGGGCTAATGCTCGCCTAGGCATCACCCTCGCCAAATCAAGCAAGGCTAGCCCTCCACTCCGGCAAGGGCAACAGGTTAGCGACCTTCGCCAACCATTGGCGAAGGTCTGGTGGCTGGTGACGAGAAAAGGAAAGAAAATAAAAATGAAGGAAAAGAGAAAAAAGGAAAAATAGAAAAATTGTCCATATTAGCGCTGCCATGCCACATGAGACAGTCAGCGTTCATGTCAGCAATTTTTTGCCAAAATTGACAGGAAATTTTCAATTGACAAAAAGTAAAAAAGTTTATAACTTAATTAGCAAAACCGAAATGTTTATGACTGAATTAACAAAAGTACATTTGGTTTAGTAAACAATTTTCCCATTTTATTTCTATTATCTTTGTTGGTTAAAGACTAATGAAATCGGTACAATGTTTTCTTTCGATGGTACTCTTTAACGAGACCAGCTTTCTCATCGTCCCGAGACATTCATTTGTCTGATATTGCTAGCTCCAATGATTATAGAGAGTGTGAAAGTTGTCAAATTTCTACTGAGTTATTTGTTATTCTAACGAGTTGAGCAAAAGACTTTTGCATTTATTTAGAAGATATCACAAATTAGCAATCAGTTTAGTATGGCGATTTTCTACTTATTGGTTTGGCACGCATCGCTTCCATATCAGACCTTGTGAACGGACAGGTTATATGTTACGTGGTCTATAAATGGTGTGGACGGGTGTGGACCGGCATCATTCCAAGTGATCAATCAATATAACCTTTTGTACTTAAACGATTGGGAGACGTTAAATGCATTTCTTTGTACCAAATCAAATCCACTCAACATATTATTAGAACCATTTTTATATAGGCCGATGATACATGAGTATGATTGCAACGGGGGCAAAGTAATGAACGAAAGAGAAGAAGATGGCCATGATCAATACCATCGCATCCACACGCGATGATACTGGCGGCGAATTAGAATTACTAGATTCTAGGGATGTTTTGCTAAGACTGTGTGCGGTTGCTCGAGTATTAATTGAGCTCAAGCTTGGCGTGAGATAGATGGACGGCGCGCATCATGGAGGGCGCATAGATGAGGAGTGCCAGGACGTTGACGGCAATCAAGGTCCCTGTGGCCTGAAGTGTGTCGGTCTCTCCACAAGTGATGTTCCCGAGGAGCACGCGGACCACGTTGGCCATCGACATGGTCAAGTAGACGCACCCGAGGATCGAACCTGTCATCGACAGCATGATCATCAAGTTCCTCACCCCGTCGTTCACGTCCCGCGAGCCCCTCTTCGGGTTTTTGGAATCGGACATGAGGTATGTGGAGAGGTTCATCTTGAGGGCTGTGGCGACGAGGCTCGAGAGCAGGAAGCACACGAAGGAAACCACCTCATCGAACAGGAGCACCATTTTCGTCTGGTGGCTGGCTTGGCACTCTTTCCGCGGCTGGAGACTCTGGGGGTTGGCGCCCGCAATGGATATCCCGACGAACATCGCGAAGGTGAAGAGGGAGTTCACGCTCACCAGATCTTCTAGCACCTTTTGGAGATGTTCTATCTTCTGACGCTTCTGTTGCTCCTTCCTATTGCAACAGATTCGTGACGGATAATAAATCAAATGTCAGAGACGCACGCATGCAGATAATCATACGTTAGTAATATTGCATGGGAATGGGGAGGGAGAGAGAGAGAGAGAGAGAGAGAGAGAGAGGACTTCGCTTGAGCAGCAGCATCTCCTTCATTAGTAGAAGCCATGATTCAACGATTTCAATGGGATCAAGGGATGGAATGGAGGAGGTAGGAAGGGTTTGAACTTGTTATGCAGTTGGTGCCACTGTGAGATATTCCTTGCCAGAGGTTACAAGCGAGATTATGAGAAAAAGGGGGAAAAAAGATAGAAAACATCAATAGGTTAAGGAAAAAAAGAAAAGAGGATGCGACGGAACCCTGTTCAGCTGCTTTGGCTGCATTTTCGTGAACCACATTGGGTGACCAGATTCTTCCTTCAAAAACCAAGTGTAATTAACAGCCTTCTACTTTTTTTTGTATTAACTTGCCAACAGAAACCGATCCGATCATAAAATTGTCCAAACCTAGTAACGAAAAACCTATACATCTCTTTTGCAAAATAACATCGCATACGATAATCAGATCTTTTCTGCATAAAAATAAGAAAGAATAGGACAATAAACCTCTAATCCATTGTCGTATGACTCCATGTGGCTGCATATGGGTTCTATGTTTCTTGAAGAATAGCTATTCTGCCCCCACTTTTCTTTTGTACTGTTCATTATAAGTATCTTACACGAGTTCGATCTTATCCTGCTTCATCTTGAGAAATCCCGACTCGTAGTGAGGCAAGGTCTTACAAATGTGGAGAGATGCTTTGGCAATTTCCCATAATTCCTAGGATAATCAACTGTCAATAAGAGCAATCCTATAACGTCATGGGGGAGTTTTCATGAAGATGGAAAAAAAAGTGATTGATCCCACAAAAGTCTCTTCGCTAACAATCCTGTCCTCAATATTTTTAGTGTTAATTCGCTATGCTATTTAAGCAAAGTGGAAAGTAGAAAGCAAAAAGCGGAAAGCTCATCTGATATGCGGAAAGAAGCAATGCGTCTTATTTACTCAGGGGTCCAAAGTATTTAACATATAGAAAATTGAGGATTGGCAAATGTGACCTTCAAGTTTCATATGGTGATATTGCTTCCACAGTTTCCGTCTTCTTCTTTGAATGAAAAAAATGTTAATTCGATGAATTCATTTGCATCACTAGACATACACTATATGCAGAACAGATAGGTAAATATTATATAATGGATTTAAAAAGTGAAAATTCTTCATCTACTCTTGTATATTCAATAGTATAATACATTTCAAGTTATAACAGTGACAATAATCATAACTTTGTAAAAGAAAAGGAAATATTGCACAATATATAAGAGGTTTCCCTTATAATATATTTTGGGATCCACTTTACTATAATATATTATCAAGAGGTTTCCCTTTACTCTTCTCTTGACAAAGATACTTTGGAAAATAAAAGAATCACTTCATTAAGTTGAATGTGTTAAATGTGAGAAAAGTCAATTTTGCCAATTCACATTTATTAAAAGTATATCATCAAGAGATTTTCCTACTATACATTCACTTTTCTCTTCCCAAAACTCTTCAATTTTTACATTGAAAAAAAAAAAAAAGGAAACATTCCATTAAGTAATGCACTGATGTGCGGAAGTCAATTTTAGCACAATATATTAGATTAGATAAGTATTGAGATTAGATTATATACTAGATTGTATTAGACAGAGATTTTTCATTAAGATATTTTCTTTCTCCAATAAGGTGAGCCTTGGGGGAATTCAAAGGTCATGATCTTATACTCAACTACCCCAACTATGGGTTACAAATTTACAATTTCACCTACTCACCCAAGAACACTCCCTCTAATCTCGAGGTCAGGACTTGGTCGACCGATGAAATTTCTTGTATTGAGACTAGATTATATGTACACATTCAGGTTATCAAATCGTTTCTAGTTATATATAATTTAGGGATGACGGAGACTGTGACATCCTGATTTTTTCCAATTCTATTTTCAGTAAAATTTAGATGGGCATTTCATCTTTGCACATATTGTTTTTTTTTCCTTGAGTTGGCCACTCATGTGAAAACTAATTTATCGGGTGAAGCCGATAAGAGATTATAATGCATTAGACTCGAGAATTTGACCAGGAAACGATCTTTCGACCGAACTAATCTGCAAGGGTTATTATGGCGCAGTTAAAAATCGATTAGAAACCGGAGATAGGCTGACTCGATAAAAGCAGGTGATCAAGTGTGGGTGATTCCACCAGATTGCACTGTTCTTGTCGGTCGGCACTTGGTCGGCTTTTCTGTCGATTGGGTCCCCTGTGTCCGTAACTGAAACCTTGAGATTTCCACGACAACCGAGAGTCGCTAATGTGTCAAAGATGTACATTGTGGCTTGATTTGATCAACCACAGGTCAAATGCATGAAAATTTCTAAAAAGCTACCCGGTAGATTAGGACGCGCTAATATCGTGCCGGAGTGAAATTAACCGTGAAATTGAAAGTGAATTCAGCAATTGGAAGTCCTGGGGTGTCACATATCTTATGAGGAACATGGATTAATTTTATGGATTTTAATTGGACTCAATTTGAAGAGAATTGATTTGGAATTGAAAGAATTATTGTACAAGATTTTATGCCCCAGCGGAAAGTGAAATTGGACCTATTGAAGATAGTTGTGGAAGTTTGAATTTGAGTGGAAGATGACATCACCCTATGTCATGGTGGTTGGCCAAGATTGAAGAAGAAATGGACAAGTGGAGGGTGGAGATGGCTTCTTGGAATTGTGCACACCCATCAACATCATCTTCAACCTTGAGAAGAGAGAGAAAGAAGGAGGGAGAGGAGAGAGAGAGGAGTTGCGACCGCCTTGCCCCTCCGCCCGTTCGCCGGCCGCCGCTCGCGCCGCGGCCGTCGCCTTGCGCGTCGCCGCCCGCGCCCGCCATGCGCGCGCCGTCCCGTCGCCGTCGCCTCCCGTCCGTCCGCCGCCCGTCGCTCGCCAAATCCCGCCCGTCGACCAAGCCGCCCCCGCCGACGCCCTTTGGGTCGCGGAAGTCCGCCGGAGCCGCCGGGTTCACCGCTCGAGCCGCCGCCGCCGTTCACCGCCGGATCCGCGCCGCCGCCGCCGTGCGGCCGCCATTCGGCCTTGGACGAGCCGGATTTTCCAGCCTAGATCTAGGACTTCAAGGCCCGCTTTGGGTGTCTTCCAGGCCTCCGTTGGTGTCGCCCGAGAAGGTTTGTCGTCGGGCTCGCCATCCTCTTCGCCGGGGACTCGTCGGAAAGCGATTCCGGTGAGTTTAACTCACTAAACTTTGATTAGATGGTTAATGATGCCCTAAGTGTGCTTAGCCTAAGTTAAGTGAGTTTAGGTGGTTAGATTAGTTTATTTTAATTGTGGATTAGATTAAGGGGTGTGATTAGATTAGGATGTGTTTAATTAAAGTTAATGGAGTGGTTATATTAGTTTAATCCTTGATGGGACATAAAAGGGTTTATTTTTTATTAAATTAAATGCTTCGAAATTCTGGAGATTTTTATAATATATTATATTCCGAAAAAAAAAATAAAAAAAAATTAAAAAAATTTATTTTTAACCTCAATTGTTTAGAATTTGGTGCCGATTCTTTTTTGTGCATTTAGAATTTGAATTTGATGAATGGATGTGGCAAATCGACTATTTAATATCATAAATAGGGATTTTACTCATAAATACCCCGGAGTCGGGTTTTGATGTAAAAATTGGATGTTAATGATTAATGTTGTGATTTGAGTATATGAATGAAATGTGGAGTGTTCGAAGGTCAGTTCTGATTGTCGTGTGCTGGTTGAGACTCGGGTCACAGTGGAGGCTAAGCCAACTGGACCTGATTCTAAACTTGGTGACGAGGTTCGGGTCGCAGTAGAGGCTAGGCCGACTGGACCCATGCTCCTTCGGGAATGCCGTCGACGTAGAGACGATGCCGCACTCCACGGGGGGGAGGCGATGCTGGCAGCTCATGTCGTAGATAGCTGAAATTCGAGTAGGCTATGCCCTTGTGTGGCGGTGATTAATAATTGGAATGTGTGCTGAGTGCGATCGTGATTTATATTAAAGTGTTGGTATTCCAATTGTTTTAAATTCTCATGATCGCCCGAGATTTTGCGATATAAATTGTGCTAACTGCGGGAGGAGGAATTAAGACGAGGTAAGTCTTCCGTGTGAGGTGGCTAGGCCACCCGAGGGTGTATTTTCTTTCTAATAGGGGTTTAGGGGGTTGAACTTGCCGAGACAATGTCTCACCCCGTTGTGGGCCAAAATTTCGGGGACCGTAGATGGCGTAACCCCGGAGCGTTATGGTCTTCCCGTGCATAGTACGAAGCAGAAGTTCAGTTGTCCCGATCCTAAGGGCCATTGGATCTATGAGCTGGTTAAGACCACGGTTTGGGTCCAGGAGGGCTTGGCCGTTAGGGTACCTCATAGATATAGGGCTTGGTTTCGTTTTGGGCCCAATGGTTTCAGGATTGGTCCACTTAGTAGTTTTGATATTCCATCTGCTGTCATGGAAGCCATCCTAGGTGAAGGAGTAGATGACCCTCCCGATGGTAGGTGGAGGACCCTCGTCTCCGGAGGTCTGTTCATTCGAAGTGGGATCGAAGAACGAGTCCGACTAGTAGTCTTAGGATCGTTTCTTCTTTTTGGTGAACTGATCCCTTTTTGTAAGCTGACCCTGTTGGATTATATGTAATCTATGGATTGATATTTATCTATGTTAGTACGCTCGTTCATGAATGTGTTGATTTCTTGCCTTCCTATCTCGTGAGTTTTTGTCAGGAGTTTTATAGCACGTTCCGTATGCGCATAATAAATCAATTGGGTCGGCGACACCACCTGGGGATGTCGCACTTGTATGACCATGGCGGGTTGTTCATGTGTCTCGGGGTTCAGGGCGTGACAGAGACCATTGGCATATATATATAAAGGGAAAATTGCTAAGATCCCCAACCCTTTTTATAAAGAGAAATACTCGTTCCTTCTATCAACGTAATAGAGTGTCCCAACCCTTTTCGATAGCGTCACAGTCCCAGGGTAACTGTTTTGGGCTTAGACAAGCTTCTAATCAATTACGTTATCCTTATGCCGTCAGAGAAAATGTGGTACAATGACGGTCGTAGGGATGTAAGGAAAGTCGTCTCCTTGAAGAACAGGATAGAGAGGAAATCACATTGAATCACATTGGCCCCTATTATGTAGTCCCTAAGTGAATCCTTTTTTTGTCCCCGTCTCTCTCACGGTCGTCGTATAACTGAGTCAGAGTCAGCACCTTCTAATGCTTGGGCTCGCACCTGATACAATCAAGGTCATTCATGACCCCGTACTCAATTTGGGCTCAATTGAGCCTAACTCGCTTAAATTTTCAAGGGGTTGAGTTCGACTTGGTTGGGCAGGAAAATTTTAGTAGGGATAAGGATGCTGAAAGTGCCATAAATTTCATAGTGCTTATTTGAATATTATAACTTCTTTTTTGATTACTTCAATACTATAACTTTAAAAAAAAAAAAAATTAGTTAAGTGTTATAACTTTCAATCGATCATTTGAATAATATAACTTTTTAAAAACATTCACCCAAGTGCCATAAACCAACGTGGCATGACACTTGTGGTGTTATTTTCTCATGTTTAGTCGAAACTCCGAGCCCGAGCTCAAGTTCTCAAATTTGAAAATGCAATAAAGAAGAAAGAGATTCATTTAGGGAAGCGAAATTTTTAACATACTTTACTTAATATTTTATTAGTTCTTGCTATAAATTAGTGTGAAATCGATAGGACTACCTATTGATGTTATGCCACTATAATTATGTCGACTGTTCACGTTATCTTCTGTAAGAGTTATGGCTATGATAGCAAATACAAATTATTTTGCACTGTTCTCTCTATCCTGTACTTGAATTCCTTCTATAAGAGGGTCATAATTCAAATTTATGCCCTCCAATTGAGCGAATCTATTAGGTTATGCATATCTTTGTAACCGTAGCAAAAGGGAAGCACTGGTTCTTGCTGGGGCAACACTCCATGCTGTCAGTAATGTGAGTGAGGTACGCAAAGTCATATGTTCTTTTGGTTTCTGTTCTTGAAAGTTTTGCCTGTCTTCCTTTTTGAATTGTCTTGTGCATGAAGCAAGCTCGTGCTATCAGGTGCTACGTGCTGTAGAGCCCATTTGTTGCATACTTTTATGTTGTTAAACTAGGTGTAAAATTAGAAAGAAACAGAATGGTAAAACCTTATATTACCTTCAGTAGAGGAAGGACAAACATAATGCTGAAGGAAAATACTTGGTGGGATTTTATGTCATTACCACTCGCCTTTTCTCTATGTTGAGCAAGTATTTTCAAGTTTCCATTGAGTCTAGGACTACAAAACACATGACATCATTTATTTCATCTTATCGAATACCATACTTAATGGTACTGTTAGTCAGAAGAAAGGTCACGTCAGTGTAGAGAAGCTCCGTCAGTGATAGGTTTCCCCAACTAATCAAGTTGGCTGTATTGGGAGTCTGAGGTGTTCGTTGCAAGAGATTTTTTTTGCCTTTCTCAAATGTAGATGGTTGATATCTTCTAAGTTGATTTTCTCTCTGTGGACAGGAATATCTAGTGAAGAATGCTAACGGAATGGAACTAATGTCGATGCTTGGACTTTTTTGGTGCAATTATTAGCGCTATACAAATGTATCCTTTTAGGTCTTGATTAACTAATGTACGGATACGAGGCTGATATTATGGCGTCAAAAGATCCATCATTTTCACTGTTCTTATTTCATGTGTTGTTTCACGGGCAAATGTCTCGCATTTGGTTGAATTTAGCCTTCTGTTCCGATCGTTCTCATTCCTGATGGGACTTGCACTAATGTTACCTTTGCTTTTGCAATCATTCAAAGTAGTTTCATCTCCGTGTGTGGTACACAATGTTTTTGGAGTCGACCTGTTCCTGAAATTGTCCTTAATGTTCATACAAAAGCTTTCTTGAGCACAATGAGCTCAAATCTATTCATTGGTCAGCTGGAGCAGCAAGTCTCTCTCTCTCTCTCTCTCTCTCTCTCTCTCTCTCTCTCCCTCCCTCCTCTCCCTCCCTCCCTCCCTCCCTCCCTCCCCCCATGTGTACCTATAAACATATGTATCAGACAAAGGCGTCCACTACGTTTCTAACGAATGCGAATGGGTTTCTATGTGCACAAGCACAAACACCTGTACAGAGTTGCCATCTGCGCATGCACTCTCTTCTGGCCTTTTGAATTTATCCGTACTTGTAAATAGTTTAGAAGCTGCCTATCTGAACTGTAACTAACTTCGAACTATATCATCCTTTAATACACTTGATTGACTCAGAGATCTTCAGAACCGCTCAATGCAAGAAGCAGGAAATGATGAATCACGTGAATGTAAATCAGTGGGCTTCTCAATAACCACTTGATTTTATTCTTGCGCTGTTTACAGAAATTTGGAGACAGAAAAGACTTGAGACGATGGTTGTTGCCCTTCATTAAGAATCAAGCATTTAAGTGCCAAATGTCCGTTATATTTTGTTCAGATGTATGGTTTTCACGTATGCAAATCTCATTGCAAATGTTTTTCGTTTATCCCAATCAAAGAACGAGAGTAAGAGCTTGGAAATTTGGAAAGGATGCTTATGGAAAGATTCTAGGGGAGTTTCTCATTTCAGCTTTATTTGCGCTACTCTATTATTAGATAATCAACAAACTTAAGTCAACTCATAACTGCAAAATGTGGAAATTATATTTACTTCATCAGTTTTCTAGAGTTGCCTCTGTATTAAGCCTATTATTATCAGAGTTATTTTGTTGATGGGATTTAACTAAGATGAACGTGCTTAAGACTTCACTGATATGCTTATATATGCCGTTTGCTGACTAGACCCTGAAAAAGTACCCTCTTTTTGAAGGAATCTTTATTTTAACTGGTGCAGGCACTACCTTTCTAGGGATTTGCACTGGCTATGCTCCTGTTCTACTCATTTGTCCCGATTTTTCTGGAGGTTTGATTTCAAGACATTAGATTTTCTGGCTGTGCAGTTGTTCGCTTGTTGGCAACATGAGATCCATCAAAATTTTCGTTTGCAGATAAATGGGTCTACAATGCTCGACCTGTCTCTATTGACCTCAGACATATGGGCCGTCTTTATTTGCGTCTTTGCTTACCATGAGAAGGTTTATTCGCAGGATATTTGGCATGATTGGGATTTAGACCTCATCTACGCCCCTTTGTGTTGATGTTAATCCATTTACAGGTTAATTGGATGTACTTTGGGGGCCTATGCTGCTGTTGCAGTCGATCTGGTCATTTATTGAGGGTGAGCAGCTAATGGGTTTTCAGATCTATTAGTCGGTTTCACTCACATTTGCTCTTTGAAAGACCCACTTTAGTCAGTCTGCCTCCAGTAGCTTGTTCAAGCAGTTCAACTTCAGGAATCACATCACTTGATAACCTCGCCTCACAAAAGTAAAGTAAATCTGTCTCGTCTCCCTTGGAAATCAATTAGACTGGTAGAGATTGCTTTATTACTTTAAGGAATGTCCCATTCTTCTCTCTGAGTTTCCTGGGTACTTTTGGCAGGTTTCTAAACTCTTTTAAACCTTTTTTTCAAGATGTTGGGCAATTTGGCGTCTTTCCAGGACTTTTAGGTTCTGTGGTGTCTGCTATTAAAAATAGAGTATATCTAATTTAATTCTGATAAAAGACGATATCTTCAAGTGTAGTGACGAGTGGTCCATAAATGGTTTATTGTGTAAAACTGATTATAGCAAGTCTGGCTTTTGTGTGGAGAAGACAAAGAAGGCCACAAAAAACGGGCCAATGTTGCTGATGAGAATGTCAAGAGGAGCAAGAGATTTGATGAGGAGGCCTGCTCAGTCAGGCAGGATTGAAATTGCGGCACAAAAACAGAGGTCATAAGAAAGAACGAAATTACTAGTGGCAGCAACTCAGGTGGAAAGATTCAGTGCAATACCGAAATTGCCTAGTGGCAGGTAAAGATATGAGGGGAGGTGTGACCGATCTTTTCTCTGTTAAGTATTCCCAGGAGTATGGCCTCAATAACGACTCTCGGCTCATGTCCATCGCAAGTGCTACTAAATTGTAAATGTGGGAGAATTTTGTTTATTCCGTTTGCCTCTTTAATATTCACAGAATCTTCCTTCTACTAAGTCGTCATTTGATGGTTGACTCGTAATTTTTTTCCTGATGCGATTCAGTGGTTCTGCATCTCCTTCTTATTATTGCAGAAACTGTAGACGCAGAGAAGCTGACTAATAAACACAAATACATATATTGATTCACATCCCAAAAAGCAAAGAGAAGCCGACACTCATCTCCCAGTTCTATGTAAGAACTTAAATGAGTACTGAAACAGCATCATACTTAGATTTTTGCACCTGAAGATAGTTAGGAAGATGGATCTTTTGCCCGATGCTTCCTAAGGGCGATCTTTTTTTCCTGGAAATAGGTTATCGAAGATCATTGCGGATGTGACGATGGCATGTAGGACAAAGGGTTCAGGGAAGGAGGTTCTTGAAGATCATTTTTTACAGCAAGTAGATTTATGGAGTTGACGATCGCATGCGGGACATCTGGCTGGAAGTAGGATATCGAAGATCATTGTGGATTTGACGATGGCATGTGCAACATATGGTATGTAGATGAGCAACGCGAAGATGTTGACCCCGATCAGGACAGCCACAGCATTTAATGTCTGGATACCTTTGCAAGAGACCTTCCCGAGCTGGAGCTGAATGGTGTCGATCATGGAGCACAAGAGGAACACACTGCCAATGATGGAGGTCGATGCGGAGAGAACGAACAAGGACCCTCTCAGCACCTTGCTCGATGTGTTATTGATTTCGTAGGAAGTGACCGAGGAGAGGAGGTAGCTGAAGAGGTGGGTCTTGAGGGATTTAGCCACGAGGCTGGAAAAGAGATAAAAGGCGAACGAAATCACTTCGTTCTCGACAAGCCTCCTCGCCACATGAGCTCCAGCTTCACACTCCTTTTTGCCCTCTATGTTATGTTGTTCAGGGCTCGCGAACGCCAGGCCCACAAAGACCGCAACGGTGAAGAGCGAGTTCACGCTCACCAGATCGTCCAGTGCTTTTTGATGGACCTTCACTGCCTCATTCAGCTTTGTTCGACTAGAGATGCAAACATGACAAACCACCACCAAAATAACAGCAGCAGCAGCAGCAACAACAACAAAAGTACCGTTATTTTAAAGAACAAAATGTAGAATCTCATATCAAATCATGGAAAGATAAAAACAAAACTTATATTGGATAATAAAATTTTTCGTACAGTAATTAGTTCTATTCACTATAAAAGAGAGAAAAGGGACCAACTCGATCTTTCCCTCGTCCTTGGATGGTTGACATGGCATTTTGCTCCCTCGATCTGCCATAATTTCTTTGTCTTGTATTCTTAATTACCAATCACGGACGGAGGGTTTTTATAGAGATGAAGAAATTATGCTTAGCCAGCCTTGCAAGCATTGCTCGTGAAAGAGGTAAAGCGAGAATGGAATAAAGACAACAATATGATTGATATTCTCTTCTCTTTCGGTGTTTCACGTTTGAAGCTTATTGTTTAACATGCAAAAAAGAAGCAAGCAAGCTAACAAAAAGTGGCAAGACAAGAACAATTAGAGAGAGAATACGATGATTCTTGTTGTGGTTCTACCACCTGCAAGCATCTGCCCTCGAGGGAAGGGTAGAAATTCATTTTATCCAAGTAGCTGGAGTACCAAAAAGAGGAGATCAAACCCTCTTAGAACCCCTCCAAAATTCTTTGAGATTACGCTTGCATGTAGCTGGCAAAAAGGAATTTGGACCCGATAACCCCACTCAAATCCGTCCTGAGAAATGGGGTACGGATGGACCTTTCTTCAATTTTTTAAATAACCGGGTCAGCCTGTCTCGTGCTCAGAATTTTTGGGTTGGGTCGGTTCAACCTTGTTTAACCCTACTTAGCCTGATCTTTTCTTTTTTTGCTTACATTATAGTTAGAATTATGCAATATTCAGAATTAGACAATGTTCAATCTTTTAGCTAAGATGTACGTATATAATTTATCAAATCTCTCCTATTGGATGGGCAAATCTAAATAATTTCATAAAATGGACCCTCTTTAGGGCTTGTTTATTAATACTGCAAAACCGAGTGCTAAAAATTTGAGTATCAAATATTGAGTGCTGAAGTCTTTATGTTTGAAAAGCAGAATTAATAGTTCTTTGAACCAATGAAATGAGGAATCGATCACCCCTAATTAAAACTCAGTGACGTAAACCAATACATGTCATTTGCAAAAAAAAAAAATAATAATAATAATAATAATAATAATAAATTGTAGACAATTGCAGACTTTTGAGACAATGGAAGAAATGGGGTTTACACAATTATTCCAGGACTTAATTAGATCTCTTTTGCATAAACATAAGAAAGAATAACACAATAAACCTATAATCTGTTGTCTTATGACTCCCTGTGATTGTAGATGGTTCTGTGTTTCTTGAAGAATAGTTGTTCTACTCCAACTTTCTCTTTTATAGTGTTCACTACAAGTAGGTTGCACAAGTTCGATCTAATCCAACTTCATCCTGAAAAATCCCGACTTTTAGTGAGGCTGTTGAAAATATGTCTTGAATTTGAGCATGAAGAAGAAACTTTCCTAATTCAAGTAAATTTATTATTTCGAAGAGGTTTCCTCATTGAAGAAGTTTTCTTATTTTGGATCCAACTGTTGTTTATATATAAGAAATTTCTTCACTGTGGGGAATATAAAAGACAAACTTCAGTTTGTGAATTACACAAATCTTGTTGTGTAATTCCTTCATGAGATTGCAAGATTATTTCATGAGAAAATATGGGGATATAAACATTGTGTGAGCTATTGGGTGTAATTAAGGGGTGGGAAACACTAAGAGTGTTGGAATGACTCGAGTGTGAGTTATTGGGTGTAAATATGAGGTTAAACACTGTGTGAGCTATCAGGTATAACTAAGGGATAGGAAACATTGAGTGTTAGAATGACTCGAGTATGGTTGTAATATCCGTTATATCGCTTGATCTCTAGTCGAATTATTTACTACTTTTTCCATAGATGTTGGTCACTCAACAAAAGCATGTAAATTTAGTGACCAATTTATTTTCACGTTCAATCTATTTTATTGTTTGATCGATTGTTTCTGTGACAATTGATATCAAAGTTAGACTTGGTTGATTTGACGTGAATCAATGGTGACAAAAGAAGGAAAGTGAATATCAACAAATTTGATAAGAAGGATTTTGGTGTCTAGAAGATGCAAATTAAGGTTCTTCTATATAAGAGGAATCTGCACTTGCCCTTATTAGGGAGAAGCCTGACTCAATGAAGGAAGTTGAATGGGAATTTTTGGATAGTCAAGTGTCACGGTCTATAAATCATCCCGTACTCGTGACACTTGTGAGTGGTGCTTGGGGTTATCGAGTGAAGAGTGGGGATGGAGTGAGGATAAATACAACTAGTCCGTGAGAGTAGCGTTGGGACGGTTGGTGCTAGAAGTTCTAGGATTAAAAGATTATATTACTTAGGAGATATGAAGGCGGGGTTGGCCTCCCTGCATAAACTGGATGGGAGCTGATGTCGTTTCCTACTGAGACTATGAAATGTCAAAACCAATTTAGTACCATGACTTCTAAAAAATGTTTATCTAAGTGTTACAACTTTCAACCGATCACTTTAGGGTCATGACTTAAAAAAAAAAAAAAAAAAAAAAATCACCCAAGTGTTAGAAACCCAATGTAACATAGCATTCATGGTATCATTTTCCCATTTTTAGTCTAAACTCAAGCTTGAGCTCAAGTTCTCAAATTTGAATGCGTGATAAACTATAGAGAAAATAATTTAAATGCTTCACTTAATATTTTATCAGCTTTTGCTATAAGTATGTGTGTGTGAAATGGGAACAATTCCAACAAACCGTATCAACATAGACTTATAAACATAGGACTATCAATTCGTGTTATGCCACTATAGATATGTCAACTAATCATGTTATTTCCTATAAAAAGCAAAGTGTTTTAATATGATGACAAATTATTCTATTGTTAAAAAACAAACCAATGTATCTTAACTCGTGTCAGTTTTAGCCCAACGCTTATATCAAATTCCGTTTATTTTTCGGAGCAAAATCATGCCATACTTTTGGGTTGTGTCAATATTAGACAGCCCCACATAAAAAGAATTAAATGATTTTTTTGTTGAATTAGAAATACTCAAGACTATTGTTAAGATAAATTTAGTTAGTGGATTAGATCTATTCTTATTTGAGTTTTCTCTTTTTCTTTAAGATACCTAAAACAACTTATTAATTTCGTTTAGAACAAAGAGTTGGGTTTCAACGAGAGATCAAATGTTCTTACTTTGTGGACACTATATGACTCTAGGAATAAATAAACCATCTGTGTATATCAAGCCACTAATCCTGTAAAAGTAATTAAAATAATTTTTCACTGACTTTCATAAATAGATTAAAATGTATACAGTAAAAAGAGAAAAATAGACACGCAACAAACAAACAAAAAAAGAGAGTCAGCGTGGCCATTAAATAAGCGGTTTGATATTTAGATTAAATGTACATTTTGCATTTAATTACAAATCACAATTCAAATTCTGAATTGACTTAACTTATTGATTAATACCTGGCTTCTGTGTCTCTTTTAGTTAATAAAAAGTAGCATTTATTACCATCTAAAACATTTGCGAATGCATTAATGTCCAGAATGTATCCTTTCATCAGGTTGATATTCTGGGATTTGAGATTTAAAACATCGTTGGCTCTTTAACTCCAAAAACAAGCCGACCAAAAAAAAAAAAAAAAACTCCAAAAACAACAATGACACTAAACTTGATTTTAACAAATCAGGTTAGATTTACGTAAATTCCCTTTCATCATTATTAGAGCGTAATTACTCCTCCTCCAGGAGATAATTAAATTGATTATATTTCTAAAGTACATACAATTTTTTTTCTCTTTGGGTAATATATGTAAAACGTGTATTTTGTAAAGCATGTTATTAGACAGAGAGGGATTCGTGAATATTTTAACACTTTGATCGTGTTAACTAGTGCTACAACTTTTAAATATACTTGGAAAATACCTTAACAGCTGGGGCACGTCAGAATTTATATCAAATTAGGATAGATTTTTGAAAGCTTTCCTCGTCCAACTTTGAGGGATTGCAAAATTAAAACATATACTAGCAAATACATGACTTGCACCGCTTCACAGCATAACCACAATTGCACGCAGCCGAATTTCAAGCACATCCGCACGAGAAGTGCTCCATTGGTAGGCTATTGAAGCTTCCCGTACGGATGTACCACGTTTCTCAGTACACGAATTTAGTAGACAAGTCTTAATAGCAGTTGCATATTCTATATTTCGTCAACCTATTTCATAACTTGTCAAAAGTCGAACGGTTTGATTTTGGCAGTGAAGCATACTGACCTAACACCTGTACGACGTTATATACACGAGACCTTGAGGGCGATTTCTTTCTATAAACCAATATCATCATAATCATTGATTATGCAGGCCCTATTATAAGGTCTATATATTCGATGACTAGAATGATGGTAGCTTTCGTAGGCCAAGTTTATCTAATAATTCTCCGTATATATAAGTCGTCCTCCTGGCATGTTTCTGTACAAGTGTGTTAGTCTGTCTCTGAGAGAGAGAGAGAGAGAGAGAGAGAGATGGAAGGTGAAGACAGAAGCAGCGTCCATGGGTATCGCGGACATGCAAAATCTGGCCCGGGTAATACCCATTTCACTCTCCCCATATCGACGTATATTTGTCCCTTCTCAATTTCCTCCATCACTTGCATGCGTCTCGCTTTTGCTTTATGAAACATTGAAAAGGGTCCCTCTTAGATTCCCCTTCTGGAGGTTCTTTTATTCGTATCATTTCTTTATATGAAATTTCCGCCCTTTTTCCTCATGATCTGCAAAAACACTTCCAGTTGTTAAGAGAGCGTAATGTCGTGACCGTCATGAGCTATGGAGTTGTCTGTTCTTTTCGTCATGGTCGTCTTCTTCTGCTGGACCTTTAGCGGCTGTGGTGACGTTTGGTCGACGTCCATCTTTATGTCTTGTTTACGTAGGAACGATGTATCTCCACTTCGAGTGACAGATAGTTTTAAGTTCTTGTGAAAAATGGGTCGTACGCAGCATTACCGCATTCAACCAAGGTTGGTATGTATGACAGTCCATGGTAGCTGGGATTGACGGTTTTGGGGGTGTTGGGGATTCTGATTTCTATGGCGTGGCTTGCATGCGAGCAATGGAAGTCTCTCAAAATACGTTAAACCCTATAGGTAATCTCAACGCCCAAACCGAAGCCATCCTTTTCCTTAACATTTCCTTTGTGAATCTCTCTCTCTCTCTCTCTCTCTCTCTCTCTCTCTCTCTCTCTCGCACGCGCCCGCACATACGAAATGGGATAGCAAGATCCATTTTGATTCCATCTTGGGTTTCTCCTGGGGGTGTTTGGTGAGGAGAAACAGAGAGAAGCCTTGCATGCGGGAGAGCCAGACAGGAGCATTAATGCCAACAACTCGGACACATGAGAAATGTCTTGAGAAGTGGAAAAGAGACTCCCTCCCCCCGTCCCTTTGACCCCTCCTCATTAACTCCTCCACTCAAAAACAAAAAAACGAAACGAAAAAGAAAATCTGAACGGTAGAGAGCCCCCCCCCCCCCCCCCCCCCCCCCTCTTCTCTTTATTCTTCTTCTTCTTCTGTGGTGGGATGTTTGCCCGCTCTTACTTTACTACCTGCCTTTGTTTGGACCAGTAAATGCCCAATTGGACTGTTACAGACCAAGAAAACAATGAAAGAACGAAATAAAGAAGCCTATTCTTTTTGACCCATGCTCCTGATCTCGATATTCAATGGCATCTTTTCCTCTTCGGTTTCTCTCTCTCTCTCTCTCTCTCTCTCTCTCTCTTTCGTTTTATTGCTTTCTTTTTCATTTTTGCATGGACAAATGACATTTCTCGGCCCGTCAGGTATCGCCTCCTTCACTTTCCACTCTTTTGGCAGCGTGTTTTCCAGTCGATACATTGGCTCTTCAGTTTGAGTTTTGTCATATCGCTCGGCTTTCATGCAGTAATCTTCCCCATTCCCTCTTCTTGGTACTCCGGAGAGTAGGATCATCTTTTTGCATGTCAAAAGAGTAATTCAGGATTGGTAGACACGAATCTTCGTCTTTTAATTATGAGCACCTGCCCATTAATGAGTCATTCTGGTTCTCCGTTGACTAATACTTGCATTAGCATTGGATAACGATATGAGTGATTGCAGTGACTGAATTAATGGTCCCCTCCCTCGAACAGATAACTCGTTGCCACCGGCGGATGAACCAATCGACGATAACGACCGCAAAACCACGGAGCGCCCCGGTGGCGGCCACGGTGGCGGTGGCGTCAGGGAGCAGGATCGGTACATGCCGATAGCCAACGTCATACGGATCATGCGCCGCATCCTCCCCCCGCACGCCAAGATCTCCGACGACGCCAAGGAGACCATCCAGGAGTGCGTGTCAGAGTACATAAGCTTCATCACGGGGGAGGCCAACGACCGGTGCCAGCAGGAGCAGCGCAAGACCATCACCGCCGAGGACGTCCTCTGGGCCATGGGGAAGCTAGGGTTCGACGACTACATCGAGCCGCTCACTATATATCTGAACCGCTACCGTGAGATCGAGGGGGACCGCCCTAGCAATAGTTTACGTAGCGAGGCTTTCTATCTGAACAAGCGTGGTACCACTAGTAATTCTGGTGGGATGGATTATTATTATGGACCGCCGCCGCCGCCGTCGGGGATGCTTCCTCCTTATGGGCCGCCTCACCACCAAGCAATGGGGTATATGGATCCGGCGGCGGCTGCGACCATGGGCACTTATTACGGTGTTGGGCCATCAACAGGGAGCGGTTCTTCCTCAGCTAATTCGCCTTCACGGGCCAATTTGGCGGGCTTTGATCCTTTTGCTCCCTTCAAATATTAGCTTCTTGCCAGCTAGGACATTATAAGATGAGATTGGTCACCTCTAATTGCATAACAACCAGGTTGGATCTCTGGCTTTTATTGTCGCTAGTTCTTATTTGAAGGAATTGAACTTGTGGAGTTGTTGAAAACAAGAAACTAGCTAGGCTTTTCTAGATGGTTGTTCTTTTTAATTTCAAGAAACCTTTGTCGTTGATATTGCAAAAAATCTTTCTTCATTCTGTGCTCTGGGCCTCGAGTTAATTTTGATCATGGAATCATCCGGCTTTGGTTTTATCCAGAATTTATAAGCTTCCAAATAAGACTCGAACGTCTGAAGAACAATCCCCAAATATAACGCAACATCACTTAAAAAGTCTATTATCTAGCCCTCCCTTAAAGATATCCTGAAACAAAACGAAGAGGTAAGTCGTATCCATCCAAAAACATGAAACGGGATGTGGAAAGGTCCTGATAAAAGGCAAAACAAGGGGATAAGTTCATAAAAAGTAACCGCAAATTCCTTCATAAACGTTTCTTTTTCCAAAATTGCGACCTCACTAATTCATTAGTGATGGTGAAGTGCTAACTACGACTATATTCTTACGTATACAAAATGAGCTAATCTTATGTCAACAAGGCAGTTGTTGCACTGACAACTAGCTGAATGATATAAGTGTCATCAGAGAACATCACTCACATGGAGAAAGGTAAAAGAAGAAAAGGCTACTTCATCAACTTGGAGAAGCATCCGCTTTGCCGCGATGTACAGTCTCCAAACACTCCTTAGCTCGGTGAACCTTCGACTGAATGTAAAAGCTACCATTCTTGACATTCTGCTCAAATAATACGTCATATTTCTGCACAAACAGAACAGGCTTAAGCTATTGAGAAGCAAGCAACAGCAAAGAATCAAAGCACAAGAAACAAATAAATTTATTGGAGACCTTCAATATCTCTTCCCATGCGGTTTCTTCAGAGACACCAAGAATCTGTCTCGCCTCTTGTTCCGTCATGGCCTTACTTGCTCTACGGACAGCGTTCTGTACCGTTTCCTGGGCAACACCGGTTTTTGAAGCATCTGCGATGGAAGATACACTCTTTTTCAGCATCAGAGAAAAGTCTAATGTCACCAAATCTGTTTCATTTGGAGAGAAAGCTCCTGCTTCACCATTCACACTTTCCTATTCTCTGCTCCACTTATTCATTCTCAATTTCACAAAGTGATGCCAGGGGCTGCCTTCCATTTACACAGCACAGGTAACTTAATAAGAGAATTATTGATGCTACACCTTTTCTTTGACTAATACAGTCTGTATTTCCTTTTCGCACACCAAATATATCAAGAGTAATATGTACTAAGTAGGAGACTAAACAAAATTCGTTAGAAAAATTGCTTAAATTGCCGCGATTTCATTTATGATAAATGATTTTGATCAAACAATCCTCAAAAGGATCCATCCAACAAAAGGAGAAGAAAAGTTAACATGTGTTTTTTTTTTTCTTTTGGGGGGCTAGGACAGAAGCTAATGGGGCATTTGATAATTACAAAGAAAAACGGTTGAGATGCGAGGATGAGAGACAGGGACAAAGACAGCAAAGGACTCATATTCACAGAGAAGCCCCAATCCCTATTGGTCTCAACTATAGAATATATGGACGCTTAAAAGGATTCAAAGACAAGAACTATAACCACTGAGACAGAAAGGCAGCACACCATTGTCTTTCTCCCACCATATAGCAACTAACCCCAGTCAGAATAGACTCAACTAAGGAATCTTTTTTCTTTATTTGAAAAAAAAGCCACACGTATAAGGAAGAGAAGATGAAGAGTAAGAGTGCATTTGGGAACCATTCTACTTTGGGAACAATTTCTGCTCTCAAATGACTTCTTTTTTTCCTTTAATTTGTTCCCTAAACAAGTTTTTAAACATTCGAAGGTGTTTAGCAACTGCACAGAATTTCTATTCCCAGAATAAAAATATGTTTAATACGACCCTCAAATTTTTTTGTGACTTAGAATTCTTTTTAATTTTTTTAATAATTTTATTACATGTTTCTCTTTTTTTTTTTTTTTTTTTTTTTGGTAAGTACATATTTCTCTTTTTTTATCTTTTCTTTTTTCTTTTTTCTTTCTTTTCCTTTGCATCTTCTTTATTTGTGACCGGCCATCTTTTGGCCGGTCATCAGCTCTCGCCATGGCAAGCAACCAGCTAGAGGAAGAAAAAGAGGAAGAGAAAAAGAAAGAAAAGAAAAAAGAAAAGAAAAAGAAATGGTCTGGGCTTGATTCAGGAGTTTTTCCCAGAAGCAAAGAAGCAACTTTCTTTTACTTCTTGATTCTATTCCTAATCTATTCCCGAGAACAAAAACTTTACCAAACGGATTTCTGTTCTTTTTTTGTTCTAAGAACAAATAGATAAAATCAGGCCCCATTTGGCACAATACCAATAAACTATCCTCCATCACTTGCTCCCCACAATTGTTGTACTTCACCATACAGTTTCAGCTCGGAAAAAAAAAATTTGTCATATTTAATTTTTCGACATTCTGAACCAGTAGAAGTTGGAGATTTCAAACAAAAGTTTGTAAACAGCAGCATCCAACCTAGAAATATAGGCTGACTGATGCCAGACCGAAATTCTGTCATTGCCGACTGGGATAATGTTCAAAATGACTCCTTTTTGTCACAGGGTACATTCAGCATGAAAAGAAACTCCAGTGTCTGATGGGAAAGGTAGTTGATCGGTCCGTGAACAGTTACATTTCAGCTTTCTAGTTGAGCATTAGAAGATTACTACAGAGTGCATGGACCGCTCCTCACTAAGATGGGAAGGGCAAATTAGTCCTTTTACTATGTATAGCTTCACTTTCAACCATATCTTCAACAAGAACATTTTACTCAAATTCCCTATATTCTTAGCAAAAATTGGCAGCAACTTAATGCCTTCAAAATCTTAACCATATTTTCTTGATTTTTAACTTTTAATAAGCATTCAAGAGGATAAAGATATTAATGATACAAACAAATAAAAATAAATAGCAAAAATATGCCCATAGAAAAGCTGGAAAGACTTACTAGCGAGTGCCTGACGATATGCCTGCACAAAAGCCCTGGCTAAAATACCACCGCCCATCACAACCAAGTTGGCAAGAATCTTCGCTGCCTGCAGAAACAACTATGGATCAATAATAGCAAAGGGTATGTAGAAGTTATGTCTATTTAAAGAGCAAGCAATCAGCCAAACGTCAATTGCCCATTCACATGAGCCTTTAAGTACTCGGCATTCCCAACCTTCCGCGTGTTCCCTGCTCTCTCTCCCTCATTCGTGCGCATGCTCTTCTGTGCCGAAGGACAATTTACTACAGCTAGCAACTACTCATACAACAGCCACACCACTTGCCTATTTGGCTCCATGCTTCATCTTTTTGAAAGAAAAGCAAATTGTATGCAGCTAATTTCTCCTCAAAGAAAAGCTGGCAAACAAAGGTTTTCCTCTTGGATCCAACTTAAAAATAAATTACCACCGAGAGTACAACATAGAAATAATACAAGCGCAAACCCGCCCGGCAATATCCTCCCTTGAAACCCAGTTTCACGTCCCACCCAATCGGGCAGGTCATAGAAACCAAACGCACCCTTAAAATTCACACTCGGATAATCGACAAATCTCCAAATCCACCCGAACTCCGATTATTAAACAGACGGGGCACAATCCTAACAAACACATCGCGAAACCCTAACCACGCAAGGAGCGAACGAACTCTGTCAGGGCCAATGCCATTGGGTCGGGCAAAACGAAAAATAATGCGAACTTGCGGGGATATCGCAGCCCCCCCACGAGCACGAGATGCGATTACAGGGAGAACCCAGGCTGGGGACGGTCGAAACGGACATCCGCCGGAACCAGCGAAGAAGCCGATCGACGCGATACGTACCATGATCGCCGCAACGGGCGAGGAAGCCACTCCTCTCGCCGGGATGAATCAGGGGCTCGCTTGAACCGACGAATTCTGCGCCGTCCGGACCGGCCAGAGAGAGAGAGAGAAGGTTACGGCGTGGAGTTGAGACACAGCTCAAATAGAGAGGGAGGGCGTTCTGGTCCCCTTCTTGCTCTGAGAAAAGAAAAAAAGAAAGAAAGAGGCAACATATATTACCAAGGGGCAACACGTATGTTTTCCCTATTTTTGTCCAAAAGAAAACTTGGAATTTCCTCGCGATGATTACAAATAAGAAGGACGCGGAAATTATATGATTAGTGAGTCGATGTGTCAATAGACACCCGACTAGTTGATTAAGTTAATTATTGTCATATCGTACGTGTTTGTTAGTATAAGTATTTCTAAGTAATTATTGAAGATTGTACAATAGAAAGTAAGCACGTAGCTATTTTGAGATCTACAAGAGATTTCTTCTCACGTTTTTATTAGAGTAAGGCCTTTTCGTTTACCATTAATTGAAAGCACAAAAAAAGCTTTTTTCTATTTTTCTGTCGAAATCAATGATCCATTTATTTCATGAAAAATAAGTTATTTGGTAAAATATGTTCTTGAAAATGATAGTTTCGTATCGCTTGTAAAAATGAACGAATAAAATATATTTTTATTGTTCTCCAAAATATTTAAATATAATTTTTTCTTTATGATAATAAGATATCCCATTAACTAATTATTTTAAAAGATACAAGCGATCATTTTAAAATATATATTTTTTAAATTATTTATTTTTTACGAAATAAATCAAACATAAATATCATTTAAATTTCAAAAAGTTATGCTATTCGAATCGCGTGTCGAGGTCGGCTCTATATGGGTAGCATAGATCCAGTGCCATCTGCCGAAGGACTGCAAAATCTTGCAGGTTGAACTAGACAGAATTGCAGTCTGCTTGCAGGAAATTGCTAAAGCTGAGATATGTCTTGAAACCTAGTGTGCATTACATAGTGGGGAATGTGATAGCTATATCTTTGTGGTTTCATAACCGGTACCCCTTCGGAAATTCTTTTAGACAGGTTTCCCTCTAGCATTCTTTATAACTCAATTGTTCAAAAGAATGCAGGTGGCTGCTGTGATAGATGGTAATGATTGGTGCTGGCCTTCTCCTAGAATTGAGGATTTGCTAGCTATTCAACTGGATGTACGCGGAGTTATATTCCCCCAGATTTGATACTGAGGATAAGGTGAATTCTCTGGGGGCTTAACATGGGAAGTTCAATCAAAAAGAGGCATACAACTTAGCCCTCAGCGTGTTAAGGTCCAATGGCACAAGCTTATCCGGTTTATTGGTTTAGGCCAAATGTTCCAAAGATAGAATGAGGAGGTGGTGTTCCCTGGAGGATAAGTGCTCATTATGCAAGCAAGAAGCTGAAACAAGAAAGCATCTGTTCTTTCGATGCACTTTTTCAAAGCAGATCTGGGAGAGGATGATGTTTCTACTTTGCTTACCTAGACGAGCTCGGGGTTGGGATCCTCGATTCTCTTGGCCCTTCACTTCCTTTAAAAGAAAAATTTTGACGGTGGTGCTACCTGCAGATATCAATGCAATATGCAGCAATTGGAGGATTAGAGGTTTTTTTTTTTTTTTTTGGTCAGTAGAGGATTAGAGGTTAAAAGTTGTACTTTTGGGTTTGTCATGGGCTGAGGATGGATTTCCATGTGTAAAGGCTGGTGAGTAGTTTCATGACTTCTTCCTGCGATAAATTTCGTTGTTTTCTGTCTAATTGATAATGTATTGGGTTTTGGGCTGCTGGGTATGGTTGCATTAGGTTTTGGGCTAAGCCTATTGGCTCTTTGGGTCTATCTAGGATGTGTAAAGTTGATATCTGGGCTAGTATGGGAAGTGGCCCTCCCATCTTTTGGTATTATGCAAATAAAACTATTTACCTACCAAAAGCAAAAAATCTACGTGTTAACATTTAAGTGCACAAAATTTGAGGAGTTTCAGATTTAGTAAATATTAAAGTGTTTGAGCCACAAAATTTTGATTAAGCAAAAAAAGAAGAAGAATTTAAAAGTCGATGTACACATGCCCAATGATTCCTTTTCTTTTGTTTGGATATATATTTTTTTTTAAAAGTCAACTAGATATTGGAAAGTAAAGGAGAGTATTGATAATATAATCCTAATATGATTGATAAGTCACTCAAATAAATATTGGTAAATTCATATAAGAGTAGGTAATTTTAAGGTCGTTGTAAGATATACAAATGAAAGTTGGTAAAAGATAAGAAATTTTGTTAACTTGCAACCTGTCTACAAGATTAGTAATTTCCTAAAATTGTCAGTGAGTTACCGAAAAATTACGGGATCAAGTGATTAATAATTTACTGAAATTTTTTTGAATATATACTTTTTTAGAAATTTACCGGCACGAAAATAGAATTTTTTTTTTTTTTTAGAATAGAATAGTTAAATCATTCCCCATCATATAATTCAGACTCAGAAATAAGATCTCGGTAACCGCGTATATAATGATAGATCTAAGTACTAGCCCAGCCTGACTGACCGTAGAGAGGAAGCAATGAAAAAAAAGTATGTGGGCAAATCAATCCAAGTTAAGTTTATTGCAACACCAAATTTTGTTGCACAAAGGACAGGTGGAGTCCAAATCAAAATGTGGTCGTACAAGCACATGGCAAATGATTGAGATTACATCCTTACAAGGTAACGAATGTTAGTCTGGACAATGAAAAACACAAGCAAGGCGTTGTCCGCAAATCCTGCACCCCATCTTATGCTGGCATGCTCCGACCATTTTGTCCGTTGAGATAAGCATTTGGTGCCAGTCTTGTCCGGATGGGGAGCAGAAGTTGGAAGATGACACTCAAAGAGGCAGAAGCAATCTGGTGAGCCATTTCCACTCGGTGGTTCTTGGATGATGGATCCTTGAGACCGTTATTCGACGAAACTTGATGAAAATGATGATTGATTCTTGCACCCTTATCACCCTCGTCTATTGCACTCTTGAAACTAGAATCCGTATTCGAATGTGATTAGTGGAACTAAGTTTTAGGATTCAGTAAATGAATGCTTGAAATATTGCTTTCTAGATACAATTATGAGCGCATATTAGATGGTTTAGATGCTACTTAATTAAGACTGGCTCGTGGCTAAGCTTCTTGAGCTTAGTAGTGTGTTGGTGGCGGATGCAAAGCGTAGATGTAAGCCGGGGGAGGAGGCGATTTCACATGTGGGGCAAGTGATTTGTAGATGTAAGGAGGTGGCGGCAATGGAGATGGTGGTGGAAGTGATTTGTAGATGTAAGGTGGTGGAGGTGGCGATTTGTAGACATACGGGGGCAGTGGTGGCGGAGACTGTAGACATAAGGCAGCGGTGGGGGAGATTTGTGGACCCTACATTGCTTGAAACTACCAATATAGCCAGCGCCAAAGCTAACGCCAACAAAGGACAGCCCGTGCCTGGGCTGCCGCCCAGATTCGTCATGACTGGAAAGCCCAATTGTATTTTTTAAAATATCTTGAAACTAGGTTAATATTTAAGAATTTGGGTAAGAGAAACTCGGAGGAGAGGGAGAAGTGGCTTTTCGGTTGAGGACGGCATGGTGACGGCAGAGAGTATTTATATAGTGGGAAACCGCCAGGGGGCAATAGCTGTCAAGAAGAGGAATAATTCAATTAGCATCATAGATTGATCAAGTAAAATAGCTTCTCTAGCTGGCCTCGAAATCCTTTTTTAAAAGCCAATGGTGGGAGGGTCAAAAGTGGTTCCTGTTCAGTTTATAGAACGAGTCGACCATGGCCTCGACGTCACCCAGAAAGAGGAGAAGAGTCGACCATTTCCAAGTCAAGAAGAGAAGCCGTTGAAGCAATCAGAGATCTCTGGAGTTGTACGGCGCTTGGGTTCGATTGCTATTATCTCAATGCACGCGGTGTGCAGATAAAACGATGCCCGTTCATCACTACCCCGAACTTTCTTTTTCTTTTTCTGTTTTTTCCTGGGTCGAGCCACTACCCTCTACGTCACTTCTGTGCATTCTGCAATTCACGTGCTTTTGTCAATCGGAATAATTCTCGGTCCCGAGAGGTGCATGCGGCATCCATGATCGAACTCTCCAGGAAATAGAAATTTAGTTTGATGGGAAGGTACGCGAGAGAGAGGGAGGGATAGAGACAGAGATCACATCTCTTCTAAGCTGAATTCGCGTTTTGTGAGGCCATAATAACATGCTGGTTTTGAAGGTGAACATGGATAGTTGCTCGATTAATCCTAAACTTATACAGATGTAAATTTGATCCCAAACTTTTCAATTTACTAATTCGATCCTAAACATTTATGAGAAATTCCGATATAATCATTATGTCCAATTTTTATGAGAAATCGATTACGCGGCAGTGCTGTTATCACTGATCCTCTTACATTGCACGTCGACACGCTAGCGATTTCCAGCAAAAATTAGTTTGAAAGACTATATTAAAATTTTGTGTAAATTTGTCAGATTAAATTAGTAAAATTAAAATATTTAGGATTAAATTGGCACTCAGACAATAGATTTAAGATTGATTGAGTAATTTCCCTTCCATAATTATATTATTTAGCACTTAGAAGTACTAATTCTTTCTCCAAATTGTAAAATTTCAATAAGTGTTGGTAGCTATCAAGAAAATATTGATAGAAAACTGGCCGGTGACTTTTTTCCATTAACTTGTTGATGTCTTACCATACTAATTGGTCGACTTTTATCTACACTAACATTTTGAGTATTTTAACTCTTATAATAAATTTCAATGACTTACCAACTCTTCACAAATTAATTTATCAATTTATGTTTAGGTTGTCAACTATTTAATTAAATTCAATTAATAGGATTAACCTCATTATACATTTTAACTAGTCTAAGTAATTCTTAGTAATAATCGAAGATGGTGAAATACGAGGTAAGCATGTGGCCCCATTTCTTCTACACCAAGCGTGGGGAAGTTTAATTACGTTGCTGTTTTGAGATAGAAAAAAGATTCAGCTAGCAACTTTGAATTTGACTACAATTAAGGGTACATTTGTTTAACAAAAATTAAACAATTTTAAAAATATTTTCCTAAAAATTATCCCTTCTATTGCCTATAATAATGAATAAACAAAAAATATTTTTATTGCCCATGAAAATACTTTTTATTGACTAATTATCTCAAGTGATAGAAGCGATTCATTTGAAACAAAATATTTTTCAAATTATTCATTTTTCACAAAACAAACGAAGTCTAAATAAAATCAAAAGGTACATCTTACTTTTCTGTCAAAAATGTAAACATTGTTCAGCTACGAAAAGCCATATTTGAATCACGGCTCAAGGTTGGGAAAATGGGGCTCACCTGATTGTTTGGACAGCTTGGGATTGAGAAATGTGCAATTGTGGAAACGAGTAGGCGTTCCGAAGAAGCTCTGGAACTTGCTGCTTCTATCTGGCTCCCTATCGATGCCCTGGATTCATTGCCATCTGCTGAAGGACCGTAGTACCTAGCAGGTTGAGGCTAAACAGGATTGCACTTGGGCTTGGCGAAAATTACTAAAGCTGAGGCATATTTTGAAACCTTGTGTGCGATAGATTGTGGGGAATGGGAAAGCTATATCATTGTGGTTTGATGACTGCCACACTTTGGAAATTTTTTTTGGACGGACTTCCCTTTTGGATTCTATTATGACCCAAATATTCAAAAGACTGCTAAGGTGGCTGCAGTGATTGATGGTAATGATTGGAGCCGGCCTTCTTCTAGATTTGAGGATTTGCTAATTATTCAAACAGTTGGACGTGGAGCTATATATTCTTAGATCGACTGGGAAGTTCAACCAAAAAGAAGCATGAAAGTTACTTAGCCCTCAACATGTTAAGGTCGAACGCCACAAGCTCATCTAGTTTAGGCCAGATGTCCCAACTCATGGGTTTAATGCTTGGCTTGCTATCCTAAACCGATTGCAGACCAGAGATAGAATGAGGAGGTGATGATCCCTTGAGGATGAGTGCTTATTATGCGAGCAGGGACCTAAAACAAGACAGCGTATGTTCTTTCAATGCTCTTTTGCGAAGCAGATTCGGGAGAGAGTAACATTTCTGCTTTGTGTACCTTAGAAAAGCTTTGGCTAGGAATAGGGAATTATCTTGGCCCCTCACTTCCTTTAAAGGAAAAGAGTTTGAAGTTGGGGCTAATGAATCTAGCTTGGAGTTTCTCCGTCTATTACATTGGGAAGGAAAGAAATAGGGTAGTTTATGATCAATGTGATCCCCAAATTGGCAGAGTTATGGATGAGATACCCTTCTCTATGTTTGAAATATTTTTGAAAGCATGATATATGGTAGAAGGATTCGAGTACCCGCAGATATCAAGGCTGTATGTAGCAATTTGGAGAATTAGATGTTAAAAGTCGGACTTCTTAGTTTGTAATGGAACCTCAGTTGATAGGTTGATGATGAATTTCCAGTTGTAAGGGTGGCGTATAGTTCCATGGACTTTAGGCTGCGATAAATTTCGTAGTACTCTTGTTCATAGATGTAGAGGAATCGAGGGCCATTGGGTTAGCTTCTGCGTTGGGTTTTGGGTCTGCTGGGTATAGTTGCATTGGGTTTGGGCTGAGCCTATTGGCTCCTGATTCTATCTAGGATGTCCTCAGTTAATACTTGAGCAAACAAAAATATTAAATTACCAAAACCAAAGAATGTACGTCTCAATAATTGAGTGTTCAAATTTTGAGAAGTTTCAGATGTAAAATAAAGTCAAAGCGGAGCAGCAAAATTTAGATTAAGTAAAAAAAAAAGGAAAAATAAAAGTCGATACAGCATATGCCCTACGATTCCTTTTTTATTGTTTAGATACATTTGAAAAAAGCACTTAACTAAATGTCGGTAAGTAAATCAGATGGAAGTTTATAATCCAAAATTCGTTAGTAATTTAATCTAAAAAGGGTTGGTGAGTCACTCAATAAAAAATATTGATAAATCCATATAAAGGTTGGTGATTTTAAGGCATTGATAAAAGAAATAAAAAATAAAAAAGGACAAATGAAGTTTGGTAACTTGCAAACTGCAAAGAAGATTATTAATTTTCACAAATTGTCAAAAAACGAGTGATTAGTAATCTTTGTTACTGACGGTCTTGTAAGATATCCGGTTTTAGAAATCTACCGGCACGAAATCAAAATCTTTTTTTTCGGAACAGAACAATTTAATCGCCCCCCATCTTATAATTCAGGCTTGGGAACCAAATCTCAATAAATTATTTGTGAATTTAATTGATAAATCATAAGTAATGGTCAAATGTGATAGAGAAGAAGCAATAAAAAAGAAAGCACTCATTGAATTAATCAATTTATGCTTATTGTTAGATGGAATTTTATTCAATAACAAGAGGATCCAACAAACAAATGAAGGGAGGAGTCCAAATCAACATGAAGTAGTACAAGGACATGGCAAAATAAATGAGATTACATCCTAAGAAGGTGACAAGTATTAGTAAGGGAAAGGAAAAATACAAGCAAAGCTAGATGGGCAAGTCCTGCACCCTTATTTTATCGAGGCATGATCCGACCATTTTCTCTGTTGAGATAAGCATTTGGAGCCGATCCCATCTGAAAGTAATGTGAGCAGAAGTTGGAAGACGACAATCAAAGAGGCAGAAGCAATCTGGCGACCCATTTCCCCTCGGTGGCTCTTGGACGGTGGATCTTTGAGACCCTTATTCGATGAAACCTGATGAAATTGATGATCGATTCTTACACCCTTATCACTCTCCTTTATTACACTCTTGAAACTAGAACCTGCATTCGAATGCGATCAGTGAGATTAAGTTTTACATTTCAGTAAAGGAATGCTTGAAATATTGCTTTTTGGATACATTTGTGAGCAAATATTAGAGTGTTTAGACACTACTTACTTAATTGGAACTGGCTCATGACTAGGCTTCTTGAGCTTAGTAGTATGTTGGTGGTGGAGGCGACGAGTAGATGTAGGCCGGGGGAGGAGGTGATTTCACGGGTGGTGGAGGCGAGGTGTAATGGTAGGGAGGAGGAGGTGAAGGTGAAGGGGGTGGTGGAGATTTGTATACATAGGGAGGAGGCGGTGATGGAGATGGCGGTGGGGGTGATTTGTATACATAGGGAGGAGGCGGCGACGGAGATGCTGGTGGGGGTGATTTGTAGATGTAAGGAGGTGGCGGTGATGGAGATGGTGGTGGAGGTGATTTGTATACATAGGGAGGAGGTGGCGAGGGAGATGGTGGTGGGGGTGATTTGTAGATGTAAGGAGGCGGTGGTGATGGAGATGGTGGTGGAGGTGATTTGTATACATAGGGAGGAGGTGGCGACGGAGATGGTGGTGGGGGTGATTTGTAGATGTAAGGAGGTGGTGGTGATGGAGATGGTGGTGGAGGTGATTTGTAAATGTAAGGTGGTGGAGGTGGTGATTTGTAGACATATGGAGGTGGCGGTGGAGATTGGTAGACGTAAGGTGGCGGTGGGGGAGACTTGTAAATGTAAGGTGGTGGGGGAGGAGACATGTAGACATAAGGTGAGGGCGGAGGTGGTGGTGGAGACTTATAGATGTAAGGCGGAGGTGGGGGAGACTTGTACACATAGGGAGGAGGCGGTGGAGATTTGTAGAGGTAAGGTGGTGGTGGAGGAGACTTGTAGACATATGGAGATGGTGGGGGTGGGGGAGGAGATTTGTAAATGTAGGGCGGAGGAGGAGGAGACTTGTAGACATAAGGTGGCGGCGGAGGGGACTTATAAACATATGGGGATGGTGGTGGGGGTGGAGACTTGTAGATGTAAGGAGGCGGAGGAGGTGACTTGTAGACATAAGTGGGAGGTGGGGGTGGTGGAGACTTGTAGACGTAAGGCGGCGGGGGAGGAGACTTATAAATGTACTTGGGTGGTGGAGGTGGAGGAGACTTGTAGACGTACGGTGGCGGAGGAGGCGACTTGTACACATAGGTGGATGGAGATGGAGGTGGAGGCGGGGACTTGTAGACATAAGGGGCGGGAGTTGGTTTGAGCTTCTTGCACTCAGGGTAAGGGGTCTTGGGAGCAAAAGCAAAGTAGTCAGCGGAGAGCACGACTTCATGGTAAGTCTTGGACTTGACAGAGAGCTTGGCACCCTTAATGCCATTGTGCAAGTCGGTGGGGATGGAGCAGAGAGAATGCTCGGGTGCCGCGTGGAGCTTGGCGATGCATGCCTTGGAGCCATACTTGGTGTAGTCGAAGCCCGGGATGGTGACACTGTATTTGCCATTGATCTTGGTGGTTCCATAGGCCTTGATAGACTTTTCGCTGGCCTTGCATGTCACCTCCACTACGGCACCTGCTCCATTTATTAAAAAATAACAAAGTCAGCCAAGGGATGATGTATTTTATATTTATACCTTATTGTAATAGTACCTTAATTTACTCAAATAAAATTGCGATGATATAATTTACACGTCTACCAACCTTTGAGGTGTTTCTTGTCGTGGGATTTGATAGGGTGTCCCCAATCATAGCACTTGTAGCAATAAACTTTCCCGACAACCTTGACGACCAAGTGAGGATGATGATGGTGGACCGGCGGAGGAGGAGATGTGTAGTAATAAGGTGCAGGAACATGTTTAGGAGGAGGAGGGGACTTGTAGTAGTAAGGCGGTGGAGGAGACTTCTTTGGTGGTGGTGGAGATGTGTAGTAGTATGGTGGTGGAGGCGATTTCTTAGGTGGCGGTGGGGAAGTGTAGTAGTAAGGTGGGGGAGGAGATTTCTTAGGGGGAGGCGGAGACGTGTAGTAATATGGTGGTGGAGGCGATGACAAAGGTGGAGGAGGAGACTTGTAGTAATAAGGCGGTGGTGGAGACTTCTTCGGTGGCGGTGGGGAGGTGTAGTAGTAAGGCGGGGGAGGAGACTTCTTAGGGGGAGGTGGAGAAGTGTAGTGATATGGTGGTGGAGGTGATGGTGAAGGCGGAGGAGGAGACTTGTAGTAATATGGCGGCGGTGGAGACTTCTTAGGCGGTGGTGGAGATGTGTAATAGTAAGGAGGTGGAGGTGATGGTGAAGGCGGAGGGGGAGACTTATAAAAGTATGGCGGCGGCGGGGATGGTGAAGGTGGAGGCGGGGACTTGTAGATGTATGGAGGAGGTGGAGATGGCGATGGCGGAGGTGGTGACTTGTAAACATAAGGAGGTGGCGGAGAAGGGGAAGGCGGCGGTGGAGACTTATACATGTAGGGTGGTGGGGGAGAAGGTGATGGTGGAGGCGGTGACTTGTAAACATAAGGAGGTGGCGGAGAAGGGGAAGGCGGGGGTGGAGACTTATACATGTAGGGTGGTGGGGGAGAAGGTGATGGTGGAGGGGGAGACTTGTACATGTAGGGTGGGGGGGGAGACGGTGAGGGTGGAGGCGGTGACTTGTAAACATAAGAAGGTGGCGGAGAAGGGGAAGGCGGGGGTGGAGACTTATACATGTAGGGTGGTGGGGGAGAAGGTGATGGTGGAGGGGGAGACTTGTACATGTAGGGTGGGGGGGGAGATGGCGAGGGTGGGGGCGGTGACTTATAAACATAAGGTGGCGGCGGTGAAGGAGAAGGTGGAGGGGGAGAAGAGTATGTGTAGGAATCATCAGCAAAAGCAGACCCTACATTGCTCGAAACTACCAATATAGCCAGCGCCAAAGCTAGCGCCGGCCAAAGACGACCCCTGCCGGGGCCGCCACCCAGATTGGTCATGGCCGAGAAGCCCAGTTGTCTTCTCGGGAGTAGCTTGAAACCTGGTTTTTCTTTCAAGAATATGGATAAGAGAAACTCGGGAAGAGGGAGAAGTGGCTTTTCGGTTGGGGAAGATATGGGGACGGCAGAGAGTATTTATAGTGGGAAGCAGCGGGTGGAAAATAGCTGTCAAGAAGAGGAATAATTCAATGGCCTTGACAAAAATAAATTAACCAAGTAAATTGGCTTCTCTAGCTGGCCTCAAAATCCTTTTTTAAAGCCACCGATCGGATGATCTAAGTAGTTGCGGTTCAGCGTGTGGAACGAGTCGACCATGGCCTTGACATCATACAAAAATGGGAGAGGAATCGAAGTTGCCCAAGTCAAGAAGCCATTGAAGGAATCAGAGAGCTCATGGCCTGCACGGCACTTGGGTTCGATCGCTATTATCTTAATGCACGTTGTCATTGTATAGAAACGATGCACGTTCATCACTAACTTGCACTTCGCTTTTGTGCGTTCTG
This sequence comes from Eucalyptus curtisii, assembly GCA_017140595.1. NCBI lineage: Eukaryota > Viridiplantae > Streptophyta > Magnoliopsida > Myrtales > Myrtaceae > Eucalyptus > Eucalyptus curtisii. Next base: position 183,535 of record CM029494.1, on the reverse strand, counting down.
TAATTCATGTGCTTCTGTCAATCTTACGTGTTCCCAGTCGCGAGAGGTGCATGTGGCATCCATGATTGGCCTCTTCCTCAAGCTCTCCATAGTATTCCATTTTATAAGAAAGTAAACGAGAGAGAGAGAGAACCCATCTATTTTCAGCTGAATTTGCGTTTTGGGAGACTATAATCACTGGCTGGTTTTGAAGCTGAACATTAACCCGCACTCAAAATACGTTTTTCCTTTTTCCGTATTAAGAAATATCATTAAGTATCAGTAGGTGTCAAGAAATTATTGATAAAAAATTGACCGATGATTTTTGGAGATAACTCATTGGTAACTTACCATCGATTTTCTGAAATTACCTACATTTCTTCGTAGTTCGGTGACTAGCTAATAATAAACTAATTTGCCAACTTTTACTTCCATAACTTAGTCACATTTTGTTTTTACCAAATAATTACTGACCTAAATTAGGGTGATTCACCAACTTTGTACGGATTAGATTAACTAGCTTTTTTTCTGGTTGTCAATTCTCATTTAAATTACTTATTAATGGTTGATTGTTTTTACCAGCCATTCTATCATTCTATGGACTTCTCAACTTTTGTTTACCTTTATGAGCAACCCGTTATATTTACTAGCTCTTTGTAGAGATCGCCAATTAAAATTAGTGTGACTCAACGACTTTTTCTCCCTTCGAATTATCGTCTAGTATTGGGTTACCAACTCTCACTTAAATAATATATCAATATTATTTATTTACTTGTAATTTGTCAACTACTCTTATCGTTCACAAAGTTCTTATTTATATTTCTCAGCAATTCCTTAAATGTACCAAGTCTTTTTTATACTTATCAACCATAATCAAAGTGACTTATCAAATTTTCTTCGATGAAGTTACCAATTAATTGTGAATTATCAAATCTCATTTGAGTTATTCATCAAGTTTATTTTTGTTACTAACTTTCTTATCTTATACCTACTTCTATTTACCATTCTTAAACAAGCCTTAAATTCAATAACACATGAAATTACTAATTGTAATTAAATTGGCTCGTCAACTTTCTAAAATTAAGTTATCAATTGGTAAAGTTAAGATATTGATAACAAAACCATGAAAGTTGTTGGAATATAAAAAATGTTTGCAATTTGCATACAGTGAAAAAGAGTTAGTAATTGCACTAAAATGTAAGTGAGCTATAAGTTACTGAGAAATTAGGCGACTAGTAACTTTTATTTTTCCAATATTTTTTTTTACACTTACCAACTCCATCGAAGATTTACTGAAATGGGAAAAAAAAATTATCCCATTAAATTTCCTATCTTTTGTTTTATCTAATAAGTGAGATTTGGCCAATTTTTCAAAATTGGTATCTAGTACAAACAAACAACAAATTTTCATGCCTCCCCCAATACGATTGCATGACAGAACAAAACCCTAAGGATTACAAATTTCTCTATGCAGTGTTGATTTATGTCTCTATATCTTATAAAACCCCTTAACCGATATCATAGCATCTTTTCTTATCTTAAGCTGGAGCATCATTTGCTATTAAGACGGACATGCACATGGGGAGACAGTTGGGATGAAAAATGGGAAGAGACCGGTAATCGAATTGGCCATGTGGAAGATTGAACTCATTTGATTTGAATGCGACATTAACATTCGGTAGGTTAAAGAGAGCCGTTATCATAATCGAAGTCGGAATGATTCTAAGGATTTCGCAGAGGCATGCCCAGAAGGCCTGCACCGAAGTCAACCATACACTAAGGTTTAATAATCATGTCTAACAAGACTAACATGACAGCAAATGACTGCGCAGAATTAGAACAGTCTTGAGGGACTTAGATGAAGCGGCACGTTATTCTGTTCTTCCGGGACCGTTCACTTCCACCTACTGAAGTTTACCAAAAATATGATATGAGAAGCACAAGCACTCTTGATGTATCTCCTTGATTTATCCTCTGAATTGATCTCTATGGGAAGTCCGAAAAGCCCTCGCGATGTGCAGATATGATCCTGTTTGCCTCCTGTATATTTCTAGAATAACGACTTCTTATATCCTTAGGGATAAAATGTCATAAGGAGAGAGTCTTACGCTACCCTCCACTCAAAATAAAATAAAATAAAGAACACCCTATTCCCCCGATCGTTTACACGAACCATGATCTGTCTCCTCCTCCATGGGAAGTGCCATCCTAGGACACTGCCTCCCCCTTCGTTTCCTGGGGACGTGCCGCCCCTTGGCCTGCCCCTCCCCCCATCTCTCTCTCTCTCCCTACACGTGCATGTGTCGCTTCGACGACATTGAGAAGGTCGTGACCTCCGGTCAATCTCATTACAACGCAACAAAATCCCTAACCTTGAGATGGGGAGGCAGGGGGTGGTGGTGTAGCGGTTGTGGCTGCCATGATAGAAAAGATGCTAGTGGGCAAAAATTTAAATTATGAGATGAAAGCGTGGGTTAATATTTAAATATTCTAACAAGATAAATTAGAGATTACATGCTATAGCAACTACATTCCTTAAGCAAAAATGAAATTTCAACCAACTTGTTTCAAATTTTAAAAGAAAAGACTTGATACTTCATAGTCAAAAAATGCTCTTTTATCATTTTGATTTATCATTTTGGACTCAATATTATAAGTAAAATGGATAGGGTTATTATCACAAAAAATTTCAAATCAATATACCTGTGATAAATTTACTCCAAACTAATTTTCTACCACCAAAAATCTCAAACTAATATACCTATGACAAATTTACCTACTATTAGTTTACATTAAATTTTATCATCAAATTGCTAAGTTAGATCACACATAAGAATTGACGAGTGTACCAGTTTGGGATTTTGCCTTATGTTTGTCACATGTATACTATTTTATGGATTAATTCGGAAATTAATTGAAGTTTAATTTGTTATTAATATATCAATTTGAGATTTTCGGTAGTTAAAAAAATTAATTTGTGGTAAATTTGTCACAGACATACTAGTTTGAGGCTTTTTAAGATATTATCCCAAATAGATATGCGTAATGATATTTCAAATAACAAGTGAATTTATAAATAAGTAGATATTTATGACATGAATTAATAAATCAAATAGGCTGCAAGTAAGCCTTATTGGTGATTATTAAAACATTTCTAAGTCCTCTTAGAAATGCAGTGGCAAGGAGCTGATCTTTCCTCCTCTTGATGGGATCATACTCATATGTCTGTTGCAATGTCCCGTCATCCGTCATCAGCGTACCGCATCACACGGATCAAAATCAGGTTTAAATTTCTTATTATTATTAAGTCTCCTAAGATTGCAATTATATAGCCAAATCAAGATCGGGCTATTCTTGGAAAATGGGGGTTATTTAGACATTCTCAAGGCACATTATTGCAACATCGAATTTATATTCTCCCAGGAATGTAATGCTGTTGTCGTGAAAGTGGTCTAGGCATTTTTTATCCGATTTGGTGTAAATATCTTTTGCCACCGCCATGTAAAGTCAAATATAACGTGCGCCAAATATCTAATATCCCCCATCCAAATGTGCGCTAGGTACCGGTTTAGAAAGTCAACTTTTTGCCTGCACATAACCCAAAACTGGCCTAGATTACTTACTCTGCATCCATTATGTGAAAACTATAATTTGACAAGAAAAACATGAGGAACCTTTTGATGTGTCTACAGTAACCAACACAATACCATACTCTATCATTGGCTTTTTTTTTTTTTTTTTTTTGGATATGTAATTAAATTAAAGGATTGAATTGACAAAAGACCCAAAAAAGAATCAGTTCTCTTTCAATATCATTTCATTGGGAAAATAAAATGAATCCAAAGTTGACATTGTTCTCCATTATTTGCCAATTAATTCTTTTTTAAGGGACCTTGTCCCCCACCAAAAAAAAGTCTTTGGGCTTTGTTACATCAACATGCAACTTCAGTGTGATAAAAAAAATCCCTTTTAAATGGAAATTCGCCCCACAAACGCCCCACCACCACCAACTTTAGCGTGATAAAAAAAAATTGCAATTGTTTAGATTTAACATCAACTACTCACAATATAAATAACAAACTATATGTATATCTATATATCTTAAACGGATAAATCATGAGTGATACAGATAATTTGTAGGTTAATATTTTGTGCTTATTTAGCCAAACGGAGCAGTTTCTATATATTTTAGTGGCCAATTCTGTATAAAATAAAACTGAGAACAAAACAGAAAGAAAACAGGAACAAATTTGGTATTATGGCTTCTCGTGCAAAGCAGCTGCAAGAATAACCATCACCACCACAAGTGAAGTCTTGAGCCTAGTCGCATGCGATCCCTGCTTGATCACACTTGCTGATCGGAAGAGCCTGCCGGCAAAATAGGCCACTGAGCAAAATCCCAATGAATGAGGTGATGTTCACGGTCAATATTGACGGGCCTTTGTGGCCAAGTCTCATTATTTTGCTGTCATTTGTACGCGATCTCTCGCTGCTTGGAAATAAAATCTTATTTAATATCGAAAAGAAGAATATAAGAATGACCCAGATCTGTAGTATTTTCCATCTTTCCACTCCATCTTGTACATATTCAATGTCATTTGTTTCTCTTATATGTTATGCTTACCCAGAACATTTTATTAGCCCGGAACATAATTTATTTTGAAACTTTGGCACAGGAAAAAAAGAACGGCGTTAGAATGAAAAGATGGTCATCTTAAAGAAAAGTAACGGTGGAAAATGCCGCTAACCTTGACTGACGGACGACACGATAAAGTTGAGGCAGCAATAAAATAGGTTCATAAAATTTGAACTTTTAACTACTAATGGAATCTAAATCTAATATTGAGAAGGGATATGTGCAGTAGAAGTCATAAAACTTGTCGAAAAAGTATAATTGAGTCTTAAAACTTTTAAAAAGTGCAGTCGCGTTATGGTCTTGATGTTGTTTGACCCCAAACACGTCACTTTAACTTGTCATCTCAATTCAAACACATACTTTTGGGTCTCACTTCTCAACCCTTCGACGTTCGACACCTAGTCTTTGCCTCAAGCGTCATTGTAGCACCCTCGCAACTCCGCCATCTTGGTTTTCCAGATTGTATATGGTTTGACCCTCACTCCCTAGCCCATCTGCAAGACAGATTCAAGCGATCTATACGGATGTGGTTGAGCTCCAAGGTCAGTTTTTTCATCTAGGTTCGTCTAGATTTTGTGTCGTGGTTATACGATGTCGTTATCTTTATCTCTACGTGCGCGTCTGTTAACAATAGTGGATTAGGATTTTTACATGTGGTTGCTAATTGAGTTATACTTTTTCTAATTTTGTAAGGGCCTTTTTGAGCTATACTATAGGGCTCTAAGTTGTTTATGCCACTCATAGTATACTTGCACAATTTTGAGTACTATATTTTACGTATTTGCATATGACCGTGACACATGTAGATGAAAAAGTGTTACTTTCCACTAAGAGAAAACCAACAATGATGATCGATATGCCGATTGATTTCCGCACTCAGATCTGGGAAATTGCTTCTCTGAGCACCCAGGCGTATTCTGTAATTCCAATGAACTTGAAATCTTCTTTTGCAAAAATTCAAAACTACGAAATTGTTCATTGAGACCTCATTGTGGAAACCACAAAGTTTAAGCATTAAATAGCGAGATTTAAAGACCTTTATGTTCAACAAACCAGACAAGGTCATTTTGGCCTTCTAAACTTTTTTTCACTAACTCCTGGTGCTAAGTCAATTTACTGGTCCAAATCAATGGCTTTCTGGCAAAATGTTAAAACACAAAAGTTGTTAAGGATTTGCTGATCTTTCTGTAAAATTTCAGGCAATTCCGAGTTCGTTTGATATTTTGCTCACATTTTATTAAACTTGGGTCCAAACCGGGTCCTATTCTGGACAGTCAGGTTATTTCACTCAATTTCTGGTCAACAGGGTCCGAATCACTCAAAATGGTCTTCATGATGTTTAAAGTTCACATTTCAAGCTTTCTAGTGACAGTTCAATAATCTGAAATGAAATTCATTTGATATGTTAATTGATTGATGACATAATTGCCCAGAATTAACAATTATTGAATAAGTGATCTAATGTGGCTCACTAATTGATTGATTGATTGCTAATCAAGGCCGTAAAAAGACTCATCTAATCAACTAAAATGTAATGAAGTTACACGAATGCATCCCATTGAAGCTAGAGCTTAACAAGCATAAATCATAAGGACAACTCGCCCTCAACAGCAGAAGGAGGTTTTCTAGATATAAATATCAATAGAACAAAAACTGATAAGATTGATAATATTACTGGTAAACCATCGGAAGATTAGATTAGAGTATAATTTGATTATGATTTGATTCTGCCATCGGAAGATTAGATTAAAGTATGATTTGATTCTGCTATCGGAAGATTAGATTAGAGTGGTAGATATAATTTGACTCTGATTATTCCAATTGCAAATAAATTGATCTAGTCAATCTGTCAGATTAGATATTCAGAATATATAACAGGAAATCTAGTTGTCTTCTTAATATAAATAGCATTATGTATTGTAGAATAACAATGTGTATTATGGCTTTCAGTGAAGAATATTCTTCTCATGGAAAATTTATCTTTGAATCGTTGTTTTCTTGAATCCTCTTATTTTCTTTATGGTATCAGAGCTTTATACTGAGAGCCAGTTTTATTATATTTGTCTACACCCTTTTCCTTGAGTTCATCTATTCTTCATCTACACAATCATGGCGGAAAACCAAAATCGAGATACTGATACCCGATACACGTAAATCTCTCAAACTATGTGACTATCAAACTTTCTGAAAGAAATTTCCTTCTATGGTAGACATAATTTCTTCGCTTCATTAGAAGCCAGGATCTATTGGGTTTCATCAATGGTCAAATTCAACCTCCACGATTCAGAATCTTACGCACGAAAGGGGAAAATTCTGAAGATGTCCTTAATCCGGAGTATCAGCAATGGTATCGTATGGACCAACTTGTGTCGTCGTGGATTACTAGATCCGTGTATGAGGATGTGCTGGGACTCATAATTGGTCTTGAATCGGCTTTTGAGGTATGGAATACATTATGTAATCATTTTACTCAGAGATCTGTGGCCAAAGAATTAGAATTAAGGGGTAAGCTTCAATCTTGTCAAAAGTGTAATAGGCCCTTAACCGAGTATTTACATGAGTTCAAATTGATTCGTGACCAGTTAAACGCGATCGGGAAACTGGTCAATGAAATCACAAAGATTTTCGGTGTTTTAGATGGTCTCAGAAGTGACTATGAGACGTTTAAGACAACTATGTATTGTCTCAAACCCGTGCCGAGCTACGAAGACGTTATTGCTCAGCTCGAGAGATATGAAGCGCGACATCAAAATTATTTGTCGAATCAAATAAACCATAATTTGGCATTTACTGGTGAAAAGATTGATTAGTCGAAATTGAGTAGTGAGGCTGATTCGGCTTCATTTAATTCAACATTTGCTTTTGCTGGCCAAAGAAATTTTAATAGAGGTTTTGAATGAATGAGTAAATGGCAGGTTTAACAATAGAGGAAGAGGCTATGGTTTTCGTGAAAGGAGGTTTTGAAATTATCCCAAATCTCATAACTATGGACCCTTAGTAACTTTTGGTGATTCATCTGGTGGTTATCAATCTGGTGGAAATTACAAACCAAATTCATCTTCTCAGAATCAAGGCTTTCGACCCTATGCAAACACTCCAACCAAGGATGCTGATTCAAAGGAGTATCTGCTTGTGGGTGGTAATTCTGCTTCGCAAACAGTTTTATGTGAATAATACGAAACTTCAATGTCAGCTATGCAAGAGGTCAGGACATGACGCTCTACGTTGCTGGTATTGCTTTGATAATTCTTATCAAAGTGAATTGATACCAAATGCCTTAGCTGCTCTTCACTTGGAGGATGATCAAGGAGGAGATTGGTTCTTGGATTCTGGGGCAACAGGTCAAATCACATCATCGACTAGTAATCTCAATTCTTTCTATCCTTACTATGGTTCAGACAAGGTAATGGTAGGGAATGGAGTTTGTTTGCCCATTACCCATATTGGCTCAACATCTTTATCTACCGAACTACATTCATTTCCTTTAAATGAGGTTTTAGTGGTCCCGAAGATTAAGAAAAACTTGATTTCGGTGTCTAAGTTAACTGACGATTATCCCTGCTCACTAATCTTTGATAAACTTGGTGTATCTATTAAGGACCATCTGACGGATTTAGTAATCAATCTAGGAAAGAAATACGATGGCCTTTACAAGGTAAATCAGGCACAAACACAGGTGTGATACTCTCAAAGACAGCAGATCACTGGTAGTGAAGTCTGGCACCTTCGGCTTGGGCACTCAAACTTTCAGATATTAAAGTTTCTGGAGAACAACAAACAAAGAGAATATGTGAAAGTTGCCAGGTTGGAAAAAGTAGCAAGTTGCCTTTCAATATCTCGGAATCTCTAGCTAGTAAACCATTTGAAAAAATCTATTGTGATGTGTGGGGGCCTGCCCCAGTAGAATCTTTTCAGTAATTTAAATTCTATGTAGTCTTCATAGATAGTTTTTCACAATTCTCATGGGTGTATCTAATGAAGAGAAAGTCTGAGTTCTTTTCCATCTTTATCATGTTCCAAAATCTTGTTTAGAATCAATTTGAAATTCGAATTAAATCTTACCAATGTGATGGTGCAAGTGGATTTAATAGCAGCCATTTATTAATCATTTGAATGAGAAAGGAATTAAAATGCTAGTCTCCTACCCATATACGCCGGAACAGAATGGAAATGCCGAAAGGAAACATCGGCACATCGTTGAGTTGGGTCTTTCTATGATCTATCATGCACGAGTACCGTTGATTTATTGGGTCGATGCGTTTCTGACTGCCACATTTCTCATCAATCTGCTGCCATCACCAGTGTTAGGAATGAGTAGTCCGTTTGGTAAGCTCTTTGGTAAAAAGCCTGACTATGGGTTTCTTCGAGTCTTTGGGTGCGAGTGCCATCCACACCTTAGACCGTATGGTGCAACAAAGTTTGATCCACGCTCATTACCCTGTGCTTTTCTTGGGTATAGTCAGAGACATAAAGGTTATCGATGTCTTTATCCACCAACAGGAAGGGTATATGTAAGTCGTCAAGTGATGTTTGATAAGACGAGATTCCCATTTTCTGATAAATTGGGGACTATTTTTCCTGGGCATTCATAGTTGTATCATACTTGGTTACATGGGATTAAATTCTTTACTAGACAATCTGGAACAACAGTGAGTGAAGGGAAAATATCACAACACCCGAGCGTGGGATTTCTATTTGATGATAACAGCCCTGGACAACAAAATTATGAGTCACTTAATGAGACAAACGTGCAGCAACCACAATTGGGTTCACAAGAACCATGCATAGACTGTGAAACACATGAAGAAGCAATAGTCTCTGTCTCAAGTGATTTACCAGTTCCATCCACTCAACAGCAATCTACTCACCCAATGCAAACAAGGTTGAAATCAGGAATAAGGAAGCCCAATCCGAAGTATGTTCTCTCCATAGCCCGTGAGATTCCAAAGGAGCCGAAAACAGTTAAAAGAGCACTAAGTCATCCGGGTTGGAGGAAAGCTATGATAGATGAATTGGAGGCTCTCGAATTAAATCAAATATGTGAGCTAGTACCAAGATCTTTAGATATGAATATCGTTGGATGTAAGTGGGTGTTCAAAGCCAAATTGGATGCGGAAGGAAACCTTGATAAACTGAAAGCACGATTAGTGGCGAAGGGGTACCATCAAGAGGAAGGTGTTGATTTCGTCGAAACTTTCAGTCCCGTGGTTAAACAGGCAACCATGAGAATTGTTCTCTCCGTGGCAATTGTTAAAGGATGGTTTATCCATCAACTAGATGTGAAGAACACATTTCTTCATGGGTTATTAAATGAGACAGTGTTTATGGAACAACCATCGGGCTTTGTGAGTTCTACGATGCCTAACTCGGTTTGTTTACTCAAGAAGGCACTATATCGCTTAAAACAAGCTCCGCAAGCTTGGTTTGAAAAATTCAGCAACTTTTTGTTGGAATGGGGATTTCATTGCAGCTTTACCGATCTGTCGTTATTTGTTCTTCACACGGGTCAGCACACCTTGGTATTATTATTATACGTTGATGATATTATTTTGACCGGCAGTTCATCATCTCTACTTCAGGAATTAATAGACTTTAAGTAGAAATTTTTCTATGAAATATCTTGGACGACTTCACTATTTTCTCGGTATCGAAGCCAAGTTTACTGGTCCGGATCTATTTTTAACACAATCTAAATATGCTGGTGATTTGTTGCAGAAAGTAGAAATGCAAGATAGTAAGCCGATTGAGACCCCATTGCCTATCAAAACTCATCCAACGATACAAGACATGGAACCTTTTCATGATCCTCACTCTTTTCGAAGTCTTGCGGGTGGATTACAATATCTCAAAATTACAAGACTGGACATCTCTTATTTAGTAAATCAAATCTGTCAGAAAATGCATTCTCCTACGAATGGTGATTTCAAACTATTAAAATGGGTGTTGCGGTATGTAAAAGGAACTCAGCAATCGAGGCTTTATCTTCACTCTAAAAGCGCACTAAATATATATGGGTATGCGAACTCTGATTGGGCTAGCTGTTCTGAGACTCGGAGGTCAACAACCGGGTTTTGCACTTTCTTGGGATCAAATATCATTTCATGGTCTGCAAAAAGGCAAGCGATAATGTCAAGATCATCAATGGAGGCTGAATATAGGGCCTTGGCTTCTGCCACAGTGGATCTTACATGGGTCTCTTTTGTATTGAGAGATTTGGGTATTCCGCTCAAGGGGCCGACTTTGCTTTATAGTGATAATCGCTCAGTCATTTCATTAACAGCGAATCCAGTCCTTCATGCAAGGACAAAGCACGTGGAGATTATTTTCATTTTGTTCGAGAGAGAGTCACTTTCAAGTTACTTGAAGTCCGCTATGTTCCCGCTACTCATCAACTTGCTGACATATTTACAAAAACTTTACCGCGCTTTGATCATTGCAGGCTACAATACAAACTAGAACTAGGTTTTCCACCTAATCCCAGTTTGAGGGAGGCTGATAAGATTGATAATATTATTGGTAAACTATCGGAAGATTAGATTAGAGTATAATTTGATTATGATTTGATTCCGCCATCGGAAGATTAGATTAGAGTATGATTTGATTCTGCTATCGGAAGATTATATTAGAGTGGTAGTTATGATTTGATTCCGATTATTCCAATTGTAGATAAATTGATCCAATCAATCTGTCAGATTAGATATTCAGAATTTTTTATTAGGAAATCTAGTTGTCTTCTAATATAAATAGCATTATGTATTGTAGAATAACAGTGTGTATTATGGCTTTCTAATAAAGAACAATTTTCTCCTTGGAAATTTATCTTTGAATCGTTGTTTTCTTGAATCCTCTTATTTTTTTAAAAACGAGTGACGAATGCCCGGAGTGCCAAAACTTGGTAAAGAATGACACTTAAGTGTCAAAAGTTAGGAAAGTGATACTTAAGTGCCAAAATCGAGCAAAATGGATCACTTAAGTGTCAACGTCAAAAAAATCCTGTCAAAATGCTGATGTGGTGATTTTCTAGCGAGGTAAGTGCAAAACGACATCGTTTTGCACGCTGAAATAGCTAGACAAATGCAAAAACGACGTCGTTTTGCTATTGACGTAGTAAATAATTAATATAAAAATTAATTAAATTAAATTTAAAACTAAATTTATTTAAAACATTTAAAAATTTTATTTTAAAAAAAAAAAAAAGAGGAAGAAGGCGGCTGAGGGCTAAGCCCTCGCCGCTGCCGCCGCCACCTCCTCGCCGTCGCCGAGAAGGGCGACGATTGTGGGAGAAGGGTTGGCCTAGGTCGCCGGGCCTTAGCGGGGCCCGGCGACGGCGAGGAGGTGGCAATGGTGAGGGCTCAACCCTCAACCGCCTTCTTCCTCCCTCCTCCTTTTTTTTAAAATTATTATTTATTTTTTATAATTTAATTTAATTACTTTTTATATGAAAATTCAAATCCACACAAAAACGACGTCGTTTTTACATTTTTTTACTGAGTCAACTCTCCGGCAAGCCACATAAGTAAGAAAAATAATAAAAAATTACCACGTAAGATTTCCGATGGGATTTGCCGGAGGTGACACTTACGTGTCTCACTTTTCAAAAAAAGTGGCACTCAAGTGTCATTTTCCTAACTTTTTGCACTTAAGTATCATTTCGTGCCAAGTTTTGGCACTTAAATGTCCTTTTGTACCAAGTTTTGGCACTTGGGGTCTACTTCTTCCGAACAAAAACCTCTAAAGGCCCAACAAAAGCAAATGAGCTACTCCATCTCCCTCTCTTGGAACAAAAAGACATCCAATGTTTTTTTTTTTTTTGAAATTCAATTGTTTTCACTTTCAAGAAGATGGCCCATAGGCAAATGTGCCTCCAAAGCACTTCTCTTCAACAATACATTGGGAGAGAGCTTAAGAATTAGCATGTTGAGAATTCACAAGGAATGGGATGAAAAAAGCAATGTTGTAGTAGAACTATGAAGTACACATATGAGTAGCACTACTATATTAATTCCGGTTATCTTGGAACTTCTGGATGTTTCTCTGGTTTTTATTTAAGCACATACAAGCCATCTCTGATTTCTCTTTCCACAATTGTTTTTAAGATGTTTTGGTGATTGTAACTAGGAGTTGGACAATTCAAAAGAAATAGCATAAAGAAGATTGGAAAAAGGAAAAGACAAAGAAAAGGGCACAATCTATAAACCAAATTAAACCTACTTTGGTAAAGAACTCCTTCACATAGATGGTAAAAAACCAGATTAAATTGGCATAGACTGTAATCAACCATTGAACCATAAGCGACTCTCGCATTTGTGACAACAGTTACCTAGAGGAGTCAACGACAGAGGATCGCCGCAAAGAAGCACAAAGGCCTTGAGGCGAGGACGGAAGTGTCAAGGAGATTCTGACACGGAACCTACAACACAGACACAAAATCAAACTTCAGGGCCTTTGGACAATTGCGAAACAATGATGAGAAAGAGAGAGCGATTGAAGAAACTCATCGTCGTCAACCAAGAGGAGATGAGGTAGGCTTGTCTCAAAGGCTAAAGAAGACAGTACGAGGAGGAGGAGGGTCGATGAGGGCCATGTGAAGTGAGAGTCAATGAGGAGCACGAGTAGAATGGTTATTATGCACGCCTTTAATGTTTCTTCTTCAACCTGCTACACACTACATGTTCGTCAAAATGTCTAAACCAAGCTAGTGTAGCCTTTCGACTCCGAGCTACTCTGAAATCTCATAAAACTTTTTATCTTTTAATGAAAAGAGATCTTCAGTTGATTAGTAAAACATGTCTCCCTCTAGAATCAATGGGTTAATGAAATCGAACATGCATATTCCCTTTTATATATGCTTCTCGTTCGTTGATGTGCTGGCTGTGATATTGGCTCTTCGGCGTTTATTTGTGTGGAATGCCATGCTTAGTTTCTAGAAGTTTATGTTCGTGAATAGCTCCCTCAATCTCGCAAGCTCTCTTGCTTAGTTCCTGTGTGTTCTTGTAATATCACGGTCTTGAATGTTGAGTGATCGGCGTTGGGATGTGTGGCCGGTGGCAGCCATTAATGTGGGGGTGGGGATGGTCAACAATGGAGGTCGGTGGATGGTGGTCCGATTATCAGAAGTAGCCGGCACTGAAGGTCCGGTGACAGACATATGTAGATTTATGGTGATATAAGGGGTTCATGTTCCGGTGTTTCAGCTCTGTGTGCCCTCGATTTGCGTCGTGAAAAGATGATGGTGGGCAGTGCGTGGAAGAAGAGATGGCAAGTGGGAGCTTAGATTAAGTTTGTTGGATTAGGGTCTATCTAGACTGTTGGGCTTGAATTGTTTTATTTAATATTAGGTTCTAGTTTGTGGCTCACTTCTTTTTGAAAGTTTGGATTATGACTTAGTATGTATGAGTTTAGGCTTAACTCTAGTGAGGCTTTTTGGGCTTGACTTAGCATGGTTAGACTTTGACTGGGCTTGTTCTTTTGCGAAAATTCAAAGCTACAAAATTGTTCATTGAAGTCTTATTTGGAAAACCACATAATTTGAGGGTTAAATAGCAAGACTGGCCTTTATGTGCAATAAGTCAATTTGGCATTCAAAACTGTTTTTCACTGACTCCTGGGGCTAAATCTATTTACTGGTTGAAATCAAGGGCTTTTTAGCAAAATGTTGCACGAAAGTTGTTAAGGATTTGTTGATCTATCTGCCTGTAAAATTTCATACAATTCTGAGTTCATTTGATATTTAAACCCCCCCCCCCCATTTTATTAAATTTGGGTCGAAACCATGCCCAATTTTGAACCATCAGGTTATTTCATTCAATTTTGGGTCAATAGGGCCCGAGTCTCTCAAAATGGTCTTCATGACATTTGAAGTTCACATTTCAAGCTTTCTAATAACACTTGAATTATTTTAAATGGATTTCATTTGATATGTAAATTGATTAATGACATTATTGTCCAGAACTGACAATAATTCAACAAGTGATCCAATGTGGCTCGCTAATTAACCGAAGGCCCATCGGACCATGACTCATGAAAGACTTTCTTCATCATGAAAAAGCAGAGCATGGCCGCCCCCAATCTTCAACCCGACCCCTTTCTTCTCCTCTCATGCGCACACGCAGACAGACGGACACTCGCACGCACCGTTCTTCTCTCCTGAAAGGGGAGCAACAACGACAATACGGACGAAAAGGCGCAAGGCCAGTGAAGCAGTGGAGAGAGGACAAGCGTCCAAGCAATTAGGGCTGTCCAAAAAGCCCAACCCGAACCCGAAAATTTTGGTATTTTATGATCAGGTCTTATTATTGTTCCAGTAAACAATTAAAAAATAGGTAGGTACTTGTCTTGGGTAAGGTTAGGCTCTTTATATTATTCAGCCCAAACATGTCACTTTAACTTACACACTCTCGGGTCTCACTTCTAGCCTTTTTATGTTCGACACCCAATCTCTACCTCTACCGTCTTGGTTTCCTAGGTCGTATTAGGGGTGATTGGATCTAGGGTAGGTAAGTTCCAAACCTGAGTCCTATACCTAACTCGGTTAGAATCGATTTCCCTTTTTTGGATCCTGTATCCAATCCTATTTGTAATGTACCTTGTTTCTGGAACTACATTGTTTTCCGGTCCGATTTCAGAGTCAACCCAGTTTTTACTAGAATTTATTTTGCAATCGTCCGATATCCTATACGACTTCAAATTTTACATTAATATGCGAGAAAACAACGTAAACCTCCTAATTTGTATCGAAACATTAAGCACAAGTACATGTAATCAATAAATGCATGAACTTTTTGACTAAACAAAAAATTAAAGATTCGCAAGGCTAATTATAATAAACAAATATCATAAGGCAAAGCAAAAATTCTATGCGATGTATGATGCAATCATGAGCCGATGGGGGAGGGAAGCAAGTGAGGAAGAGTAATGATGAAGGAGGATCGATGTACGAGAGGAAAAACACAATTCTAATATTAGAAATCAAGGGAAAAAAGATAGAGTTTTAGACTTTTGGGCTAACAAAATTGATTCGATCAATCCAGTTCCCGAGTGGGTATTCACTTAGAATCGAGAATCGGACCGGTTCTAAATTTTGGGAATCGGTTCCTGAATTGGTTTAAATGGGAATCGGTTCTTGGATTTGTTTTCCAAGTTGGCCGATTTAGTTCTTGTGTAGACCCGTGCAGTTGCACACCCCCAGATTGCATATGGTTTGACCCTCTCTCCTTAGCCCATTTGCAAGACGGGTTCTAGCAATTTGTACGGATGTGGTCATCCTCCAAGGTCAGTTTTTCGATCTAGGTTCCCCTATATCTTGTGTTGGGATTATGCAATGTCATTATCTCCATCTTTGCATGCGCGTCTGTCGATGATGGTGGATCATGATTTTCACATGTGGTTGTTAATTGAGTGATACCTTTTCTAATTTTCTAAGGGCCTCTTTGAGCTATACTATGGGGCTTTAAGTTGTTTATGCCGCTGATAGCATACGTGCGCAATTGTGAATACTATACTTAGTCAAGGCCACTTAATTTTCCTCAATGAATTACTTCTGTTATTTTTTTAAATTACTTTTGAATATCTTTCATAAAAAAATTGATTATTTTTTTTTTGTGCCAGATAATTTTCTTGATTAGTTAAAAAAGGGGGAAAAAAAAGAAGGAAGAAAAACCGGGCCAACCGGGTCCCGACCCGGCCCGAGCCCGGTCCTAACTGGCCATGGGAGTTGGCGCCAGGGTTTTAAAAGCGAAGCGAGCGATGGGATGGTCCTAAAACCCTAGCCTCCGCCATGGGAAGTGGAGGAGGAGGAGGAGGAGGAGGAGGTCGCAAATCCTCGAGACTCTCTCCCGAAAACCCTCGCTTCAAGCAGCAGAAGCAGCCGACGAAGAAGAAGAAGAAGAAGACCGACCGGAACGTCGACGCCGGCCGCGAAGAACCGACGCCGAGCAGCGGGGACACGGCGGGGCGGCCGCCGGCGTCGGCTTCGGAGCAGCTCGGCTTCTTCCTCGCTCAGTACCAGTCGGCCAACGGCATCCACCTCTCTTCTCTCGAGCTCGATTCCATCAGAGGTCCGTGCCTTTTGCTCCCGCGTCGTCTCGTCGTCGTTTCTACCGGGTCTCTCTCTCTCTCTCGCGGCCTTGGCTGATTCGTGAATCGATCGCGGTCTGCGAGTACATTTCCCTTCCGCGCATTTGGGAAGATTTATGATGCTGTTCGTTTCTCGAGTTGCCGGTTCTGTCGTGTCGGAGGGTTTTATTCGTGTCGCACAGCCTATGCTAATGATTGAATCGTGCTAAATGCTCATTTTGTTTTTGACTCTTTAAGATTTATCTGATGAGGAGGTGCTTCATTGTACGAATACGCAGACACATGCATTCTGGAGTTATCTCGGAGCCCCGAACCAGATGTTAATGCTTTGGAGAAACAGATAAAGGCGGCTTTTGGCACATCATGGAAGGGAGTGCTCTATGAGGGAACTCTTGATCAAGGGAAAATCGATCCGGGAAGTCCAGCTGTCATTGCCATCACGGCATCCGCCATCAGAACGATAGAGATTCTAAGGTCTGGTTACTTCTCTCCTTTCCCCTTCTTACAAGGAACTAATACCTTCTCCAAGACCTGAGAACTTCATGGCTTCTAAACTGAGATGGAATTGGAGCAGTATTAGGCCCTTCAATTTGCAACATGAACCATTTTTCCGAGTGGTTAATCCTGTTGGATATATGACTATCCGCATTGAGCATATTTTTACGTGTTTTGTATGCAAAGTCATTTCTTAAACATGTTGCACGTATGTGCTCTGTAGCTCTTTTTTCTTTTTGTTTAATCATTGTTGGTCAATCTGTGTTGTACATAGAATTTGGCATGATCAATTTATAAGATGACAAAATGATTTCAAACCTCTAGCAATAATATAGCATGATTATTTAATACTTTTATTGGACGCTAACACTTTCATTCTATTTCTTTTAGGGGCTTGAGGTCATTGACGAGGGAATGCCATGCAGCCAAGTTGTTCTCAAAGCATATAAAAATAGAGGAACAGGTATGTTATCCATAATTAGCTCTGTTCAGCCGCTCTGAATGCCTGTGAGTGTTCATGCATTACTTGGTTATTGATAGTACCATGTGGGTTTTTACGTGTTCATGATTATTGCCTTCAAGTTTGTGAGTGGAACATTCTGCAGATGTGATATTTTTTAAGAAAGCATATGGAAAAGTAATTGTTTTTGCATTTGATTTCAGTTCTCTGCTTCCATTCTTTCCATAGCGTGGATACATTGGGGGTCATTGGTGCAATTATGATTTTGATGTGATCTATTCTCATATATTGTACTTCCAAGTTCAGCCATTTGCCCCATGTAATGCACCTTAATGATCATAAAAAGCTAGCCCTGTTCTCTGTATTCTCTTTTTTCTTTTCCAGATAGGTTTAGTACGTTGAGGGAGATGTACCTTTATATGTCGAGGACTTCAATGCAGAGCCCTCATGGGATGTGCCCATTCTCTTGCTTTATGTAGCTCAGGAAGCTCTTAATAGTGCTTATTAGAATATGTTCTGCCCTTTACAATCTAACTCTTCTATTCTTTGAGTTAGTTCTTATACTAAATATCTGGATTAGGTGGCTCCCCTCCTACTAATTAGAATTGCTAGAATGGATGAACGCATGCAAGATTCTTCATACTTATGAAATTTGATGGAGTTTTATCATCGTACTTCGCAATGCTATTGTTGTGGGACATGTTACAATTGTACAACATGCTTTGAAGTTGAGGTAAAATACCTATAAAATTTTGTCATTTTCTAAATCTGGCCATATCTGAAGTACTTGGATATGCATGTGAACTTCTTTTGATCTACCTGATCTTAAGTTGTTTCTGTTATTCCAAAATATCTTTTTGAGCGCCCACATTATCTTCCCTCTTGTTTTTCCTGGTTTTCTTGTTTTGTGCCAGTTCAAAGTTTGGGATATGATGCCACCACAACAGTATAATCTAAGGCAGCAGCATTGCTGAGTACATTTTTTGCACGTCAGTCTGATCCCAACTTCCTAGTGCTTTGTTTTCTATTTATGTTCCTCATGCCCATCTGTTTTTCTTCTTTCTCCCCATTCTTGGGATATGCTTGTGAACTTCTTTTGATCTACCTGATCTTAAGTTGTTTCCGTTATTTGGAAATATTTTTTTGAGCACCCACATTATTATCCCTCTGGGTTTTTTCTGGTTTTCTTGTTTTGTGCCAGTTTAAAGTTTGGTATATGATGTCACCACAATGTAATTATCTAAGGCAGCAGCGTTGCTGAGTACATTTTTTGCACGTCAGTCTGATCCCAACTTCCTGGTGCTTCTTTGTTTTCTATTCATGTTCCTCATGCCCATCCATTTTTCTTCTTTCTCAACATTCTTGGGATATGCTTGTGAACTTCTTTTGATCTACCTGATCTTAAGTTGTTTCTGTTATTCCAAAATATCTTTTTGAGCACCCACATTATCTTCCCTCTGGATTTTTCTGGCTTTCTTGTTTTGTACCAGTTCAAAGTCTGGGATATGATGCCACCACAATGTAATTATCTAAGGCAGCAGCGTTGCTGAGTACATTTTTTGCACGTCAGTCTGATCGCAACTTCCTAGTACTTTTTAGTTTTCTATTTACGCGCCTCATGCCCATTCATTTTTCTTCTTTCTCCCTATTCGTGGGATATGCTTGTGAACTTCTTTTGATCTACCTGATCTTAAGTTGTTTCTGTTATTCGGAAATATTTTTTTGAGCACCCACATTATTATCCCTCTGGGTTTTTTCTGGTTTTCTTGTTTTGTGCCAGTTTAAAGTTTGGGATATGATGTCACCACAATGTAATTATCTAAGGCAGCAGCGTTGCTGAGTACATTTTTTGCACGTCAGTCTGATCCCAACTTCCTGGTGCTTCTTTGTTTTCTATTTATGTTCCTCATGCCCATCCATTTTTCTTCTTTCTCAACATTCTTGGGATATGCTTATTCTTTTGATCTACCTGATCTTAAGTTGTTTCTGTTATTCCAAAATATCTTTTTGAGCACCCACATTATCTTCCCTCTGGATTTTTCTGGCTTTCTTGTTTTGTACCAGTTCAAAGTCTGGGATATGATGCCACCACAATGTAATTATCTAAGGCAGCAGCGTTGCTGAGTACATTTTTTGCACGTCAGTCTGATCGCAACTTCCTGGTACTTTTTAGTTTTCTATTTACGCACCTCATGCCCATTCATTTTTCTTCTTTCTCCCCATTCTTGGGATATGCTTGTGAACTTCTTTCGATCTACCTGATCTTAAATGTTTCTTTTATTCCGAAATATTTTTTTGAGCACCTGCATTATCTTCCCTCTGGTTTTTGTGGTTTTCTTATTTTGTACCAATTCAAACTTTGGGATATGATGCCACCATAATGTTATTATTTAAGGCAGCAGCATTGCTGAGTGCATTTTTTGCACGTCAGTCTGATCGCAACTTCCTGGTGCTTCTTTGTTTACCATTTATGCTCCTCATGCCCATCCATTTTTCTTCTTTCTCCCTGTTCTTGGGATATGCTTGTGAACTTCTTTTGATCTACCTGATCTTAAGTTGTTTCCGTTATTCCGAAATATTTTTTGGAGCACCCACATTATCATCCCTCTGGTTTTTTCTGGTTTTCTTGTTTGGTGCCAGTTTAAAGTTTGGGATATGATGCCATCACAATGTAATTATCTAAGGCAGCAGCATTGCTGAGTAAATTTTTTGCACGTCAGTCTGATCCCAACTTCCTGATGCTTGTTTGTTGTCTATTTATGTTCCTCATGCCCATCCATTCTTGGGATCAATAATTCCTCATCATCACCGGCTTGTTGATGCTATGGGTTGACTTATTGTATCAGATTCTATTTCGAATTGGGCTTCATTGTTTTGAATTTCAAAGATGGAATAAGTGCGTGAATAGAAGTCGAATAGTTGCACGTCATAGCTCTATTAAAGTCAGGATATATCAAAATACTTCCATGATAAACCCATCATTTAGATGCTGGTGATAACCATGAGGACACATTTGCTTTTATTATGCTCATATGACCTATATACAGTTCTAAATGGTGAACTATGCCTAATCATCATCAGCCTAGTTGCTGACATTAGCGGCAGGTTATTGCTTTGGCTATAATTAGATTTGTCCCTCTGCTTGCCCAAGGAGCAAATTTTAAACCTCAAACTGGACCTCGAAATTCCTCTCTCTCTCTCTCTCTCTCTCTCTCTCTATATATATATATATATTCCTATGTGTACTAATGTAATGGCTATAACTCCTTGCTACTGAAAAGCAACTGCAATATACACAACATGTGCACACGATTTGTTTTTTTGTTAAGTATTGTAATTGTTCTTGTTTGTTCTCAATCAGAGTTGGATAAGTTGTACTTGGGATAAAATATTCATTCTTCTCTTTTTTGCTTATCATCATCGTTTCTTCAATCAGATGCTTATTAGTTTCAGATGCACTGAGCGCGAATTGTATGTGCTTTTTTACTTCAATACTTTTGGAATGTCACTCTGCGCATCTTGATCATTGGCACAACATGGGATGCTCAGTTGGTTCCGTTATATTGACTCCTAGTCAGGGAGAACAGGATGATTTATTTCCTCCACGTCTTTTCTAGTTCCTTTAATATGAGGAGCAGTTTCTTTTTGCATATGTACATACATAAATATATTTATTTCATTTTGGTGGTTCTTTATTAGTGAGAACTATTGAGTTGTCTTTCTTTATCCTATCTCGTTGCTTCTAGAGTGGAATTGTATCTGTAAATTCTACCTGTTTAGCTTTAACTCTGGGATTATCTAAGCATACTTTGGATATTTGGTCCCTGCAGGTCGCCATGTTAAAGAACCGTGTCAATATTGCATGTGGTACTCCAAACAGGTTTGTGTTTCTTTAAATTGATTATTTGTATAACTGGAAATTCCAATTGGAGTGTGAAAATACTGGAAAAAGTTCTCATCTTAAAAACAAAGTTGGTCCTATTCCTTGTCAATGAGTAATCAAAAAGTCTAAAAGATTTTGACTGAGGCTAGGAGTGGGAGCACAGGTTTATCCATTGATTCCATGAAGAATTGCTTGCTCAATTTAGCAATCTAGGTCCTTCTCTGAATGCATTGGGACATGCATGAAATTACATTGAATACAGTTGAACTCCCATTGCGAAGTCAAAATTAGTTCAATGCCTTTAGCTCGATAAGGCTTGATGGTGCACCTCTGGCATTAGTATTGTCCATGCCTCAAACCTGGTAATTGATTGCTGGTGGACCCACATGAGTCCTGAAATCAGAACTGTTGTGAAGAGTGCACCCCTGAACATTAGGAGCATGCCTCTCATTGTGAGAAGCATGCTCATGACCTTAGGGAGCTTGCCTCTCATCGTGAAGAGCATGCTTATGACTTTAGGGAGCGTGACCATGATCTTGAGGGGCATGTCCGTAAGGGGGTCACCCGTGGCCCTGAAGAGCACATGCCTGTGATGCCAACAAGCATGCCTCATGCTCAAAGGAGCATGCCCCGCCCTGAACAGCTGAGTTTTTTCCCCATCTTTGAAGGTACTGTTTGATACTATTAGATATTGATTATAGTAGATTGAAGTTGAACCAAATACAAAGGTTCCAACACTAGTCTGTTTATAGTAATTGTTCAGGTACTTTTGAAGATGATCGGTGGCTCTGTCTGCTTTTGGCTCCTAATTGACTAAACTGAATGATGGAGTGGCAAGGCCGATAATTTCTCTCTTTTAGTATTAGGTTGAAAGAAATGCTAATTAATGTCAATGAGGCAGATTTGGGTTTGGCTGAAGTTGTACAGTCAACCCCCAACAATGCCAAGACTTGAGTTAGGTTATGAAATGGAATGTCAAACCTAGCTCATTTATGTAACCTATAACCTCAATCAGTCTGAAGCCCATCAAAATATAGTTCTCCAGTTGATGTTCTTGAGTAAATAATTTGTTACCTCAGATAGACACATTAGTTCAAAGTTTCTGGGATCCTCTGACAAAGCATTATCATTCCTTATTTATGATTCACGACCTGCTTTCTTGATGATGACACTGATCTGATTGCAGAATAAAGAAACTAATTGACATTGAAGCATTGGGGCTTAATCGCTTATCAGTAATATTGCTTGACATGCACACTGATGTGAAGGGCTATTCCCTTTTAACACTTCCACAAATCAGGTACATGTTTTGCTTGATTGCGTGCCCTTGAACCTCCATTCTCATGCATTCTTGAGTGTAGTTCTCATTCATATGGATTTTGTGTTGCAGAGATGAATTCTGGGATTTGTATAAGAACTACTTTCATGAACGGGTAGTTGAAGGAAATCTGCGAATTTGCCTCTTTGGTCCGATAAATATCAAGAATGAAATAAAGGGTAAAAGTAGAGTCCACGATGAATAGGCAGCTACTTGTAAAGCAGCAAAGTGTAAACATTGTATGCCATTTCTTTGCTATCTAAATTTTTTTAAGTTTAGTTTGTGAATGCTCTCTTCTGGTATGGTCCTCTTTCCCCTGAATACGATAACATTTGGGTCTACCTTGCATGAGATCCTAGTAGCATGAAACCTTGTCAGCAGATACGAGGGGTTGAAGTCCAATCTCTGGAAGCCATAAACAGCTTTGCTCTATGAAATCTTGGGTGCTATAAATGGAAGGACCCCCAGCCCGAGTTGCCGCGGAGCTCGCAAAGAGGCTGGGTTAAGCTCCCAAGTCAAAACTCAGTCCTTGCCTATTTCGTGCTGCTAGATTACGTAGTTGAACCCTTTGCTTGAGTGGTGAGCTCAAGCACTAGAATGAGCACCGCTCAAGCACTAGAATGAGCGTCGTGATGGGACCTCAAGTCTCGACTCGGCCAATCGTGGCAGCGTTTGCCAACACCGGCCACCCTTTGCTAGTGGTGGCACTGGCTGCCATTATCATCTACTCCCCTTCAAGGGATAAAAGTTCTTTCCTATAAAGAAAGAAAATTTTTATTCGCGAGTGCCTCTAGGTTCTTTTTAGGCAATCGAAACAAAGTGTACGTTGCAACCTTCGATTTATCCTACTTCTTCATAAAAAGTGTCGTCGAGTTTCTTTTTCAGCTTTTCCTTTGTATTATAGCAATGAGGATAATCTACCAGACTTGTAAATGGGGAGTATAACATCTATCATCAAAGTTATACTTTAAATTTTTGTGGATTTCAGTCAAATTCATCAGTTGCGCAGAAAAGAGGGAAAGAAAAGGAAAAAAGAAAAGAAAACAAAAGAAACGAAAAAGGAGAAAAGATAAGAAAATTCATAGGATTCATAAAATTACTTAAAAAAAAAGATAAGTTTTGAGTAAATTTCCATGTCAAATTGCCTTTATATAGGACAGCAGATGATAATTGAAACATCACATTAATAATTCCAAGTAATAATTAGTTGAAAAAACTAAATTGAAATATAATGCAAATGTTAAAAATTACATTGAAACCATTGAGAGTATTAGCATTAACATTGAAATCCGCACAATAGATTTTGAATCTAAATAATAACCACATTTATCCACATACCTTCGCTATCATGTTGTTGCTGAAAGATTTCAGGAGAAAAATCCTCGAACCGATGTAGTAGTTCATGCCATGAAACAAGTAATTGCATGAAAAGGTTTCAATTGTTTGATTTTGCTGCTCAAAGGAACTGAATATATGGATTTGATTTACTATTTCAAAATTATGGATAAAGACAAAGCTCATGAACTTTTTCAAGTTTTATTATACAACTTTTGTTTTTTTAATGTGCAATGTTTGTACCTCTATCCTGTTACATATCTTTTTGTAACTTTTCCTAAGTGGACGTGTTTGTGGTTCTTTGGTTCATAATATTTCTTTAAAACTGTTAGTCTAAGTTAATAGTAAGCTTCTTTTCTTCCATTGTTAGTAATTACCTAAATGATCGTGACTTTCCTTTTGCTCACACAAACGCACGCACGCACTCAACTTATACTATGCACAGCATAAAGAAGTTGAAAATCACCACCATGAGCGATCTAGGGTTGAGTTTCACTTTGAAATCACCACCTCTGAGGACAACCGTACGTTGCGGAATATGCATGGAAGATGTTCCATCGATCTCAATCTTCAAGACCTCGGAGAGGTGCGATCACTCCTTCTGCAGTCATTGCATGTTCTCATACGTTGTGGAGAAATTGACAATGGAGTGGTGAACGTGCGATGTCCCGGGTTGAATTGCGAGGTGATGCTAGATCCTCTTACCTGCAAACCACTTGTCCCGAGCATATGGTTCACACGATGGTGGGACCCTCTGTGCTAATCGGCCGTCTAGGGTTCGCAAAGGGTTACCGTCCGAACTTGAGCTGCAGGGAGATGATTATAAACGAGTGTGGAGGGGACAGGGCTGTGGGGAGATTCAGGTGTCCCAGTTGCAATCGAAGCGGCTGTTTCCAGGACGATAATAATCGTCTGCTGAAACGTCTCGCGGTGAGGCAGCGGTGGAAGCGGTCTACGAACTGTAAGATTTATGTGGAGCGCCGTCGAAGTTGCACGAAGATGATGTGCAGGTAGGTGAACTTCTTTTCCCTCCCTCCATGAAAGAATTCGTGCGTTTTGATTTGCCCTTTAGGAAACCTAAAATCCTCATCGTTCAGTGATGAAGGTGAGTACAATCCTTTGAGAAGTTTTAACCCCAATGGAGGTTAGGATAACTTTCCAGTCCACTAGTTTTATTTGCCTTTTCATACAAAGGACCCCAAAAAATAGACAAGAAGAATCAAACAAAGGAAAACCAAGTGGAAACAATCAAGCGGTACATTGGTTTTTTTTTTTTTTTTTTTTTTTTTTTTAACTTTGTATTATTTGAATTCGAGTTTTATTTTCTTCTTTTTTTTCGACAATTGAAGGTAATCTTTGGAGTTTTGATTGACCTTACATTCATTCATGAATATATATTAGATATGGATGTAACTGTGGATGCATGAATACGCAAGAGCACGTAAAATCTGGCTGGCTAACTCAGCTGATATATGTTAGATCTCAGTACTACGAAAACAACATGGAAAAGGACCCTCAAGTGTCGGTTTTTAATGCAGATGTCGAACTGAATTTTGCTATGGATGCGGGCGAAAGGGAGGTCACTCTTGGACATGCCTAGAACGGGAAGACATGAACATACGCGCGGCCATACATTTGTTGTGCCATTACTGCTGTTGCGGCTGAGCAGAGAAAATATCAGGTGGCCCCGGGCAGGCACGAAGTTCTAAGATGGTCCATCTAAATTCGGAAACTGCATAGGAATTTGCATTATTCGGTGGGAGTCTCGCTATTTCTCGCGACGTGATTGGCTGTCATTAGGACCAAAAATTAAAAATGATGGTTTGTATCACATATAAAAATGTATGGATTGAAAAATAATTTACATATAAAAATGTAAATGTTTAGACATAAATTTTTGTTGATGATGAAAGCAATTTCTATTGGCTAATTATTTCAAGTGATACAACAGATTATTTTTTTGGATAAATGTTTTCCAAAACATTTATTTTTGGTGAAACAAATAAAAAGAGAGCAGGGGTGGCATGGGTCCTAGGACATACCAACAATGTGTGCGACCCAAGGCTTAAAAAGATGATTGAATCACCACATCGGCAATTTCAAGTGATAAGAATTTATGCTCTTATGACGGCGACTTTGTCGGTGGATAAAGGATACTAATGGATTATTACTGTTGTTTTTTATTGGACAGATGGAGTCTGGGGTTTATCTGATTTTGGCGTCGTACTATTGCCAGACTTTGAGTCATCTTGAAGGTGCTTGTATATATAATTCAAGGCTATTTGTTCTCCGTTCAAGGGAGGGGGGAAAAATAAAAGAAGAGAGGAGAAAAGGTTTTCATTGTCGAACGAGGGGAACTCAACATAGTATATGAATTATTATTATTGAGAAGAATATTATTAGAACCATCATCTTTTTTTGGATTATGGGGAGATGATCACAAGACAAGTTATCAAAAACTAAAATTGAAATTGAAAAGGGTACACGAACTAAATTTTATTTGACTTGTTTTTGGGGCTTAACCAAGGCCGATATAGTTTTTGGGCCCGTCACCTTGCAAAGGGTTGATCTACGAGCATCGCGATTGGATACGATAGTTTGATGCATGCTAATTACTCCGTTAGTGATCCGCTTACGCAATGGAAGCATGGATTTTTTTTTTTCCCCTAATTCTCACGGGGCATGCATTGTCATTTCGTGATTATAATTTCAGCGAATGGAATTTTGAAGGTGTTGATATTTGTAGACTTTGGGTGCGCAAGAAGAATTCTCGCGTGAGGTTTAAGGGATCGCATATTCAACTTTTGCAGTTTAAGCGGTTTAATAGAGCTTCCGAGAAAAGGTTGCACATCAAGATAATAAAAGTTGGTAGCTCGATGAAAAAAATAAATTTGATAAAAAAATAATTTTAGAAAAATCGATAATTAATCAAAGTCGAGAATTAGTATCCCATAACTATTTTGTAACCTGATTCGACAAAAGTTGGTTCGTCGTTCTAATTTAGGTTACCGAGTTAAATTGATAAAAGTCGATAAGTGAGCACAAGAATTGATGGTTGCATTCTAAGATGAGATTTCATACCTCATCATTACCTTCTTCTTCTTTTTTTTCAATTCATCTTTATCCTTATCCTTGTTTAGGAGGGAGGACAACTAAGAATCAACATCTTGATCTTCCCAAAGTTATTAACTATTTCAAAAACGAGTTTTTTGTTTTTAATAAAACTGGTGTGAAATGCAAGGGCGGGGTTTTACCAGAAAGTCTTGTGTGGGGAATTAAAAAGCCCAAACGCCATGCTTAGATAAGACTTGATGTCATCTTCTTTCTGGAAATTTTTAGGGAAATCGCTTGGAAAAAGAAACAGTTGGCAATTGGCTAGCATGCACGCCTCAGCTGGACCACGACATTTATTTGCGGCCCAGTCGTCTTCTTTATACATTGATTGATAAAATTTATTTTCAATTTTTTTGTTTTTTGGGCGTATGCAATTCGTGTTGAGAATTTGACTATTATAGAGACATGGAACGCATCTGTAAACACGTGGATCGCCAGGGTCGATGCTGCTTTTTTTTTTTTTCTTTTTTCTTTTTTTAAAAGAAGGAGAATATGAATGAATGGAGCCCCCTTAAAAATGGATTGTTTTGTGGCGTTTACTGTCATAACTTGGTCAAGGAAAAGAAATTAAGGAAGCGGAACCGGCCAAAGGAATATATTTTGTGATGGCTATCCCCATTTTCTGCTATCGAAAGAGGAAAAAGAAAGGCGGCCCATGGTGCATAAACAGTCATTTTCTTATAATATTTTACTTATATAACGTGTCATACATACATACACCCACATACAAATTTATATGTAGCGGATATAATCTTCTGCCCCATTTTTTTTTTGGGGTACTGTTGAGAAGACCCTGTAAATGGTCAACGATGATGCACTAACGAGTTACAGCAAAGGCAACCGTCAGATTCGGGGGACAGCTACGATCGGAATAGTAAAGATTCGACACGCAACGCCGTGCATCTACAGAAGGGGTCAACGTCTCCACACCAAAAAAGGATCCATTCGTTCTCCCCTTCTATCCTCTTCCTTCTTCTCTTCTTGTCTTGATGATAAAACCCAATGGATGTGAACGGAGTAGTCGTTCATGACCATGGGAGAGCATCACCTACTTGTCATCAACTCCTCATCCCCCATCCTCACTTAACATCCAATTTGGGAAAGAGAAGATTTCACTCATTTTCCAAAGAGAAGATTTCACTCATTTTCCAAAATGATGCCCGAAGCGATACGACGCAATCTCGAAAAAAATGTATTATTATTAGGAATAAGAATCTGAAATATTTTCATCATCTCAAATAAAGGACCAAAATAAATATTGCTTCAAATATGGATATGAAGTGGCCAAATTATCTCAAATAAGGATCTGAAGTAGAACTTATTTCAAATAAGAGCTTGAAATGATTATGTCAGTTTCAAAAAAGAGCATAACATGTTTAGCCAAAGGGCATTTTTGTCTTTTTATTTTTTAATTTTATTTTTTCTTTTATTTCCTTTTTCCCTTGGCTCGCCAACGCGAAGGTCACCAGACTTAAGCTCGGGTTGCCCTCACCGAATCTGGTGAGGGCCACCCTCGCCCGCTAGTATCGGGCACTCGATGTTGGCGAGGGTGGCCCTCGCCCAAGGTCGACAACCTTCGTCGGCCATCGACAAGATGTGGTGATGGGTAGAGGAGGGAAAAGGAAAAAAGAAAAGAAAAAGAAAAGAAAAGAAAAATTTTAAGAAAAAATGAGAGGGTTTTAGGCTTTTGCTTTTTCTTTGAAAAAATTGCAAATCGACACAGAACCTAGCAAGCAACAAAACAAAACGAGTTGTAGAGATGAAGAAAAAACATTGGAGCTTGATCGGGTGGGTGACACACATTCATGGGAGCATATCCGTGACCACTTCGAATCAAAATTAGCAACCCATCGCCAAACCTCACACCGTCAGTGAGGAGCACGGCTCGAGACCTATCTCTCTCTCTCTCTCTCTAGCTTCCTAGCACTCAACAAGCACTTCTAAAGACTCGATTGAAACTTTAATCATCGTCTGTTCACTAAAACTAAAACTAAGCTGAGCTAATTGGTAGCCCAGAAGATTGTCAATCCATGCGTACGAAATCGAATCTCCACATTTGAGATCGGATAAAAAGATACAATCCACAAATGAAGAACACCCAAATTCCACCACATGCATATATTGACTTTCTGAAAAAGGGGCAATAATTATTAATACCCACCGAGCCAAAGAAAAACACACAAATGGGGTTCGAAGGGGAGCGTGACGTCACGGTGACGAGCGGGTGACGGCACGGTGACGAGGAATGCGCCGGGCCCCACGCACGAACTTCCTTGTGCGTCGGACCAACCGACCCGCTTCAGCTTTTCCATCTCCTTGAGCCGTTTTCCCATTACTTGCTGCCCGCTCTTCCTTTCTTCTTTCTTCTCTCTTCTTTCTTGCCTTCGCTTTCCTTCCAGATGGCCCCCTTATAAATAAAAGGCTTTCGAAGTTTCAAAACCTCTCACGAGTCACGCCCACCCGACACAGAGGAATTTGGCAAAGTGGAACTTCTTTTTTTTTTTTGTTTGTTTTATGAGAGCGAGGTGTGATGGGCGGCTACTGCTGATGGTCCTGTTTCTCGGCGTCACCCACCGGCTTCTTCTACTGTTCCATCGTCGTCTCCCTAGCCCCGGCCCTGCCCTCCTCAGGAGCGCCATGTCGCAGCCCCATTTCGGCACCCCCCGCACCGTGGTCAAGCGGGTCCTGGCCAAGCAGCAGCACGAGGGCCAGGGCGCCGTCGTCCGCAGAAGCATTGGCAGGTCTCTTTTGACTTTTCTTTTCTTCCCTTGTCCTTCTCTTTCGTTTCCGAGATCCGAACGGTTGTAAACTCTGTTGGGTGGTTTGGATTTTCAGGAATGAATTGAGGAGCTTGGACCCCTTTCTCATGCTCGATGAGTTCTCTGGTTTGTTACCCAATGACACGCCCTTTCTTTCTTTTTTTCTTGTTTTTCTTTATTGGGTGATCACTAGTGTTCTCCAATTAACCCCGGTTGGCTTGTCGAATTTTGCAGTGTCTCCTCCGGCTGGATTTCCTGACCATCCGCACAGAGGTTCGCACCTATCCGTTTGATCTGTCACTACTCTCTTGTATTGATACGAGAATGTTCAATGTTGTTGACCCGGTTCTTGCTGTTGTCCCGTCTCTACAGGGTTTGAAACTGTCACTTACATGCTCCAGGTGAGTCCGTCTAATTGAGTGCAGATTATCTGACGAGATGGGTCGAATTTCGCGACGCAAAGAGTGCTGAATCTTTTTTTCTCTCTCTCTTTTGGGTGTTCAGGGTGCCTTCACCCATCAAGATTTCGCTGGGAATAGGGGAACCATACGAACCGGCGATGTGCAGGTCAATGAACTTCTCTCTGTCTCTCTCTCTCTTCTGTTCTTTTGCTTTTGTCATCGTTTGCTTTGTTAATCCCACCAAGCTGGTCCCATGAAATGAAGGGGATTGAGAATCTGATTTTTTTTTCTCTTCCACCTTCCTGCAGTGGATGACGGCAGGAAGAGGAATCATCCACTCGGAGATGCCGGCGGGAGAAGGAGTGAACAAGGGGCTCCAGCTCTGGATAAATCTCTCCTCCAGAGACAAAATGTATGAGTATTCATCACTCTTCTCCAACTTCTCTTCACTCCCCATGACAACTACCAAAACGTGTGTTTATGTAAAGTTGGGGCATATATCTTCGGACGAACAACTTTAGAAAACGTTATTTCTTGCTCCGAAAAAGAGAAGAAAGAAGAAAAGAAAAGGAGTGAAATTATCTCTTCTTTTAATTTGGAATCTGGGGTTTAGTTCTTGCATATACGATGACATTGGGACGGAGTGACTAGTTCATGTGTTGGTAGGTTGGATTCCAGTATTTCCTATGGCAGCTGCAGTTGCCCCTCCTGTAGATGGTCACGTTTAGTCGCTGCTACACTGGAAAAACAGCGACTTCTCTCGTCTTTTGTTGGCTGGTTAGTGAAAATATACAAGTTAGATGATGACTTTGGCATTAAACCTTTTTTTTTTTTCTTGTTTTCTATATTTTTGTTCAACTTCAGGATTGAGCCACGGTATCAGGAATTGCTTAGTGAGGACATAGGCACAGCAGAGGATGATGGGATCGAAGTCCGGGTGATCGCAGGAGAAGCGATGGGAGTGAGGTCTCCGGTCTACACAAGAACTCCAACTATGTACCTTGATTTTACTCTCAAGCCAGGAGCAAGATTGAACCAAAGCATTCACGAGTCATGGACCGCTTTTGTGTACGTCATAGAAGGAGAAGGTGTTTTTGGCTCCGCAGATTCGTCTCCTGTGCCGGCGCACAACTTACTGGTTCTAGGTCCAGGGGATGGGGTGAGCGTGTGGAACGAGTCTTCAAAGCCGTTGAGATTCGTGCTGATAGGCGGGCAGCCGCTGAATGAGCCGGTGGCGCAACACGGGCCTTTTGTGATGAACACGCCCGCTCAAATTGATCAAGCCATTGAAGACTATCAATATGGCAAGAACGGGTTTGAAATGGCCAGGTACTGGAGGTCTCGATCCGTGGGTTGAAAAAGTCCCAAAATCACGCTAGGCAAAAAAAAATAAGGAGGAAATAAAAACAACACTCTCTCTCTCTCTCCTCTCCCCTTCTTCTCTGAAAGTGTCACTGTCTGTGCCCACAAAGAGCGGAAGTTGAAAAGAAAGATGTGTTGCTGATTGAAGCAAAAGGCTTCTAGAAGATTTAAAGTGCAGGTGATACAGCAAATCTAGTGATCATTTGAGTCATGATGATCCAAGCTCCTTTTGGTTAATTTACTTCTATTGCTTCCTACCACCAAGATATTTCTCTCTCTCTCTCTCTCTCTGCACGACACCTCATCCTTTTGGTGGTCAATTTGCAGTCACTAGTGCTTGACAATGTTTTCTTTTTGCCTCCCCTTGCGGTTACGCATCTACTACTTTTCTTTGCTTTTCCCCCTCTTTAGTGTTGATGGTTGAGAAAATTGTTGTTGGTAGGGTTGGTTTTCCTCTTCTAGTGAGATTGGGTTTGTAATCATCAATACTCATATCAATCCCACAACCACAGTTGACCCTCCACCAAAAACTAAATTGCTTGAACCACTATAAATAAGGAAAAAAAGTTGTTCGAATGACTTGGCAAGAACTGATGTTAACATCGGCTCGGGTAATCAACAAATTTACGCTCATAATTCTGGTTAATGTTGATGTATGGTGGGGTCTGTCATTTTGAGAGGAAATTCAATACGGACAGCCAATGGATCGCGTCGTGTGTACTATCTCCTTTCAACAAGTTTCCCAGCAATCCACCAAACACAAACTATACCCCCATAAAAACGCCATGTGGTAATTTCCCGTAACAAATCATGTGCCAATTCGTGCCATCAGCAAATTACTAGTCCCGTGATTCCAATATTTGCACAAATGAAAACGGAAAGAAGCAATCGGAAATAAAAATATAACTTACATTTATCTTGCCTCTGCCATGAACAAAATATGCAAACCTCTCAGCCAAAATATGTAGACATAATTCCCAATCACACAAACAGAACCCAGGTCCACATTATTCTCTGCTATTACATATATCTAGAACTAAAAGAAATCGATAGGTTCTTGAATAAAATTTGCTATAACAGCATTTTAAAAACCCCTGATAAGAAAAAACAAGCAAAAACAAAACAAACAGACAGCTCAACCAATAGAATCGACAATGAAGTTTTCATCATCGGACTTGAAAGAATTACGCTTCTACAGAATCACCTGGAACAGCAAGAATAGCTCTGACTCCGCTTCGATCCATCGGCCCCATTACCAGCCAAGGTTACCCTGTTAACAGAGAGCTCTGCTTTATATGCATCTGAATTTAGAACCTTCCTGCTCACATTGTTATATATTTCTTTTATCACGATCTCGAAGGCTGTCTTCACATTTGTGGCATCCAAAGCGGAAGTCTCCATAAAGAACAACCCTTCTGATTCCGCTAAACTCTTCCCCTCCTCGACTGTCACATCCCTAATACTCTCCAGGTCACATTTGTTCCCAACAAGCATCCTTGCAACTGTTGTGTCTGAGTGAGCTGCAAATGGTTTCACTCCGGTTAATACCCAGGGGAGACTTACAAGCAAAAACGAAGAATTTCAAGATATGGCAACAGATAAAACCAGGAATTGAGACCCAAAAAAAAAAAAAAAAGGCTCTAGCTACCATTTCGAACAAAGATGATCATAGGACTACCAAAGTTGTCATTAATCTGCTAATCAAATTTTTGCTTACCCAAAGCATTTCGCAAACCACACCCCTGTCCCCCCGGATGGCCTGAACCCCACTTGCCCAATTTTTCGGTTTACTTTTATTCAAACAGATGCACTAAGAAGATTAGTAAATAACCAACTCAAAGTAGACTTTATTCGGTAACTTTGAAAGGGGGGGTGACTGGTATATCTATTCTATCATTCGTTGCCAATTGTCATAATAAGGGAGAAGCAGAAACAACACCGTTCTGGCCGCTGCAAATTTGGAGTGATGTATAGGTTTTGCTGTCCTAGAATTCAAGTAGTTTAGCAACAAGGGAGGCCTAAAACGGTCGACAAACATCATGGAAAAAAAGACAACTGCGACATTCGTGTCTGGGAACTTCGAATCACTCCTTTGGGCTTGTTAACTACTTTCTACATTGCATGCGCTACACTTTAGCATGAAACTGCCTGGCAGATCAAAACAGCTCTCTCCCTATCCGTCTCTCTCTGTTCAACTGCTTCGCAGTTTCTTTCACAATGATGATGCTGCCCTACCTGCCTCGACATCAACTGCAATCACCCTTCATTTAGTTCAATCATTGACTTCTCTGGACTTTTCTCCGATTCTAATCGATGTGACCCATAACAGCCGCTAAATGGCATATTCCTTCTGCCCGTAGCTGAACACATACCATGTGCTTCTTGAATTTGTAACTAGACAACCGTTCGGGCAGATTCCTTTGGCTTCCTAGGACCCCATTAGCTAAAGTGTCCATATAAAAACAGAGCGAGCAGGGGAAATTTGCGAAAATAGCGGTGATTGAGGGACTCAATTAGCTTCTTGTTTGCTCATAGGCAATGTTGGATTGGTGTGAGGGGCATGTACCTAAGCGGCGGGCATGCTAATTCCCCAAAAGTATATAGCCAATTCTCATTCGGGTGCTAAAAGAGTGAGCTCAAGGCAGGCAGGATTAGATTTGCGGGGTCTCTCAAGGCGAAAACCCACAGATCTACACTAAATATCCACCGCCGCAAACTAGGAAAGCGCAAATTACGAAGCGAGGACGGCATTGGGGGAACGGGGGGAAGCAAAGAAACGAAGAAGAAGAGAACTGACTCTTGAGCTCGTCGAGCCAGCGGGAGACGCTGTCGAAGGTGGAGCGGCGGGTGATGTCGTAGACGACGAGGGCGCCGACGGCGCCGCGGTAGTAGGCGGAGGTGACGGCGCGGAAGCGTTCCTGGCCGGCGGTGTCCCAAATCTGGGCCTTGACCTCCTTGCCGTCGATGTCCATGGACTGGGTCTGGAACTCCACCCCGATGGTGGCCTTGGAGTGCGGGTTGAACTCGTTCCGGGCGTACCGGGACAGCAGGTTCGACTTCCCCACCGCCGAGTCCCCTATGATCACGATCTTGAACAGGTACTCCTCCCCTCCCTCCTCGTCCGACGACGACATCTTCCTCCTCTCTCTCTCTCGCTTCTGCTGGTTCCTTCAGAGCTTGGAATGCGGAGGAGATTGAACGAGAAGAAGAAGAGGAAAGAGAAAAGACGTGGGAAAGTGGTCTGACCACCGACCGTGCTCGTGCGAGAAAGAGAGAGATGGTGTGCGGCTGCTACTAGTTGCTGGGACGGCATGGCATGGGTAATGGGTATGGTACTGACCTTAGCTGGCAAATCATGCCTTCCCCATCGCCTTCCACGCCCCACTACTTCTTCTACTTCTACCCTTTGGATCCCATAAATACCAAGATATGAATACCCCCCGAGATCCATGAAATTTTGCGAATTTTGCGAATTTTGCTCTCCCCCCAGAAGTACTTTTTTTTTACTGTAATAGAATCTCGCTTCACCAAGTACCATCGTACATTACCAAAATTACTCTCTCTCTCTCTCTCTGTCCGCCAAAGTAGACGGACACCACCTAAAATGGATGTTATGTGACTGATGATGCATATGTGTGGATTATAAACGGAGTCGAGCATAGTACCGACCCGCCCTGCCCCGTGTCTTTGTCCAATGCCCTGCCGAGCAATTTTCGTGGAGAAAACTTGGGCCCCCACTTTTAGGGCGGTCCCCGATGCCCGTGCCCAGTCCTTGGATGAAATGAAATGCACGTTTTACTCGGCGGGGGTGTAACGTAATGTTCTCTTCATTTGGTTTACTTTTACCTTTTCATGGTCCGGTCAAACGACAGGGCTGCCGTAACGCACGACTCATTACATATGGACAGAAAGAAAGCATCTTTGCCTTCTGCCTAATTGGACCGCGGTCTCTCCTCTTCCTCCCATCATTTGTCTCTTGTCCCCTAAATAATCTTTTCCCCTTTCTGTTTGAATTAGTAACCAGAAAAGCCGAACCCCCGAAAGTTAAATCTATCGTGAATTTACCATTTCTTAATTTTCATTAAATTTTATCGTCGAACTACAAAGTTAAATAACACGTGACAGTTAATATATCGATTAATTTAGAGATTTACCCTCATTGACCAGTTTTGTGGTTTTTCAAGATAATAATCCAATTTAATGGAAATCAACGAACAAAAAATTTATCACCTGTGTATCAGTTTACGATTTTTTTTTTTTGTTTAAAAATTAGTTTGATGTAAACTTATCACCGATGTATCAATTATATGTTTTTTTATGGTTAAAAAATCAGTGTAGGATAAACGCATCACGTGTATATTAATTTGAGATTTTTCATAATATTAATATTTTCTTTTTGCTAAGTTATGTCATTCATTTAAACCACAAAACATGTTGTTAGCGATGAGCGAAAAAGAAATAAAAGAAACAATGATCAATCCCCAAAATCTAACTATACGTGCATTACTCGAATAACCCTCGCCTGTCCATTCAATGTGGACACATGGGTATTGCCTTCGACGTGTCAGAATTAGTGTTCATAACTAGAAAATTACATCAATGGGTGTTAGGAAGAAACTATTGACTACATTTATTGAGCCAGCGCAAGACATTGGAAAGGTACTGAGGTCGTAAAAAGTAAGATATTGAAAGCATTTTACTTCCCCCACATCCCTCGTATTAGGATTAGGATTTCAATAATGCATGCCCTCTCCTTTATTCATCTAAATTCAAAGCTACGCGATCAAATATTATGTTCACCAATCATAGCTTGTATCTTATCCTATTTTTATGTACTTCGCAAGTCGAAGTTGGGTCCGGCCCACCAAGTAAGGACCGGGTCGGGTCGGACGGGCTAATCGGGCCACCGTCCCCGTTTAGTTACGGTTACCGCCACTTCTCTGCTCTCTCGGTCAGCAAATCCCCAAAAACCCCGCCGAGACGACGCCTAAAACCCTAGTAACTTCCCAACCTCCCGATCCCATCTCTCGCCGCCGCCCGCTCGTCGCCTCCCTCGTCCGATCGTCCCCGGCCGGCCCCCCATGTCGCCGAGCTTCGTGTTCGAACCCCCCAGCGACGAAGATCGTCCGGAGGACCCGGAGGAGGAGGACGAGGAAGAGGAGGCGGAGGAGCAGGAGCAGGGGGAGGAGGGCGGCGGAGGTGGAGGTGGAGGTGACAAGAGGCAGTCCCCCTGGGACTTCGCCGCCTACTCGGAGTCCGTCGCCGAGGAGCACGCCCGTCACAGCACCACCTCCATCGACCACAAGATCGCCAAGGCCCTCGCCAATCGCTCCCTCCCGGACCTCCCCGACGACCTCAGCTCCGATCCCGAACCCGACGTCCAGGTTGGCCAACGTTTCTGATCATCGTCCCCTTTTTTGTTAACCTTCAACTCTCTCTCCCTCTCTCCCCATCACTTATGGTCCTGTTCCGTCGTCCGTCGGCAGGAAGATTACAGGTCGGACGATGACGGCGACGGCGGCAGCACTGCTGTCGAAACCAAGCCCTTCTTCGACAGGGCTGAAGGAACCTCCTTTCACGCCAATTCCTTCATGGAGCTCAACCTATCTCGCCCCCTTCTCAGGGCTTGCGAGGCTTTAGGGTATACCAAGCCCACTCCTATTCAGGTCCCTTCCAAAAACTTACTTATCGTTTGCGCGCGCGCCCGTGATTGTCGTGATGTTTAGATTGCACTAGTTGGCAAATGCGACATCTTTTTTGACGTCCGTATGTCGGGGCCCCTCCTTCAATTTGCAGGCCGCGTGCATTCCCTTAGCATTGACTGGCCGTGATATATGTGCGAGCGCCATCACTGGTTCTGGGAAGGTATTGACAAACCTCTTTAGTGTTTGTGTACACGAGTTTTTAATACTTGGAACACGACTACGTTTGTGCGGTGGGGGTTAGTATTTCGATTTCAATGTTGGTTTGTGCAGACGGCTGCATTCGCTTTGCCTGCTTTGGAGAGGTTGCTGTTCCGACCCAAGAGAGTGAAAGCCGTAAGGGTTCTTATACTTACTCCTACCAGGGAGTTGGCAGTTCAGTAAGTTACCGATACCTTTTTCTCATGTCCACCTATTACTTATGTGCCTGTAACGGTTCATAGAAAACTTATCGGAACTTCTTCTTATCACGGCTTGGGAAATTAATTTCTTCCGCTCACTTTGTATTTCAGTGGTCCACCTCTGTAGTTCCTCTTTTCAGAAAGGAAAGTGAGTTAAACAGAATAACGAAAGGTTAATATCATATGGAACGCTACTATTACCACTAAACGCGGAGAAGTTGCCATGCATCTCGTTCCTGTCAAATACTCCTGAATCTGCCCTAGCAAACTTCCCTCCTACAATCTTCAGAGCTAGTTCCGGAATTGCACAGGGGAATTTTAAGAAATTTATAGTCTATATAAGTTATATTTATATTGGAGCCATTACCTCCTGTTGAGACAGATTTTACAAACCAGAAATTCCCATTGTGCATGATTACATGTTCTATTGGAAAACTTACAGGAAAGTCTGTTGGCATGTGTCTTACTGACGGAATTTGTTCATGGGCCCAACCTAGTAGTGTCATTTTTTTATTTTTTATTTTTAATCTTTTGTAAGAGAAGCATTGAGAATTTTTTATCTATGCTTCTTAGTAGAATTTTGGATAAGAGAATCAGTAAGAAGCTTTTAAATTTTAAATTCTTTTGGTCCAAGAAGTCGGTCTCAAAATGAACCTGTTAATTTCTCCTGAATGGTTCTTTTGCTTGGTGATTGATGTTAAAACTGATTACTTGTCCTCGTTTCTCTATTACCTAAAATTTTATTTCGTTGATGCTAGTCCGCTAACATCTGATGTATCTGGTTCACTTCGTTTACTTACATTTTTGCAGGGTTCATAGCATGATAGAAAAACTTGCTCAATTTACTGATATCAGATGTTGCCTTATTGTTGGTGGGCTATCTACAAAGGTTTATTTCATTTTCTGTCCTTACTTTTTATGCTTTGAAGTTTTTGTTCTTCCTTTTCTGCAAAACATTGAAGCACATCTTGACATGCAAGCTCTGACATGTCAAAGAAGATTTTGGGTTAAAAAGTAGCATCTTTTCATGCATGGAATGGATATGACATTGTGAGTTTTGTGGCACTCGGAGTCATATCATGTCTTGGGACTGTGATTCTCAATCCGGAAGTTGAAATGTTAATTAAAACCGAGAATGGAGTAAAACTCCTCATAGGTAGACAGCATGTATAGATTGATGTGTGTAGTGCATCTACATTTTTTTTTTTTTTTTTTTCAGTTGAAAGTAGTTCTTTTTCTGCTATTGCTTGTAAAAATGCTGATGAATCTGTGGTCGTAGTATAGAATTTCTGTCTGGGGAAACTTTTAACAGTAATGCTTCTTCCACATAGGTTCAAGAAGTGGCCTTGAGATCAATGCCAGATATTGTTGTAGCGACTCCAGGGCGCATGATAGATCACTTGCGCAATTCTATGTCAGTGGACTTTGAAGATCTTGCAGTTCTTATTCTTGATGAGGCAGATCGTCTGCTGGAGCTTGGCTTTAGTGCTGAAATTCAAGAACTGGTATAATCTTTTACAATTACTCTTTCCCATGAGATCTCATTGGAATGGTTAGCTTTTGCTGCAGGAAACGGAACATATAAAGGCATATGATTATCGTATCGGCTCACTTTTTATGTTATTATGGCCATCCATTCAATGACTGTAGACTGACTCATGTCTGTTGATTTTTCAGGTCCGTCTATGTTCTAAAAGGAGGCAGACTATGTTATTTTCAGCTACAATGACTGAAGAAGTGGATGAGCTTATCCAGCTTTCTCTGGTCAAACCTTTGCGCCTTTCAGCTGACCCATCAGCAAAACGTCCTGCCACATTAACTGAGGAGTAAGTGGTATTTCAGTTATCTGTTGGTTAGTTTGGCTAATATAGATTAGCTAGTACCATTGTATTTCCCTTGCACGATAGCAGCTTCTTGTTCTGAAAAAAATTATTTGGACCACACATGAATTGTGCTATATTATGTTTCTTTTTCCTCCAGTTTTTTCGATCTTTGCTGGATTACTGATGGATTGGGGCACAGGGCTTAAGCTTCTTTAAATGCATCGACTTGCTTACTTTGTTTAGCTTCTTCCTAAGTACTTTATTTAGAATCTTAATTATCACTTACAGTGATGGCTTCAAGAATTTTGAAACTGTGCTGCATGTTATGGTCTATCCCATAAGAGGACTAGGTTTTAACTTCTTTTGTTACTAGGTTTATTGCCATTCATGGGCTGATGTTGACAAAGTGAATAGAGACTGATGAATGGAAACTTGCCAATAGTGATTGCAATTTATCAGTCATATTACACTACGATTTTATTGAAAAACCCCAACCAAACATTTTCTCCTGCAAGCAATGTTGACTACACTAGATCTGACATGATATCCAAGTATCCAAGGTTTTTTTAGCTGTCCATTATTGTTATTTGCTGGCGGTCTTTCCCTTCTTTTTCCCCTTTATTTTCGTTTTAGGTGAGAACTCTTACAGGAGCATCTGAAGTTTGCCTTTTCATGTTTTCAGACCACCTTAGTACAATTTTTGTCGATCTTAAATTGGCACCATGCCATTTTTTGGCTGAATGTACTCATTTGCTGTTATAAGCTTATATATCACAATATTTCCCCTTATTTTACTTTTGTGTCAGTTTGAGTTTCTGGCACAATGTTGTGAGCAAAATGGATTTTCTGGTAACCTCGGGCATACCTAGGGCAAAAAAAGACAAGGGCATAAAGCCCAACCTTGACGCATCTCTGCTGCTGTTGAAAGATGCTTTGTTATGCTTCCACGGGTCCTTAAAAAAGTCACCACCCCCATCAAACATGTTGTTTTTACTTGCTTCTATGT
Organism: Eucalyptus curtisii; assembly: GCA_017140595.1. Classification (NCBI taxonomy): domain Eukaryota; kingdom Viridiplantae; phylum Streptophyta; class Magnoliopsida; order Myrtales; family Myrtaceae; genus Eucalyptus; species Eucalyptus curtisii. The sequence continues at coordinate 142,786 of CM029494.1, read as the reverse complement.
AAGACAAACTCCTTTCTTCTCTAGAAACCTCCAAAGCACTTCTCTAGGTAACTGTTGTAAGCTTTCTCCATATCGATGAAATCACATGGAAGTCCTTTCTTACATTTGTCCTTGTGCTAACTAGTAGACCATGCATAAAATCAAATTTCTTCTCAAAGAATCTTGGTCTCTTCATGAAGGAAGGTCTGGATAGCATGGAACTCGAATGATAGGATATGTTAAAATTATTCACTAGGCTCTTGAACTGGGGGACCTATAGCATTTTTTTGGCCAATGCTCAATTGGTCTTCCTACCCTTCCATTTTGTGACACATGATCTTCAGTCGATGGTACTGTTCTGAATGCCCCCTCTTAATTGAATGAGTTTTAATCCACTCTTTCTCGACTTTTTTCATATTTGCAGCTCTCCAGTTCTTGTTGAATTGGCCTGTAAACCATGATATGTGTTTCTCTCACCATAACCTTTGATGCTTCTCTAAGTGTGCCTAAGATTATATGGACAGCAGGGGTTTCATTACATGGAAATATAAACGTTATCCTTGATTATAAAGCAAGGGACATTCTGATCATCCCCATCAATCCTTTGCTCTCTCATGGTTATAGCTTGATTTCGTGTTTTGTACTTAGTATTGGTGCTTTTATCTTATATAGGGTGGTCAGGATACGCCGGATGCGCGAATCGAATCAGGAAGCGGTTCTGCTGGCCTTGTGTTCGAAAACTTTCACCTCCAAAGTCATAATCTTCAGGTTACACTCAGAGATTGTATTTGGATAACAATGGCCTTTTCTGTTCTGTACTTTTCCTACATTTCAGTGGTTTTATGTTGATGCTTGTATGTATTTAAGGCTGCAGACCTTAATGGTTTGTGATAGTCACATCACAATATCTTAAATAGAGGATTGGTATAGAGATATGTTCTAGTATCATTCATAGGAGTTTAGGATATGTTCTAGTAACCTGGAACTCGAAAAATGATTCTCTCTCTATTGCGTGGGCACACGCGTTGAGTGGGGGTAAGGATGTAAAAGGAGATTGAGTTGGCAAATTCGGTCTTGATACCGTTAGAGGTGATTGAACGTTTGATCAGCGTCTAATTCTGTGTATAAAATTGGGTGCAAAACATCAAATGTTACAGAGTCTATTACTGAACTTGTAAGGTAGCTTCTCTGCACTTTGTTATTAATTTTCTTGGGTGTGTTTCCTCATTTTTCTATAGGTCACAGTCACTATTTCAATATAATTATTGTATTTCAATTTCAGTGGAACAAAGGACGCTGCACATAGGTTGAAGATCAAATTTGGTTTAGCTGGTTATAAAGCTGCGGAACTTCATGGAAATCTGACTCAAGTGCAACGCCTTGATGTGAGTCGGTTATTACCCTAAAAATTTCATTTACATTCTGTGGGAAGCTCTTTGATATGGTTTAGTCAGAAAAGCTTGTCCTTTAATGTCATCAATCCTTACGATTCCATGAACCTCATTTGTTAGAGCAAAGTATTGCATATAGATTGTTGTACTGAATTTTGTCCGTTCATTAACAGGATGTCTCAACTGACTTGCTCTCTCTCTCTCTCTCTCTCTCTCTCTCTCTCTCTCTCTCTCTCTCTCTCTCTCTCTCACATTTGTAGGCATTAGAGCTATTCAGGAGGCAAGAAGTTGATTTTCTGATTGCAACAGATGTAGCTGCCCGTGTAAGTATTCCTACAGGGTTACCTTATGAGGGTCTCCTTAAAAAAGTCACGTGCATGCATTCATGTAAATCATTCCTCTCTAGCCTAATAATTAGAATAAATTTATGCTTAGAATTCATCAATTATATATTTTAATGAGGTTTTAGTTTTGAGGTCCCTTCATCTGACCTCTACAACATGTTCTCCTATACTAGGAGTAATTATTTGGTATGATGTTATGTACTGGGCAATCATGCAGGGACTTGATATAATTGGTGTCCAGACGGTTATAAACTATGCTTGTCCCCGTGATCTTACCAGGTAATGACCAAGTCTGTAAATTTGCATGTGTACAAATATCTCTCTCTTCTATCTCTGCTGCATTCTTCCTTGATGAAACTGCTCTTAAGACTATATCCTTTATATTCTCAGTTATGTTCATCGGGTCGGTCGAACAGCCAGAGCGGGTAGGGAAGGATGTGCTGTCACTTTTGTTACTGACAATGATCGGTCCTTACTGAAAGCAATTGTGAGCATCATACTTCCTTCTTGATGGTGGTTTCATGAGCTTTACAGATTGGTTGTCATTGGTAACCAGCCATTTTGTCACCTGTAGAGTTGGCGATTAATTGCTTGAGATTTATCAATGATCTTGAACGTGGCAAAGAAAGAAATAAAAAGTTCTAAAGAACTAATGAATGGTCCATTCAGATTGCATTGACTGCAGATATTTTTAATACTTGATAAATATTCTTTGTTCTGTAAGTATGAATTTTGACCTTAACAGAGCAAAGAAACTTTTACACTCTGGTCCATTGATTGCATGGGATGTTACCAATGTAGTCTACTAATCAAATAAGCTGGAAATGCCCAAGGTATTATATTATTATCAAGATGGGTGAAAAGATTTGTCCATGCCCTTTTTTGTGCTCAAAGCCCATGGCCCACATTAGAGTCATCATTCCAGTACTTTGACTTATTATAAGATTTAACAAGATTTGATTTCAGCCTTTTTAATGAGTCTTCTGCCCTAATAGTACTTGGAAAATTGGATTAGAGTTGTTAAAAGAGCAGTGATGTCATCGTAACAAATGCAATTTCTCATTTGCTGAATATAGTCTTTGATGACATATTTTTGCCCTTTTATGAAAGAAAAATGAGTTTATCTACTGATCTGTTGCTCAATGGGTAGTGGTCTCATTTTGTTTTGTTTTTATTGTGATTTTTTTCCTCTTGTTTGTTGGCAAGCTAGTATTTTCCGGTTATGATTTATCGCATGTGAATTTGTCCAGTGCAGAACTGCAAAACCTAAATAAAAATGGTCGATGAAATTGTGAAAACATACTGGTCGTTTGGAGAATTGACTAATCTCAAGTTCATCTTTCTATTTTAATAGGCTAAGAGAGCTGGCTCCAAGCTGAAGAGCCGAATAGTTGCAGAGCAATCAATAATTAAATGGTCTAAGCTCATTGAGGGGATGGAACGTCAGGTCGCTGCCATTTTAAGAGAAGAGAGGTATGAACTGTATGTCAACTGACATATTAGTGTCTCTAGTGGAATTGCTGATATAACGTATGTGCAGGGAAGAAAGGGCCTTGAGAAAAGCTGAAATGCAGGCCACCAAGGTAAATAATCACTCTCCGCATGTGTCTGGTACCTCTTTTTTCTGAATTATTCAACTGTGATTGCCCAAAAAAAATGGATCAAGGGATGTTGGGATATCCTAGCAACTATACCTTCTGTTTGTGGATCATTTTGAACTTCTATATGTTGGATCTTCCATGAACGAATCAGTTTAATGGGGGGTTCTGCATTGTTGCTGAACCATGTTTTCATGTGAACTTAAAATGGAATCACATTTTGCTGGGGCTACAGATCTGGTTGGTAATGTTATATAGCTTTTTATTATTCTATGCAGGCGGAGAATTTGATTACTCATAAAGATGATATATTCTCACGTCCTAAAAGAACATGGTTTGTGACGGAAAAGGAGAAGAAACTTGCAGCTAAGGTTATCTATTTATCTGACCTGCTTGTTAAGTTTTTCTCATTTGTACATGTTGTCCATGAACATGTTAGCATCCAATAAGTGAATTCATTTTTTCAGTTAATTACAATTAAACAACTGGATGCAATTGTACTGCGAAATTGATGAGCTGATTACTTAAGGAGATGGGATGAGAGAAATTGCTGACCTAATCTATTGCCGTATGAACAAACCGATGCTGTTGCGCACATAGACAAGTTTCTTGTGGTATTTTGACAAAATTAACTTGGAAAGGTCAAAATAGTTTCCCAGATTGATCTGAAGTTAAAAGTTCATCACTTTGTTCTTTTATTTTTAACTGAATTCTCACCTCTTGGTCAACCTTCTCGGAATTTAGTGAAGTATGTTGTAATGCTTCTCTTGATGGCGATTGACCGGTAAACTTCATGGCATATAGGATGTATTGATTAAGAGTGGCAGAAGAGGCAGTGTAATGGTCATTTTAAAAGTTGCTGCTATTGTTTGTCCTTTTGGCAGCAATAATACTATTTAATGAAGAAAGATAACCTATATGTTTCTTGGTGAGATGTGAGTAAGTGATTTAGCCACTTGCTCCTTTGTCTATGAAGTGTTTTGTCTGTATTAAACAATTTCTGTATTTTAGATTGGTTCATTTCCTCTCATCCCTTGCATAGTGAGCAAGTATCAGCATGACTTTTTTTGGACAATCTGTATTACTTTAGACAGGTATCACATCCCTCTGATGCCTCACAGAGGTGACTGAGAACTATCTTCATTACCTGCTCTCCGACAATTATATGCCACTTCTCCTTAGACTATTTGAATATTCAAGTCTGTCTGGGGTAGCTATATACAGTTTTCCTCACAGATGGCCTTTACTGACAGCTTATGTCAGAAGTATTATTTCTGTCGATTGGTATCCAGCCAGCTGTACTAACCAGGGAGCAGTTATTCTTTTACCCAAATGTTAGAAGGTTTTCTGTCAGATTGAATACTGGTGCTATTTATTATCTACGCTCGTATTCTCCTATTTGATTCATGTGAAGTTTTCGATACTTGAATTTCTTTTGGTCTATCAACGATTTACAGTGTTGACATTCTTATAGTGGATTTTATACTTTTAATTCACCTTAAAGTTGATCTTCTGGCATGTTGAAACTGATATGGTAGGCCTCTTCGGAGAAAGGAAAGAGTTCTGCAGATGTGGTAATCAGTGCCCAACAAGCTGAAGACCTTAAAATGAAAGAGAAAAGAAAGCGAGAACGTGAGGTATGCGCTAATTTTTTCCTCATTTCACGTTAGGATAAGTTTGCTGATTTGTGCTTTGTGTGAGCCTTTTTTCTAATCTTCGGACAGAAAAATCTACCTCGTAAAAAGCGTCGAAGATTGGAGGCAGCTAGAGAGATGTTGGAGGACGAGAATCAGACTGACGAGGTGGAGGTACATCTCTTGTTATCTCTTCCCTGTTTGCAAAGTTTAGGTTCCAGTTGGAATTTAATAGAGCTCACAAAGGCTCAGTTGTTTGGGCTCCCGACCAGCTTGTGCTTGAATTTATCAAATGATCATGACATGAAATTTCATTTGGTGCAATGTTGTATTCTGCCGGTCAATACAGTCTAAACATGCAGAAGAGAACCAGAATGAATAGCCTCTGTTTATGTTTTTCATCGAGTATGAGCCTCCTGTTTGGGTAGTCCTGTATGAATATCTGTTGTAACTGTCACATGCTTGTGAAAGATGTTTGCATATGGGGACCCACACTGCAATGTTGTTCATTTATATCAATTTTATATTCTTATGCGCTACCATAAATGCAAGTGTTCTTTAAAACACTGACTTCTCTATAGGGTGATGGAACTGGTAAAAAGGAGAAATCTGGATTATCGATTGTCGATGCGGCATACCGTCGGGCAAAAGCAGCAAAGTCAGTGAAGAAGGCTCTGGATGCTGGTAAGATTGTCAGAAAACCCAGCAAAAAGGCAAAACGAATTTCTGAAAGAAATCCATCAAGAGCAGAAGAGATGAAGGAACTTTTTCAGAGTGATATGAGTGAGCGAAAACTCAAAAAGAGAGGTGCTGTAGCTGGAAAGAAGAAGTCCAAATTTAAAAGCAAGTCAAGGTATGATAACTCCATAGTTTACCCACCTTGATGTATAATCTAATTGAATAGGAAGCTAAGATTTTTTGTAGGACTTCGGAAGGACATTGTGATAAAGTTTTTGATAAGTCTAGCTTAGTGGAAACTTTCTTGTGGATGTTAATGCTTTGGTTGATGTTGTGTATGCTTTCACTTGGTTTTGAGCTCTTTTTGGAAGCTTTGCACCACCTCAGTGCCCTATAGTCATTTATTTTTTACCTATGAAGAGAAGTTGAGATTCAGTATAAAAGCATACTAGCATAACTAAATTCATGATAGGCTGGCCTTGTTATTTTTTTACGGTCTTGCTCCTACATATTCATTTTCATTGGCAATCTTATTTTGGGGGTTGTCTCCTTGGAAAGCATGTGACAAGTTAATGTCGTTATACATGATTTTTCTTGGCTTTGACATGGCTGGCTCACATGTCCTTGAAGTTTGCTGCACATACATGTAGTCACCAAATTGGAATGCCTGTCCCTTCTGTTATTTTCAAGCTATGTTAGTGGATGTTGAGGATATGGTCTTAGCTGCAGTAAAGCACTGAAATAATTTAATCTTATTTTTCCCCGGGATGAGTGTATTCCTTTTCATCACTCATTGGACTCGATATCCTTTATTACTTTCCTTGCAAATGTTTCCTGTGTGGCATAAGACTGAATCTCTAACAAATGTTGGTTTAGCTACTTATGGTTTAGGTGATGTAGCAACATATGCACAGGTCCCATTTGATTTTGTAGATATTCGGTAGTTCATTCTCTACGTTTCTGTTTTACTTGTTAAATGGCATGATAATTCTCCTCCTGATTTTTTTTTTTTTCTGTTTTTGCAATAATGATTATGCTTTATATTGTTTTATCTGGACTTGGTTTGGTTGTGCAACTGTTTAAATTTGTTCACAAACCAAGAATCTTCTTTTGCCTTTTGGTGGTTAGAGTGGGCTTGAATGCTTAAAATTTGTGTTATCACCTTATATCGTAGTACTTTCATGTTTTTTGACTTTCCTAAAACTCCTGAAGTGTGGATGATTTGTTTGCCATATTTCATTTATATGCTTAACTCCTTACATGTGCTTGCATACTGTCACTTATAACCTTTACAAACTTTCTGGTGCTCTACTGCTTGGGAATTACTGGAGTTCAGATTTAAGAGGAGGAAAACTATATGCTAGTATTGGTGGAGTGTATGGACTGTCACGTTTAATAAGATAGGGAGGAACTGTTGTGTGAATAATTGCTATCTGTGGAGCTTGAGAGAACCTGATATTTTAGAATGATTCCCGTTTTGTGCGTTTAACAGTAAATTAGAACCATGTTTAAGATTCAATCTTGAGTTTTCAATGGACGAAGAGTTGATCATCTCTTTTAGTAGAATTCTCACTCCGCCCCTTCTCCAGGTACAAGCGGAGGTAGCAGAGGAACCCAGCACCCTGAATGTTATAAGACAGCATTCTTTATACCTTTGAAGAGCACATTTGTGGTGGTAGCCCCTACGTGCTGCTTCTGGAAAGGATACCTGGGCAATGACCAAAGATGTGTGAAGCATGAGCTAGGTCTTTTAACATCTTTAGAGCACATGGAAATCATCACGGGCTACTACGGAGTGAATAGTTGAACTTGATGGTCCGCGGAGTCCAGTTTTTTATCCAGCACTTTGCTTGGTTGGATTTTCTTTTTCCCCTGAAGAGAGCTGAGCTGACTTGATTATATTTGTGGAGGATGGCGTCAAGGCAGAGAAGAGTATTTACTTAGGTCAGGCATTGGGATGGCCAATTCACATGTGCTGTACAACCGGATTTTTGCACCTTTATTTTAATTGTAAACTGGTTTGGTTTTTACCTTATTTATAATAAAAATACAAGTGTATTCTTGCCTTCTATTGTTTTGGCTTGTAATTTATGTTGCACAGCAGCACCATCTATTTTAGATATATGATATCTTCTACGTTAATAAAGTTGACGATCAAACTGAGAATCCTTCCAATCACAGCAAGTTTACCATCGGTCGAGACTGATCCTTATTTTACGATGGTGCAATGCTGCACTTCGGGATATTTTTGTCCGTTCCTAGACCAATTTTCGCTGTGTTGCGCCTGCTTAATATAATTTTTTTTGGGTCTGATGCCTGCTTAATATAATGACAAGTTTGTTTTAGCATATTGCCTTCAAAAACAATTGTCGTACTTCACTAGTCTCTTTGATTATCATTGAGAATGGGGCACTTTAATGTTTCTCAGATCATGAACATTCTACCCTGAACTGTTATTGAACGTCAAGTAATCAGAATCTCTCATTTTGCAGCTAAATGCAAATTGCGACTCTCTTTCTAATCATCATATGCCTTCTCAAAACCGAAATCTTCCTATAGACTGGAAAGGGAGAGGATGGTTTAGAAAACTCTTAGGTGTTTGTATTCAAAATTTGGTGTGCCGGATCGATGGACATGTTTGCAATTCAGAGCGTGACAAATTTTTGATTGCATTGAGGCCAAGAGTTTCTTCAGCCCCTTTCGATTTTTACTGGAGGATGAAAATCCAGATGAGTGCTTAACTACTACTTCTACTCCTCGGTTTTTTGGGTTCACAATAGAATAATATGAAATCTTCAAGCGTCTAGCCAATCTCAAGCAGGCATGAACTGACGCACATGGATTCATGCGTGTGGAATTAGCATTCTGCTGGGAAGGGTTAGTGCAATGATTCCAACCCAGACTTGCGAGAAGACCCCTTCATCACTAGAGCAACCTCCTGGGTTTATTCCTTGTAGACTTATGACTCACATTACACTGAAATGCATTTGATTTCTTGTTTACTTCTAGCTTGGTCTTGTAAAGCAATAAGAATTCTGCGCTTCTCAGCTCATTGGTTCTCCCATACATCCCTGTAACATCGTCATCCTACGTCAAATTCTAACAATCAGGCAAGGAAAGTTGATGTGATTTCAACACAGAAATACATCGTGACATCTATATATACCCTGCGACAAAACTTCACCGAATTTTATTAATGAAAAGGATGCTTTAACGGAAGGCTGAAGATGAAATAAAATCTATTTTACACGATCCGCTAGGAGAAAGAAATTAAAATATATCAACTTAGTTTCCCAATCGACTACCTTTAAACACTCAAGCTGTAATTTATGTACATGTCTGAGCTCACTAAAATCTGCATTATTCTGCCTAACTCGACAGCATGACAAAAATTAGTTCTGCTAGGTTCCAGCAACACCACCGCCTTTTGCTTCGAAACCTCGCATCATCATCTTCCATCTGCAAATGCTATGAGCTTGGCTTGCACCCGCATGTGCAGTTATCAAGATCATGGTGAAGCTTCTGAAAATGCAAACACCACGCCAAATTAAAGGAATATCAGAAACACAGAAGACTTGGAATAACCATAAGACGAGGTTTATCAGTACCCAGCCTTAAATACAGTATTATTTGAAAATGACTATTAAGTAGATTTATTTTACAATTCAGATTGACATAGAATTATTTTCTTGATTACCACTGGGTAAGAGTAGGCTACAGCCACCTACCTCATAACTTCAAGTAGGCATGTGAAACTGAATATAACACTTCTGGTTTACTCACGAGTTACAACTTGTAATTGGAGACCAACTTAACTTTTTTCTAATTATTATCCTCTTCCTTGCCTCTTATGCAAGCCTGTCCTAGTACGTCACTTAATCTAAATTCTACGCAATTTATTTGCACAACATAGGAGAAATCCATTACAATAGAGTTCACTATGCGCAATTTAATAACTGGTGATGCAAAAGTAAAAGATAGTCTTTTTGGTCTAAGTAGTAAACCGGCAGGCAGACTGCTGGGCTTCGTTGATTATGAAGACCATCAAACAATCCTTGTCTGATCATAGTTAGAAGTAAACAGTTCCTCTTGTGCTCTAACAATTAAGAAGACATTTAACTTTGTAGTATGACAGTATCTCAACTTAGATTACATGGGGGCAAATTTCTTGACAAGAAACATGTATACTTAATTCATTTTATCTCTATGATAAAAAAAATTCATTTCATCTGGACTGTTAAGTCATATTTATGAGGAGTGGATATTTATTTCATCTGGTGGAGATTTTCCATGTAAGCAGGCAGATATGATGCATCCACTTTCATTTAAACTTTGAATGACCTTTAACGGTCATTCCTGGGCATATTCACCAGTCAACAAAGAATGGATGAGATTCACACACCTGAACCTGATTCTGAAGGGTTTTGATATGCTGAACAGCCAAATCAAGCATGTCTGAATAGCTCGTTTGCTGCAGAGGGGTTCAAATGCAAAACACAATTATGCTTTGTGAACTTTGATGAGCCATATAACAAATAGCAGCATCATGCTGTATTAGGACTAAAAGAGATGATGAATCAAGTACAACTCCAAACATCAAGATTTTAACTGACATATTCCGGGCAGGAATCCAGATTGCATGCGTTTGCCTAATGTAGTTATGCCAAGCAACTCTTTCAGCAATTCATGCGTACCACACTGAAGTACATGGGTGCTTGAGTTTAATGCATGACTGCATCAGAAATAAACTGATGATCACCTTATCCATGTTTGGGACAAGCTCCTGCAGTTTCTTCAGCCTCCCACTTATTCTTGTTCTTCTTTCCTGTCACATGCAGAGCCATAAATTGGCATAAGAAATACAATCAGCACAAAGAAATGATGTAGCAAAGATAATATTCACTACATCTGCAGCAATATGGCAAAACTATTGGTTTGCATGTTGTCAAACTACTCTAACTGATGGCACTCCATTGAAATCGTAGAAGTGTGAGAAGATCATAACACCGTAACATCAGTTTTCTCCATTGTGTGTAAGGAATCATTTCAATGACAGTCATTAACTTAAAACTGACTTTTTATTCTAACAACTAAGCCTCATCTTTTCATCCTCAAAATGCATATCCATCAAGTATAACCCTTAATTCTGACACAAATAATATGGAATGACACGAGCTTGGTGCCTTGTAGTGGAGACTAAATCTAGCTATAAAATAAATAGATATATTACAAATCTAAAAACGATTGAATATTCTAGTTGCAAAAGTAGGCTAATATGTAGATGATAAAAGAGAGATGTCAAGACATTACATGAATAGATAGAAGAGATGTCAAAAGTCACAATGATCTCAACAACCAATATTCCTCTTTGTATTCCATTTCTTCTCCCAATCCATTGCAACCTGTTCCCCTACTTCTACCAAACTTGTTCTATGGGTGCACGTCGGGTTCTTCCTCTTGATTCTTGTAGGCCAACAATTCTGGCCATGTTAACTCACACTAGCATATACTTCCTAAAAGATGCAGAAGATTGGAAATATAAAGGCACTAGAGCAAAGTGCTCGGTTTTGCCCATTAACTAGGCCTATGTTACAAAACGATTGAGATCCTAACAGCTGGACTATAATCCATTTTATGCTACTTGGTCTGGTTAATAGCACAGTCTTGCCATCCATGAACGTGGAACTTTACCTAAAACGGTTGAAGATTTGAAGAAATAATTGTTTCACTCATTCATCTCAAACTGAAATCAGTTTCATAGGAATTTAGGGTGACTAATCCAAATAACAACTTCCAGGCTGCTACCAATACTGATTCAGGAAGACCAGAGATGATATAATTTTGCAGTGTTGGGGTTAGCTGACTCCACTTCAAGTGAAAAGCTTCTGTTGATTGCATATGTGGTTTGTATGTTCTTCGTTGTTAGTTTTTAAAGGCCTGTTTGGTAATCATTTTGGGAACAATTTTTGCCTAGAAACAATTTTTTCCGATTTTATTCCCTGGACGAGTTTCTGAGCATCTGTATGTGTTTGGTAACTATACAAAAGTTATATTTCCGAAATAAAAAAAGAATAGGGATGCATTTGGTACGACTCTTAAATTTTTTTTGTAATGTAGAAAATCTTTTAATTTTAAAAAAATTTCTAAGATTTTTTCTTTTCTTTTCTTTCTTCCTTCTTTTCTTCTTCCCCTTGAGCCTTGGCAATGGCAGGCGATTGGCCAGAGATGAAAGCTGGCGACCTTGTCGTGGCTAGGCGAGGCTTGAAATCGCCAAATTAGGCGAGGTCGAGCCTCACCGAGGGTTGGTGAGGCTCCGGCGAGGTCGCTGACCATTGCCGAGCTTGGTGACCGACTAGAGGAGGAAGAAGAAGAAAACAAAAGGAAAAAAAAACAAAGAAAAAAACTTGATTCTAGGTTGTTCCTAGGAACAAAGAAGTAACTTTTCTCTATTGCTTGATTATGTTCCAAATCTATTCTCAGGAATAGAAAATTAGCTAATGTTACCAAATGGATTTTTGTTTTTGTTTTTGTTTTTGTTTTTTTTTTTTTTTTTTTTTTTGTTCTGGGAACGAAAGGACAGAAATAGCAAAGAATTGGTCAATTACCAGGTAAGCCCTAAATTGCCATGCTACTAATCATCAAATAGGGGGGAAAAACTCCTCCTTCATAGCTTAAATGAGAATTATACTAAGCGGTTACAACAATATGTCCAACCTTGGGAGTAATTTCAACAAGTTTTGTGGCTTGATCAAATAAAGTAGATCTTTCAATAATAGAGAAGGGCCTACAGATATACCATAAACAAAGCTGAATTTTAGTACATACTAAGTACTTAGTATATTACATATTTGCCAAAGGGAAGGATGTCTCTTACAGTCTACTTAGGAGAGGATAATATCTTATTAGAGAATTAATTACCATTATTCCAAGCCACGTCTCAGATGCTATTTCAGACTAATGGAAGACCTTAGAATGCAAAGAATGCCTAATGCAGTCCTTACAATGATGTGGTGATAAAAGGCCTGGCTAATTTTAGTAAGGCTACTCACCCGTTCAGCGATACTTCGGGGGTGAGTTGCACAACCACGCTTTGCACGAATTTTGCAGGGAACTGAGTCTTCAGGAATATGGAGGAGATTCTCTACAGTGGCCATCTCAAGAGTTGTCTGGGGCAAGCTAAACTGAATAAACATCAAATCAGGGAAAGAAAATCAGATGAGCTAATAGGTCAATATTTCTGATGCAGATTTGCATGTATGTCATGATTAAAGCAACTAAACGTGTGTTTGAAAACTCATTTTCTGAAGCTAAAACCCTCTGAAACTGGGTGAAGCAGTTGGGTTGCTCTAAGGTGCTGCATCTGGAAGTGTTTGCCAAACCCTCATAAGGCTTTAAGCCCCCCAAAAGATATACTAGGTCATGAACAAAAGGAGTTAGGGAGGGAGATAAAGGAATCAAAATGCAAACCAAAATGATAAATGTTGCCACAAGAAAGTGTGAAGACTTGTATTGAGACATCTCTTTTTTCTTTTTTTTTCTTTTTTTTAATGAGAAAAATTTTGCTTAAGACTTCATTCTCATTCAGTGAATTGCTGGATATGGATGCATATGTAACGGTGGAACAGGATGTAAATGAAGAAACAGAAAGTAATGAAAAATGAGTACCTGAGTTTCTAAGGGGTTAAAGCTGTACATATCTCCATCGACATTCTTGGCACGTTTTCCTGAGGGCGGAGAAAAAACGATGGAGTTACTGTTCTCCCAGTCTATGCCAAAGCTTGTAGTGGCATAGGAATGTGTAGTGCCTTGGTGGCCATTGTCTGGGCTTACACCTTCGACGGCATTTTCACTTACTTCAGAAATATGAGAAAGCGACTCTTGTCTAGTGAAGCTCAATTGAGGCTTCAACCTGGAAAATCCATGACCCCCATTAGAGCTTCCGGCCCCTTGGGTAAGTGAAAATCCTGCTGTTCAATATCATAAAGTTATTTAGTATAATATCAAAATCAGCAATAGCATAGCCAAGTCATAAATACCTATCATCAGAATAGTGGGAAGAGAAGTTCTCGGATGAACACATGATTCGGCCCAACTTTTACAAGAGCGAAATATACTCTTAACACAGCAAAGTAAGGATAAAAAATCGAAAAGAGCATGAAGACACACAAGAAGCACACCAAATTATTCTGGTCCTAGAGGACCGGGCTAATCGTGAAATTCATCTAGTACCAAATCACAGACAAGTATCTTGGACTGCCCTAAAATTAAATATAATACCTTGGAAGCATATTGAGAAATATGTAAGCTCGAGAAATGAGGTGATGCTCTAGAAAACTGAATGGATAAATTAGTGTAAGGTAATCCAGGACCAGAACATGGAGTGAACTAAGGTTGATTCATGAGACAATGAAGATACACATTGGTCGACCGTTCAGTCATATCGCCCTTTATCACATAAGTAAATGTAATGATCAACTTCAACAATATCCAGCTGCAAGTTTACCCTTATGAGTCCTTTGATTTTTCATTTCACTATAAACTGGACTCTAATCCATAAGCTCTCTCCCCAGGATTGCAGAGAAAGGAGGGAAAATAGAAAAGACTGGGTGGGCAACAAGTAGGAAAAGAAGGAACGACATTTAACGCCCCAGAACATGATCCATCCAGCATTCACAGAACAGGACAGCAAGCTCAGGACTTGTTCTGGCCACCACTGGTTGCATCATTTATTAAACACTACTTTACTAATAAAAGAGAAAAACAAAAGGAATTATAAATTAATTAAAAGACGATCCCATCCCATGTTGTTCATAGAAGAGATTAGCTATGCCTCCATATTTGTACATGTGACTCAGCCACAAGTTGCAGAGATTCCAGCTAGCCCAAAGATGAAACTTTTCCTTGTTAACTTTGAAAACTTGAAGCTTCCACAGTGGTTTTGCTGAGAAGTAGAAGAAACCCGTGGGTTGAGAAGATGCGAGCAAGTTGAGAGACCAGGGGAATGGAGGGAGCCAATTTACCATCTCTTGTCGTTACAAGAGATTCGCTGGTATGGCTGGAACTAGTCTATCCAACACGTAACGGGTATTGTCCCTATCAAATCCAAATGCTATAAGAAAACCTGACCACGATCCATCGACGCCATAATGAAATAGGTGAACGGTGGACACCATAAATAGCAAAACAAGAAGCATAACAAGTGTCATGTTACTAAAGAAACCCACGCAGCAACATCTGACAGAACAAATTACCAGTATCAGGAAAACAGAAAGTAAACCTAAAAAAAGTAGGAGCAGCCCGCTAAAAGTACCACACGTCGGACCCCCTGAAAGTAAGAGAGATTGAGAAGCAAGAAAGAGTAGGGACCTGTATCGGGAGTGTGGTGGGACAGGAAGCCAGCAGGGGAGCTTCTCTGCCTCAGCAGAGAGGAAGAGGAAGGACGAGGAGACGCGGAGGAAGACCCAACCCCAACCCCAAAGTCGTTCAACCCGAAGGCCCTCTGCAACCCTGTGGATTTGTTGTCCTTTGGAGGGTGCTGGTGGTCGCCGTTGGAGGGGTTGACTTTGCAGGTTGACTCGGAGGTCAGAGAAGAAGAGTCCGCGGAGAAGTAGTGGCCCAAGAAGGAAGGCGGGGGAGGTGGATGTGGGTGGTGGCGGCGCGGCGGCTGGACGGAGGAGGAGGAGGATCCAAGGGCGGAGAAGTCGCCGTGGCCGCCGTTGGGGTTGCCAATGACGGAATCGACGGCGTTGGCCAAGAGAGACCCTGGAGCCGAGCTGTAGCGGGTTAGACCACCACCCCCACCACTACTACCGCCGCCGCCGCTCGAGCCCATAGATTTCTGGGACTGGGAGGAGGAAGACGAGGACGATGGATGATGATGATACATACTTGAACCAACCGACCTCTCTCTCTCTCTCTCTCTCTCTCTGCTCCAATCAATAAAGAAGAACAGAATACCGGCGGCTGCAGCTGAAGCAGGAAGCAGCAGCGACTTGCTAAGAGCAAGATCTCTGAAAAGGGATGTTGTCGTTCTTGTGGTGGCTGATGTTAGAGAGAGAGAGAGAGAGAGAGGATAACAGAGGAAGTTCACTGTCCTTGGCCTCTCTCTTTCCTTTCTTTGTTCTTTTGTCGTGAAGATAGAGATTCACAGACGGATGCTTGAATGCGGAAAAAGTCTTAGGAGTGGTTATAGCCTCACCCGTTGGTGACTTTTATTACGTCACCCCCCCGCCCTCCTCCTGTACTTCGCATGTACTCCAAGCGCAGAAGGATCTGAATTCATTGCGACCGTCGATCATGTGGACCTTGTATATAGAAGCCATATAATCAACTGTCCAATATTTATTTGGGTGTATAGACTCGGGAGCCCAATTCATCGTTTGAATCTCGTAATCCCTACAAAATCAGGATACGCGCTGCCAATAATCTATGTGGCACCGACGCGACACGTGACACGATTCGACACAATATATCGACACATCATTTCTCAAAAAAAAAAAAAATTTAGACATGTTCCAACACGTTATATATTAAATATATTTTTATATAAAAGTGCAAAAGAACCTAAAGTTAATTTATACTAAAAATATTAATCCAACATTCATTTGACAAATTCAACTACATTCATTTGCAATAATCTATAAAACTTAGAGGAAAAAAAAAATCCACATTTCACTATTAAACTTAGGGATATGTGCACCACAAATATTGTGTTATTTTTTTAATAAATTTATTATCCTACGTGGAATTTTTATTACTTTTTTCTTTAAATAAGATTTAAAGAAACAAAACTAGAAAAAGCTAAAATAATTATATAAAAAAATTGGAAAAAAAAAAGAAAAATAAAATAAAGGCTAGGTTGTGGTAGTGGCTTAGTACGCCGCTGTTGCTGCCGCTACCACTACCACCATCGGAAGGGGCCAGCAAGGTTATTGACTCTAGGTGGCAGCTACGACCCTTATTGGCCTAATCGAGGTCGCTAGGCAAGGCTCGCCTTGCAGCTCGCCCAGATTTGTGCGACATTGATCCTCGCCTGTGGTCGATGAGCCTCCCCAGCACTAGGCAAGGGCCGGCGACCCTCGCTAGGCCCGAGCGAGGGTGCGGTGTCACCTAGATCTAGGCGAGCCTTGCCGACCCTTACCCGGCTGGCGATGGCCTCACTCAAGCCAACGAGGGCTGCCTCCCTCCAACACCTAAGACCTTGCCTTGTCGGGCCCCCCTTCAATAATGGCAACGGCAGCCCCCAACTATGATCCCTACTTTTTTTTTTTCTATCTTTTTTCTTCATATATTTATATTTTAACTCTTCAAGTATTGAAAATTTTTAAAATTGATCATGTGCATATTGGAATTGTATGTCGAAATTCCGAACTCGCATATTGGGGAGAGTTGATCATGTGTTAGATTTTCCGACACTCGTTAACGTCGTGTCAAAGCATGTCAGATACATACTGAAGTGTTGGACATGACACGAAAGCTTTTAGAGAAAGTTATTACTTCTTAGCCAATTTCTCCGCCTATACAAAATATGGAGTGTTCCAATCTTCAGAACATCCAATCTACTCATTACACAATACAAATACTTTACTGGTCTCGTTATAATTAAATAATTGCCGAGACAGAGAGTTCTTTCATGGTTTGCCAAGACAAAGTCACCTCAAAATTTGATTGAGGGGAACTTATTTGAAAATTTCCGAAAGTATGACTTTATTAGGCGAATTTAAGATTAGCGAACTTGATCAGAAAAAGGGTGAAAGCATAAGGACGAAAAATTAACTTGTCTCCATGTTAAAATTCGTTAGGTGATGGAAATAAAGAGACCCTCGTTCTCCCTAATTGTATCGGTGGTGTATGTACTCATGAGCTGGGAGCGAGTCTTGTTGGCGCCGGTGAGAATGAAAAATTAGGGTTTGGGATTTGCTTGTCAGAAAATCATCTTTTTGATCTCAGCTTGTGGGGGTCGTGTGCTCGAGAAAGGGACATGACAAGCCAGGCCAACGACTAGTTGGTGAAATAGTTTATTAATCGTGCTCTGAGATTCTCTTCGAAATAATTTTGTGTTGAATACAATATTCCATCTTTTAGTGGGCAAAGCATGATAATTTTGACTTTTATCGGTTACCTCTCTCTCTGTGGCTTGAAATGAATGTGGCTATTCCTATTCACTTTATTCCGCAATGATACAAATATGCAAAAATATGCGGTTTAAAGCTTTCTGTTTGTCGAGAGAGTAAGAAATTAATCAATCAACAATAAGGAGGTTTAGCATTATTGTTTTAAACAAATTAAATTATTTTTTATTTTACAATAAAACTTCAAAAAAATTTCCTTTTATCCTAGTATACTCGGGTCATGGCTTAAAAATATACGTGTGATATTGTATCATGGGTAATCATGTTTGAAATTTAAGTATTTATTATCTATATGTTGTGAATCTAGATTAACATTGACAAACTACACAATATGATTACCATTTTGGAGTGGATGTTCCATTATGATTCGATTATGAGACCTCTTTCGTTTGATTCGAGACCTTAGTGTTCATTGCTTTTCATCATGCCATCAACAATACTCTATCTATTTAATGTGTGATCTAAAGTATTTCCATCTCCTTTGCCATTCTTGAAAGTTTGTTAAGAGTCATATATTTTTTGAATTTTCTCATCTCAACGGTCATTTCTCACCGTCGTCCTTTCAGGTGTAGGCCTTGTCCATCCATAAACCAAGCATATACTAGAGGAGTCTTGCTCTGATATCATTATATAACGAGACATCTAGTTCCACACAAGCGGAACCTCCCAAAGGACAACCCTAAATAACCTCACAAGTTGGCAACTATTGAGTAGTGGAGACCTTAAGATATTACATGTTGTTCAGCGTAATGTAGTAGAAATAGGTATAAACAAATCGAAAACAAAATTAAATTCATAAATTGGGACCGCACATGGTGCCCAAATTCGTTTTTCGTGGCATTTTAGTTGGGACGATAGAGGGGAATCAAGTCTCGCGTGCCTCTTCCTTAAGCCCTCCTCTCCTCGGCCGTTCTGCTATGTATGTAAAAGTGAACTATATGGGGGATTGGTCTGGTCCCTCAAGAGGGTTTTAGTTAGAGAATAGTACTCTTAGGGGAATGTGTAACCCACGAATCCGAGAACAACACTCAGACATGTGGCTCCACAGTGTGATCTGCTGTCGTCATTGGAGAGGAGAGGAGGAGCAAATATGCCTTCCCCCTCCTTGATTGGTCAGCAACTCCAAGTGACTCCACCTCAACTCAGATTCAGAAGCGCAGCGCAGCACTCTTGCTCCCCATCAATATCCACGGCCACCATCTAAAATCAAGCGATGGATTACCGGAGGACCCACCGTTTACTAGAACCCAGCCAATGACCTCGCTCGTCTCGTGGACATGTCCCTCGTTTCTGATTGGAAAGTGAGAGACAAAGGATGAAGAGATCTGATTGGTCTGTCAGCTTCCCAGCCGGTGACACACCAATCATTCAAGTGTATGCCCAAAAAGAAGAGTAATATAATAGTCATTCCCGTGAATCTTTCTGATCCGTCATTGTCTCCAACCAATAAGAGTGATGGGTTAGCATTATAATATTTGTTATATGTATATTATATATTGTGGGGTTCGAGGTTAGCTGAATTTTGCCTTGGCCAAAAGGTTTGTCGCAAAAGGTTCAATGTATCGGGTCGGGAACATTGTGGGATGTGATCTGCTTTAATAATGTCATTGACCCACCGGGAAGAGTGACCCACCCACACCCATGAGACTCTCTCTGTCTCCAGTACTAGTTTCTTTAATTACTATATCTGCTCGGTATTCTTCTTGAGCTCATCCATCTTATGTCTCTTGCGTAAAATCTATCAAAATTGAAAAAATAAAATTGAGATGCATCGAGTAGGTCATTTCTCTATCCATTTCTTGTTCTACCGTCCATTGGCTAATTGCTTTGATTGATACATCTTCATTCCATACTTGCAATGACAAGGACAACATCTCATGGAAAGTTTCCTCTCAAAGATGAATCGAGTCAATCGAAAATACGCAGTAAGTCACTTTAGGTAAAAAAAACATCGCCCATCACTTTAGTATTGAAATTACTACTATCCTAAGGAATGTGTAATTAATTAAAGGTCTGTATGCATGCTTTTTTCCTGAACTTGATAAAATTGAAGTCAATTGAAGTGCCAAAGGGTTTCGTCCATGAATATGTGTAAGTATATGCACTTGCATGACCATGTACCAATTATTGCTATACATCGAAAGATCCCTTTTAGAAGGGTGTTCATCCAAAGTAGTCTATTCATTGGGAAAGAATGGTTAATATCACTTGGCATTTCATTTTCTTTTTCGACTTGGTATTAGGTTGAACCATTTGATCCTACCTCCGCCGTGATTTTCAACTGTTATATCATTTGGCATAGAAAAAAGAGTCAATTGAGTAATATTCTGCAAGGAACTAATGGACTGAATCCTTATCACTCATGGGTAGGATTAGGACCTCTGAGATTGCTGTTCGGAAAGCGACAACGCATTGCCGGCAACAACTCCAGTTCTTGGACCAAGAGTAGGCCTCACAATCGGGTCCATTCACCACATTTGGAGATCGCAATCAAAGACACCCTTAGAAAATTTGAGCCGGGAGACGGGCCTTTTTTTAAAAGGGCCCGGGCCGGTAATCACGGGAGGTCTCTTGGCCCAAACAGCTGGCCCGGCCACATTCAAAACCCAAAAAGGACCGAGCGTGAGCTCACAAATGTGAAGAATTTCACTTGAGTGAGAAAGCTCAGACCTCCACAAGAGAGGATGCAAGGTGACGCAAAATCCTTCTTTTGATGACGCAAATAGATGATCAACGAAGAAAGAAAATAATAAAAAAGAAAGGGAAATTTCTACACCACATTGATGTGGAATGGACCTAAAATCCAACATATGTATTACGTTGGAAGATATAGAACAGCTCTAAGAGAACACTAATGGAACAGCAGGACCTTATGGCATGCTACCACATAGTCTTGTTAGGTCCTTGCACTTAATACAGAGACGCGTAAGTGACTTAAATACGCGCTAGTACCAAATTTTTAACTTAGGATCTCCATATGACAGCACAGTTCAAGGTATAGGTTTCAAGAGTCATGTTGTTTGGGACTCCGCCCCAATCTTAGTCCCTTCATCAAGTTACTTGCAAAGTTTCTGAATCTATTAATGAGGGCAGCTGATTCAATATCCTCTTCATGTTGTGTTGCGTCAGGATACGCGAGCAAGCTGATGTAGGTCTCCATGTCATGAACCCAGGAAGGGTTTCGCATGTCCAAGAACGAGCGCTGCCTGTGTTCAAGAGCTAACTCAACACCCACATGAGCATAAAACGAGCAGCTCCATGGAGATTCCGCACATGTCTTGCCCAAAAGCCTGAAATTCTCATTCAACAATACGCCAGGTAGTTTTGTCACCGGGTCATTACCATTCGCAATCCTCAGCACTTTGAGCCCCAACTCTTCACAACGTTTCTTGAAGCCCAAGTTGCCAACTCTTGGGCCTCCAAACGAGAAGACCGTCAGTGGTATATCTCGATGATCCCGTGTACCCACAATTCCAAGCTCGGCGATATCGTATGCGAGAAGAAGAGCAAGTGCACTCCCCAAGCTGTGACCGGCCAATGTTATGCTTATCTCCTCCTCTTTGTGCTTGTTAACAAGTCGGGATACCTCGGATAGGAGCTGTTCACGACAACTCCCCAATCCGAACTTGTCACTTCTCTCTTTCGATGTGTACATGCTGAGGAACCCGGACTCCACCTTCACTTCTGGCCGAAAGTTACGAGGGTCGAGTCGTGCTGGTGTAAGCGGGCTCATCAAGTTTGCAATCCACTCGTAGTTCGTCACGGTTCCACGAAAGGCTATCAGCAAATCTCTCCTTCCAAGCTTCTTCACCACTTCATCGTCGGATGATATTGCGACGTATCCAACCCAACGGCCACGAGCAACCCCATTTTGGATGGGGAAGTTTATGTCTGGGGTGGCGTAGATGTACTTGGTGACTTGGTAGCCAGAATCCTCCAAGCCAACCTCTCCAAGCATGTTCCTCCTCCCATATTTGCAGTTCAAGTGGCGTTTGGAGGTGGGGTCGAGATCAAAAGCCTTGTAACAGGCGTTGACAAACTCGGCGTAGCGGAGGATCTCGTGACGGAGAAGAGGATGTAAGGGATTCAGGAGGTTCTCCCAGTGGGTGGAGCCTTGCAAATCTCTCCAGGTGCATGCATGTTGGGATAAGATCAAGGGGTCTGCAACTGCATTCGATTTAGGTGAAAAAGCAGAAGCTATAGGAGAATATCGCGTAGGAGGAGCCCGAGAAAGTTTCATGATTGGAGATTTATTGCCCAATGAATGACATCTGGCCATTATAATGTCCCATGAGAATGCACCAAGATTCATACCTGGGTTGAGACTTGAGAGAGAGAGAGAGAGAGAGAGAGAGAGAGAGAGAGAGAGAGAGAGAGAGAGAGATCCGTTGGATAGATCCAGATCATGCATGCATGCTTTTATATATGAAGCCACTTTAAATAAGAAGTTGAGGATTTTGGTTAGACCAATAGCAGATGGACTCGAGGCAAAGGTAACGCTACCTCTTGGTGGAAGTTTCTTGATTATAAAAATCAATCGAAGCCTTGTCAAAAAGAAGAGAAAATAAAATATATTGTGTTCTGAGACTACGGCCCTTCACTGGAGCTGGAAATGGACTGAATTAGTTAATTATTTGAGGCACAAAATGTTAGCAAAGTGACCCCACGATTGAAGAAGGTATCAAAGCCGGGAGCAAACTTACGGGATCAGCGCCAGATGATTGAATCAGAGTGTGGACTCTGTGTTCTTTCATGAGACCAAGCAATTGTGTTACTTTATCAATGTCTTCTTGTATCTATGAAGAACTGATCAAGAAGAGAGAAAGAAAACTGCATTACAATCTAGAAGTATGAGGGACAAGTACGATGCTAATATTACATACACCCTCCAGAAAAATCTTATGGTGGACAAGTTCGGCGAGGAATTGACAAAGCTTTCAAAGTTGGAAGGGGTTATTTTATGTGGTCGGTTGGGTAAGGACAATTCTTGCGGGCCCCTTCTGAGTGTTTAGACGAAGACATGATGCTGAAAAGAACGCCACGAGGACACTTTTGAAATGTCTGTTGCCTCCCATGCAGTGGACAGCATAGGCATTCTCTTTGGATGTGCAATCTATAGTCTTTATGCGCATGAGGATGCAGACGTAGCGGAAGGAATTGACAAAAGCATTCTTGTTCGTGGTGGAGAATATGTAACTAATAAAACGGTACGTAGTTGTCAGTTCCTTATTGCTTCGAATCTTTTATATTCATACCACTTGACCTATAGAATGGTCTTTTTAGAGTAGAATTTTGTTACTTTCTCCGCTCATTAAGGCAGTTGGACATTCTAAACACATTCAATTTGGATGGCTCTTTTATCATTGACGAGCAACAGCAATTGCACCTATCATGTCTCGATATTTTTGTGTGCTTAACGTTGTGAACGCACTTAGGGGTTTTTCTAAGAAAAGTAGCTGAGTGGAATCTTGCATGTTTGCCAAACATGTAAGGCGGTTGGACATTCCAAACACATTCAATTTGGATGGCTCTGTCTCAATATGTTTTTGTGCATCATCATACATGCTAGCTAGCTTCAGTTCCAATGTAGGCTTCTAGCGTGCCTACCTTTCTATACTTTAACCATTTTTATTATTTATTCCTTTTATGATATACATCTAAATCAAACATAATTTTGCTCGCGCTTTTGTGATTTTAATAATAAATAGGAACTATTTGGTTCTTAACATGACCGATTCTGATTTCCACAAAGTAAAAACTCACCACCTCTTGTTAAATTAAGTTCTTGTCTTATGTGAAATAGTAATGATGTAATTAAGCTTTGATGTCTTTGAAAAGATGAAACTCCACAATTAAATTTATATGCTCCACTTAAAGAAGTTTATTTCAATAACACTTTTTTTTTATCTAGATAAAACGTAAGAATATATTTTATCATTTCACTTGCTATGCAATGAAGATAAATATTAGATAAACTTCTTAAGACGAGAAAATACAATATTTTTTTAACCCAAATTCATTAATAGCCGGCTCACCATCTCGTTTTATCCAAAACAGAGAAATTATATATAGTCGATTGTGGGGGAGGGGGAGCCTAGAGTCTTAGCCCTAGGCCGGAGAAGATTTCTCATAAAGTAGTGATTTTGCACACATGTTGCTAAAGTTGTGCTGTGATTATTGCATACATGTCCCTCATGTACATAAAGAAATCCATTTCATTTTCCTCCTCCGTCCACGGCATATGCCACAAGCTTATGAAGATTCTTCCCACGTCCCTTGTCCATTTCCAAGGAGGAACTTGATCGAACAATTAAAAAAGGGATTGAAATTGTCTGGTGAAAGAACACCCCAAGTGTCAAAACTTAGCACAATGGGACACTAAGTGCCAAAAATTAGGAAAGTAATACTTAAGTGCAACTTTATATATATATAAATGAGACACTTGTGTTTTCGGCGAACTCCGGTTGAAATCCTATGCGGCAATTTTTTTATTAATTTTGTTTGTTTACGTGGCTCATCGGAAGGTTGACTCACTAAAGAAACATAAAAATGACGTCATTTTGGCACAATTCAAATTTTAATATAGAAATTAATTAATTAATTAATTTTTTTTTTAAAAATGGATGAGGAAGATGAATGGTAGCTGGTGGCCGAGGGCTCAGCCCTCGCCGTCACCGTCGCCGCCCCCACCGTCACCACGAAGGTGGGGGAGGGTTGACCAAGGTCGCCGAGCCTTTGCCGGGAGCTAGCGAACCTAGCCAACTAGCGGTGAGGGCCTGCGAACCTTCGCCCAGATCTGGGGTAAGGGTCGTAGCCCTCCCCCGAATCTGGCAAGGGTCGCCGACCCTCACCCAACCGAGCCTAGGGTCATCGTTGGTTGGGGCCCGGCCAACCCTCCCCCCACCTTCCCAGCGATGGTGGGGCGACGGCGGCGACGAGGGTTGAGCCCTCAGCCGCCGGCTGCTGTTCATTTTCATCTTCCATTTTTCTTTTTAAATTGTAAATTTGGTTTTAAATTTAATTTAATTAATTTTATATTAATTATTTACTCATGTTAACAGCAAAATGATGTCATTTTGGCACTTGTCTAGCCACGTCAGTGTGCAAAACGACATCATTTTGCACTTGGCTTACCGAAAAAAGCCAGTGTTTGGCCACGTCAGCGTTTGATTAAATTTTCTCGCCGTTGGCACTTAACTGATCCATTTTGTTATGATTTTGGCACTTAATTATTACTATGCTAACTTTTAACACTCAAGTATTCCTTCGTGTCAAGTTTTGGCACTTCAAATGTCCTTTACGAGAGTAGGCACTGCAATAATAAATATTATAGGTACCCTCTTTAGAGAGCCGACAGGATTGACCCACTTTTATGTCAAAGAGTTCCAAGTCGAGTTTCTAGGAAAAAAGATTTATTGTCTAGGATGGACGATTCTAATACTTCGCAAGGCAAAAATCAGAACATTGATCTTATATATATATGTAAATCCACGATAACTGTAAAAACCTATTGTTACCAACATTTTGATTAACAACTTATTTAGTTATTTTTGTTAGGATAAGTCCATTAAAGTCCTAAAATTTACTATGAAAGTGCAACTGAATTATAAAATTTATAAAAAATGCAATTAAGTCCTAAAACCTATCAAATTCATAAAATAGAGTCATTTCGTTAACTTTATCAAACTTGATTAATGGAAAATACTAATGTAGATTTTTTTAAATATTTTCTCTCTCCTATATAATGATGACATATCTAAAATGGTGTCGTTTTTTTTCGCACATGATTTTTAAGACAAATTTTAATTAAAATAATTTAAAAAATAAGCTAAATTTAAAATATAAAATAAAGGGGAGGGGTGATAACCAGGCAGCAAGGGCTATGCCCCACCATTGTCGAGAAGGGCCGGCGAGGTGAGGGATGGCTGGTGACCCTTGCCCGATTTGGGAAGGGCTTGCCTGCGATTATTGAGAGTTGTCGGCCTCGTCAATCACTAGCTGGCCATCTCCTACCACACCAACCCTTTCTAGAGGTAGGGTGGTGATGGCAAGGGCCCAACCAGCCTTTGTTGTTTTGCCTTCTTCCTTCCTTTTTTTTAGTTTAATTTATTAGTCTAGTTTAAATAATTTTTATATTAAAAATATTATTTGGATCAAAACGACATGGTTTTAAACTTATCTTTCATAACTCAACCACATCAATGTCATGTAGAAAAGATAAAAAAAAAAAAAAAAGGTAATGTTTCCATTAGCTAAATTGGATAAAGTCAAAAGAAGGATTTAATTGCACTAATTTAACAAGTTTTATGATTTGATTGTACTTTTTGAAAAAAAAAATTAAGACTCAATTGCACTTTCTTGACAAATTTTAAAATTTCCTATGCACTTATTCCTTTTTTTTTTTTTGTTTGAAAATAAATATCTCATTTATATCTTATTATGCATGAGAAGTCAAAATAAATTATATCCTGAACAACAAAGTAGTACAACAAATCACAAATTACTGTGATAAAGATTATTTCATCTTATAAGAACATATTTGTCCCGGTATCAAAAGAGAACAAGTGACAGTTGATCACCGAATTTTGCACCATTATCAATGATAAGCATACACCGCCATCTCATTCTCCAATAGCTACAACTTGCCCAATGGGCCATGTACGCCTACATTTAGTATCCCCAATACCATCACCACACAGAAACACCAAAAAATAGGTAAATAGGGTTACAAATCTAGATCTAGATCGGATGAGGCTGGACGAGCATAGAAACATCTCTAAGTAACTTCCAAATATATACCTAGATTAAAAGAAAAGAGCTTCCAGATCTAGATCTAGCTTGGGGGATGAGAGTTTCCAAACTTGGAGAAGTTGTAGAAACGCTTCCAATGTAGCATGAACTCACTGTATTTCTTGTCGATTATGTTGAACTTTTTGGTTTGGAGAATTTGAAGCAGCAGGTTGATTCCTAATGATAGGAGTAGAAAATACTCCTAGCAAGCGAAGAAGAGCATTTACCAATGAGCAAAGAAAACCAAAAAAAAAAAAAAAAAAAAAAAAAAAAGAGGACAAAAACAACAAAATGCTCCCATATCAGATTAAGGGAGAAATCTCAACTCAGGTTGAGAAGATGGAGCCTCCCTCTACTAAGAGTTATTTTTTAGTCAAGGGAGCTAAGAGTGGTAGGAAAAAGGGGAACCACAAAGAGGTGAGTGAGGAGAGAATGGGATTAAGGCCCTGTTTGGTAACGTTTCGTTTCTTCTAATTTCTATTCTTTTGTTCTCTGCAAAAAAAAAAAAAAAAAAAAAAAAAAAGATCAGAAATCTGCTTGACAATGTCAATTAATTTTTCTATTCCCCGGAATAGACTAGTGGCCGAAGAATAGATTTGGAACAAAAATTAGAGGTAGAAAAAAGTAGTTTCTTGTTTTCGAGAACAATTTCTAGAAATAAATTATTTTCTCTTTTCTCTTTTCTTTTTTCTTTTCTTCTTCTTTGTCGGCCGCCACACCCCGTTGCTGCTCGTCGGCCGATCATTGGTGTTGGCTAATCATTGCCGTTAGCCGACCGACGACCGTCGACAAATGCCAACTATTGCCGTTGTCGCTGACCATCCGCCGACCGCTAGCCGGCCGTCCACCACCGCTGCCGCCGCTGACCACCGTCGCCATCGTTGCCCGCCGCCCGTCGTCAATCGCCATCACCCGCCGCCATGGACGGCGTTGGCGGTCATTGTCGGCGGGACACGACAGTGCGGTGGTCGACGGTCAACGGCAAAAGAATAAGGAAGAATAAGAAAAAAATAAATAAAAAAAAGTATATATTACAAAAAAAAATTGTGAATCGTATCAAATGCATTCCTATTCTTTTTTTCATTCCTAGAATAGAAATTTTGTATAGTTACCAAACGCATTCTTTTACTAAGATTTATTCTTGGGAATAGAAATAGAAAAATATTATTTCTAAAAAAAATTATTCTCCGGAATAGAAGCGTTATCAAATGGACACTAAGATTAGATAATTTTATTGAGGTTTTATAACTTGTTTAGTTCTTAACATGTTGGCAAATACAAATGATTACTGGATTGTTTGAAATTATCGACTATTTTAATAATTCACTAACGTTTACTTATGGTACTTGTCAATGTCTTATACTAACTTTTTTCAAAAATTAGATTGTCCTACACATGAATTGCACTTCTAAAAGACGCTTTCCGAAATTGACTTATGGTGCACTGATCACACAAATCTTCAAGAACAAAGGCATTCATATTCCTGATGACATCGAGGAGAAGATGATCAGCCTAAAAATTAAAGAGATACTACGCACAAAATGCATCTATTAGGTTGTAAAGATTGGAGACGCAGACAATGAAAATTTCAATTAATTTTGAGAGAAAAGTCGCAAGAGATGAGTATAGGCACGAAAAGGAAGGCACCTGTGCCTATATCAACTGCTGACAAGAAGAAAAAGGAGGAGGAAGAAAAGAGCTGAGGCGGCAATGGTTCAAGGGGAGCCTTCGAGAAGAATCGATGTAGAGGAAAGCATGTATGAAATTGCCGAACTGAAGGAGGATATCAAAGGCTTGAAGGAAACAATCAAACCTTGACTACTAATATACCTGAAAGATCAAACAGAAGAACGAGCATTTCATTTGAGAAGAACGTGTATTTCATTTAAATTAATAATAGCAAAACAACAAAGTTCAAAAGGAGCCCCAAGATAAGTTTGGCCTGTGGATGGTTGTGCACACACTCGAAGGGGCCAAAGACAATAAGTGAAAGAAATGCCAACTGATAGTCGAAAAGAATGAGGAGATAGAGTTGCACTAGGGTCCCCATCATCAGTGCTGCCTCAAGCAAACATCCGTAAAGATTTGAATGATCCTTCTTAGCAAGAGATACATATTTTGAAGGAGGAAAACACCGTTAGAAAAAATAGAAATAAAGGTAAAGTTGTTAATTTTTATTCTAAGGGATTGTTCACATAAGTTGGAGACTGTCTCAACCTCATGAGAAACCCTGGGAGATAAAAGACCCCATCCAAAAAAGGCAAAACGGTTTGGCCTAGTGCCCTCAAAAGTCAAAGAAATCTCTTGGATGATATAAATGGGCCTGGTTCGTTGGCCAAACCCACCAAATGACTGTTGTGGCTCACCATGCAATTTAGAGGGAGTGAATAGGTTGACTTATAATAACGTAATACCATGGTTCTTTGTTCATATTTTTTCAGCTTGAGCGTGCAATGAAGAGGGGAAAAAAACAGTCAAAGAAGTAGACAAGAAGAGGAAGAGGCGGGAAGAGAGAGAAGGGAATCTTACGTATAGGACGGCCTTTATTTATACCACCAATGTTCTATCTTTTATTAGTTTGTAACAGTACTCATTTCACATTTTTGTCCATTATATTAAGAATTTAGCATAATGAACTTGAAGGGAATATGCTTTCTTATTGGAAGAACATGAAAATAACGTTTATACGATGACAAAAAGAATGACAATAACAGAATGATCTAACAATTTCCATATGCTCCACATGACCCTAATATTCATAGCCGGCGGTCTTCTGGTCATAGGATCCGCAATGTTCACCATCCACTTCATGCGTCCTATCGTGATCGCTGACAAGATACTTCTTGTCGATACACTTGCACCTTCAATAGCTTTCCAAATGGCAAAATCCCGTCCAAAAAAAGAAACTTCGATTGTTAAACTTGACTTGAACTTCTAACAATTGCTTATAAAAAGGAAAGGCCCTAAACAATTGACAAGCACAGATTGTCACCCCTTGTGAAGCCCCTAAAACTTATTATAGAGGCCGAAAGGACCACTTATTTTAATTCTTTAGGGTTGGAAATACGACCAAACCCCCCATAATTACATGTTAAGGCGAGGCCATTCTTTTTAGTTTTTTCAACTATTTTTGTTATATATTCCTTTTATTATGAATATGTCAATCAAACGTCAATTTATTGACTTTTTTGTCATTTTAATGATAAATGGGAACTGTCTCTTTTATAATACGATCAATTCTGATTAACACAAGTAATAACTCACCGCGTAAGTTCAACTTAAGTGAAACGGTAATGAAATACTTTACTTTTGTTGTCTTTAAAAAAGATGAAACTTCACACATTAAATTCAAAATGCTTTACTCATAAAAAGTTATTTCAAAAACAATCTTTGTTTTTTTTAATATCTAAAAAAAAGTATGCTTTATCTTTGCACTTTAACGGAAAAAAAAGTTACCCCTTTCGTATGTTTCGAAATCATGCTATATAATTTACCCATAGTTAATTAATACGACATACACGCCTCACATATAATATATGCTTTAATTAATCAATTTGATTATAATTTTCTTAATGCCACAATGCATAAGTGAGGCATTAGCCTACAACATATTTGTTGAGGGTCAAGTAACTACCCTTGTGGAAACTTCCTCCAACTAATCTTTTGATTGGCAGATCATAAATATCGACATCACCCATATTTATATTTTGTCAAGTTTACATATTGGTGATATCCATAACTCGTAAATTGCTGATAGCAATTGAAGTTGAGAGCAAAGAATTTTAGCAGCATACATCATACTTCAGGTCATTGTTTTTCTTCTATGAAAGCAACTGGCAACTGACACTTCACTAGCACATACACCAGATAGCGAGTTTCCTAATTCAAGTAATTCATCGAGGAGAGGCAATTTTCTTAGTTCTATATACAAGAAATCAGATGACTGGAATCTACAAGGATAATTCTTTTGAAGTGTGTGAAGCTTACTTCCAGAAATCCTCTAGGTCAACTTGTGTACTTACCAGGAGTAATGACATGGCTTCGTCCAGAGGTCTTGAAAGCAAACACTGCAGCCTATGGACATAATAACCCATGTCTTCGTTGGTCTGACAAACGTTCCCCACAAGACATGCCAATTCATAAATTAGAGTCTTGAGCAGCCAATATGTTTTGCAGAGCATTGTGGCATCTGGTATACATATACTCAGTCAAAATGATAGCAACATACCACAATCCCATTGAGAAGGAAAAAACGCATGCATGTACCTCCAAGGAAGATGGTCAAGAAACATTGAAGGGGAGACCACAAAATCTTTGAAAGTCTCTCTGTCTGCTATATATGCTTTAAATTTCTGTGGCATCTCGTTGATTGTCAAAACTTTCCAAATGGGAGCGAGCAAGCTCCTCTTGTCAGGCACTATATGGACAATGAGACCTGGTAGAAACATCTCTTTTGGATCATCAGCTGAAACATGGTTAGAATTTGGGATGGTCTCCATGAATTCGGTCACAGGATCATCCAATGAATTTGCAATTGAAATCTCATCTTTAAAAGGGCTGGTGAGATTGCCATGCTCAACATCAACAACCATTTCCTCCACAACTGGCCTGCCTAAGAGGAACAAATCACTGAAACGTTCCTCCTTTCCTGCAACAAATTGATCATGTATGATTGAAAAAAATAAAACAAAAAGAATTGATATTTATACTGAATTCAAACTGCACTGATAAGTTATGCTATTTCTAACAGGAACCACCTCAGTTTTCGGATTTATGTCTAAAATAAGTAATCAGTGCTCCACTTCAAGCTCAACAAGGAATGCACAAAGGATATACCATGAACTAAGAACATCTGGTTTAGATCAGAGTTCACACATGTGACTCTGCAATGTAGTAAAACTTTAACAATCAGTTTCAATTATTTTTCTGTCAATTATCACATATTTTTTGGCGAACAACATATGCTAATCTTGAGTATTCATGTTTGCTGCTCATTTGTTTCCTTTGAATCAGCAATTCTTGAATGCATATGGCATTTTACAAGCGTCGGGGTTAAGGACGAATAGTTCAGCTGGGCTACTATTAGAGTTCACAGAAACAAAAGAACAGCTTTTGCTTTATTCCTATCTTCCAACAATTTCTTACTAGTAGGAACTTCAGGATTTCGAGAAAGGGGAAGTAAAGACAGTGTTAAGAGACAATTACAGTTCATTTTCTTTTTTGCACCATAGCACCAAATCTTCATGCTCCTCATGTTGAATTTAGCAGAGTCCTAAGACAATCCTTTATAGAACAGTCTCCCCTTAGACCCTCTCAACACATAGTTCTCACTCCTTCTCAAAGAAATAAACCATTTACCTTACGGATCTCTCACAGAACTATAAATTCACGGAAACCAAATTAAGGGTAATAAGATGGGAGAGATACGGCAACAGTGCCATGTCCTATTCATGTTGACATCACATAGTTTTGAAGGATGAAAGAACCATACCTTTATCCTTATTAGAATATTGGTCCCCACCAACATTTTGACCATATTCTCCAGATGAGACTGTATCAGAGTTAAATACCGAGTCAGGAGCCAGTTTTTTAATTCCCCATGATTGATACTGGCCAAGATATAAAAATCGACGGGCAAGTCTATAGATCAATGCTGTATCAGTTTTTGAATCTTGAGAAAGTGCCATAATGGCAGCTGCACGAAGTCGGAGGATCGATCCCACTGAAAGGCGCGCAGAAAATTCATTGTCGTATACAATGCTGTAAAAAGCTCAAACTCTCAAAACAGAAAGTCAAAGGAAAACAAACAAAGATGTTTTGCAGATTATGAGATTACCTTGTCACAAAATCTGAACAGGCTTCTGCCACCACTGAATCAACACATGGAAGGCTTCCATATGCATACACATGGAGATTTGGATAGCGATGATACAGCTGCAGTATGAACAGGAGTTATCAGCAAAATCTGATGACTCTCGTCTCTTTTTAAAACACTACACAATATGTACTCTAGCCAAACCATATTTATATTTTCTTTGGCTCCAAACCTAAATAAAAGGGGAGACAAATCAGGTGATAGTGAAGAGCCATCACAAATATGTGAAAAAAACAAGTATCAACTTCTCATGGGAAAGACACCCCCATAACAAATTAAATACTTGAACTTTGCCACATAAAACAGTATGTCCTCCCCACTCATTAGTCAAGGAAAATGCACCAAACAAATCACCAAATACTATGAATGCTTTTCTAAGTCCTAGGATTTCCTAATTTTTAATTTCATTTCATCAATGCCTCGTATAAGTAATCAACTATATCAAAACATCCACACGTGTTAAATTCCACAAAACTGATTCAAGCACCTCATTATTCAATAGGGTTAATACCCTGGCAAACTCCAAATTGGTACACGTGTGACAAATTTACCTCAAACTAATTGTTTGACCATGAAAAACTCCAAACTGGTATACTTGTGATAAATTTACCCTAAACTAATTCATTCAATCGCCAAAAACCCTAAATTGATACATTTGTGACAAATATATGCTCTGTTAAATTGAATTAGTACCACAAAAAATCACAAAAATTGTATAACCGTGACAAACGGAGACTAAAATCGCAAATTGGTACACCGGTCAACTGTCATGTGTCATTCCACTTAATAATTTGACAGTAAAATTTAATGGAAACTAACATAGAGTAAATTTGTTATAAGTGTACCAGATTGGAGTAAATTTGTCAAAGGTATACCAATTTAGGGTTTTTAATGGTCAAAAAATTAGTATGGGGTAAATTTGTCACAAGTGTACCGGTTTGGGGTTTTTCAAGGTATTAACCCTATTCAATAAATAGTCTATGCTTTGTCAAGAGGCATCACATCACTCCAAAATGATACACTTTCAAGTACCATTAAAAGCAAAAGTGATGTAGGCCATGCATTTATAAAATATGGCTCATGTATGTTGATTTGATCTATCTATAGGTAAGTATATAGGTAAGTCATTTAATTTAGCCCTCTTTACATAAGTTGATTCATGCGTTTTAGCAATAAGACATAGCATAAGGGGACATTTGTCAATAAGGTATATACCGATCATGTAACTTCTATAAATGTGTGTTTCCTTGTTTGTCATATATATGATATGTGCATTCATGTTGACACACATAACTTTCTGTCTAATTCCAACTCTCTATTGTCACATGGTATCACAACGAGGTTCTGATCCCACAACCTGCGGATTATGGGAAGTTGTTTGGGATTTTGTCTAATTGCAGTCATTCTAACCATTCTCTATTCTTCTAACATTATGACATGCAACACATGCCTCTAGTAGCATGTTTTAGTGAAATTTCCATCACATGATATAGTTGGAATCACTCAGCTTAAAGCCATCTAGATTCAAAATTCCAAACCAAAGATTTGGTGCCTCTAAAGTATATGTTGAGATTGATGAATCTGAATGTGGTATCTATATATCTCAGAAAATACATGTGCTAGATATTTTACAGGAGACTGGACTACTTAAATTGAAGCCTGTTGCTTCTCCAATGGCTCCAAATATTAGGTTATTACCAGGAGAGGGGAAGCCTTTCTCTAATCTGGTTAGTACCACAGGCTGGTCGATTAGCTGAAATATATCAGAGTTACAAGATCAGACATATCTTTTGTTGTTAGTTTTGAGTCGAGTCTTGGATTCACCAAGTAAAACTCTTTGGAATGTAGAGAGCTGAATTGTTTTATGTTAAATGTGTAATTGAGAGAGGCTGCCAGAGAATTGTTATATTAAGATATAAGCCATGCTCAAGTGATTGGTCACATTGATGCTGACAGGGTTGGTTCAATGTCTGATCATAGATCTACTATCGGTTATTGTGTGTTATCTGGAGGAAATTTGATCTCTTGGAAGAGCAAGAAACAGAATGCTGTAACTCATTTCAATGAAGATGCTGAGTATAGAGCTATGGCTATAACCACTTGTGAATTAAATTGGTCGAAACATTTTTCGAAATAGTTGGGCATGACACAATCTCAACTGATGAAGCTATTCTGTGATAATTACTACTTAGGCAGCTATGTACATTGCTTCAAATCCTGTTTTACATAGAAGGACCAAGAAAAAGAGGTAACCACTTTGTTTGAAAAGTTACAATCTTGGGAATTTATAATAACATTAGTTAGGTCTGGTGGTCAATTAGCAGATATGTTCACTAACGTGCTTAATGGTCCCTGAGTAGAGCAAGTATTTAACAAGCTGGCATAAATGAAATCTGTGCCCTACAGCTCAAGGGGTAGTATGAGAAATAGGACATAGCTTGAAGGTAACTCATGAATATGATATATACAGATTATGTAATATACTATAATTGCAATGTGTAAATATAATGTAGTATAAGAGATTTTGTGGGTCCATTGCTAACTGTTCTAAAAGCTTAAGGTGTTAGATGAAGGCGTGGTTTATTATTTAAACATTCTAGCACTCCCCCTCATGCTTAATCTGGTCTTCTGCCTAGTAATAAGTGTGGAAATTTAATCGAGAAGACAAAATGGGGCCTAAAAAGATTTGAACTCAAGACCTCTAGCTTTGATACTATGTGAGATTTTGTGGGACCATTGGTAACTATTCTAAAAGCTTGAGTTGTCAGATGAAGGCGTTGTTTATTATTTAAATATTCTAACATAGTACACATGGTTAATCCTTCGTAATTCTATACTCTATCAATATAATATGTATGAGCCATCTACTTTTGTATGCGATCTCTTCAGCATGATTGGAAACAGAATGGGTAAAGCAGTATGAGAGCCAAACAAATAACTTAGTGGAATGTCTTACTTGAAGGCCTAGCATTGCAGCGATGGCACCTCCAAGTGAGTGCCCCACTATCCGTAATTTGTAACCATCACACTCGCATCCTGGACCCATCAATGAGGACAGATAGCTCCTCAATGCGGGCTCCTCGTCTCCTGGTTCACAAATAATGCATGAAAGAAAGGACAAGTTATATTTATTTTCATATGATTCTTCAATGGAAAAAGCAGCTCTTGGAGTGAAAGAACCAGAAAAAATTTTGAGTCATCTTTAGGATAGAAGATATTATTATTCAGCACATACAAGCATGAAATACCGTCACACTTCTTTATGAGAAATGAATTGCAGGAAAACCCCTTGGCTAATCTATGGCCAACATCTTGTTTTCCATGAAATCCATCCATCTTCAATGACCTTATACATAATGAGTACTCAGAAAACATTAAATTTTTCTTCCTGTCTCGAATAAAAAAGTTGACTGACAAACTCAACCTAATCCTTTGTAGGAAACTTTGGAAATCTGTCACAGAATTATAGGCAAAGGAGCTTTCTCGTGGTAGGAGTTGCAGATGATCAAGTAGATTAGAATCTTAATGCATAAAACAAGGAAAAAGACTTGGTTTACTTTCAGAGCATTTGTTCAGATTTTTTAGAAACTTCTCATTGAGTCTATGTCAGGACATAGCTCATGAAACACAACAGTTTGTCACTATGGAAATACAGTCACTGTGGATGATACGGTACAATTATGAAACTAATATAGTTCTGTTGCTGTATATCAGATAGCCACGACTCCCCCCCCCCTCCGGCGGGGGTGTCTGGACACTGTACATCTACACAGACATACATGCAGATGCCTGCCCACAAATAGCTCTTAGTAGCAGTAACACAGCTAACCATCCAGTGCAGAATATTAGCAGAAAAAGAAAGTAAACTAACCATTGTTTCCACGATTTCCTTCAATTTGCAGAAAAAGTTCTCGTGCAGCCACAGCGATCCCAGAGTGCCCATAATGGGGGAAAGAGGTCTTGATGTTTTGCCTTATGTCAGAGCAAGGATGACTGCAGTTTCAGCTCAGTGTCAGCTTGTTTCACAAGAATGAGAGAAAGAAACCAAGATAGGTTTAGAGCAATCAACATTTCCCATTACAGGCAGAGATTCTGGACCCTAATAGATTTAGAAATATTACTATGGGGCCAAGGACAACCAGGAGTATGCTGTTAGTCTGAACAACGAAAAACCACGTTTCGTTTTGTTTTGTTAGGGGGGGGGGGGAGGTTTGGTGAGGAGGGAGGGTAGACATGAACACTAAATCAATTGGAAGAAAAGAAAAATGCACGACATAGAGATATGCTTTATTGTCACATGATAATGTCTGCATGGGTAATATAGTAAGGGTAATTCCACAGTTATCTCTCCAGTTATGCAAACCATCACCAAGTCAAGCTCATTGTGTCCAAATTCTCAAAGGAAAATGGTGTATCCTTCCCACCTTGTCCATAAAGTAATGTGATATCAAATTCAGCAGAGTAGATCACGGGAACTCAGGGCATGGTGACAGATAGCCAAGTGACAGGTCATGTGGAGATGTGATGAGGTTTGGGTTTTTTGTTCAGATGCATGGATTTTCATCAGATGAGGCATTCTACAGGGCTTAGAAGGTTACCACATGACATAAATGGCTTACTTCGAAATTACATAAGAGAGCTTTATGTATAGATCGTGGAGTGACTCCCAAACTCCTAACCACCTTATTGAAATCCACTACCAACTACTTCCCGAATTACTAAATCTATTTCATGTTTTGACAAGTATTAGTAGAATTGGATATGCATAGTAGTAGTACTTTACTACTAAAGCCCAAATAGTAGCAGTAGCATTTGTAGGATTGGGTAGACCGCTAAATAAATCCAACGCTGCTAAATAAGTTCAGTAGTAGTACTTACTAGTTTTGGCAATATTGTTATACTACTAAATTTATCCAACACTACTAGATATTATTCATTACTTTTAGTATATTTTGGGCATATTTGGTTCATGAAAACAATTTCCATTTTCGTCTGCACAAAAAGTGAGAATGACAACAATTTTCATTTCTATTTTCCGTTATCTAAACGTATTTGATATAGGAAAAGCATTATATTATAAAAGGCAACATTATTAAAACGTGTTTGGTAAATTTTTGAATCATCCCGATATCGATATGATGTACTAATTAACTTAGTGTTAATTCTTCTTACACTAATATATTCATCATACACGCATTAAACAAATTTTTTTCACCAACAAAATAAATTTTTAAAGCAACACCTGCAAATTATTAATCCTTTGAAGTGTTAATTTATTATTCCCACACTAATGATTCAGATGATAGAAAAAGGGAAGTGTAAAAATTAATTTTATATAGTAAAAATAAAAAACAAACATAAAGATTTTAACGAGGAAACTTTCTCCAATATTCCAGAGAGCTAAAACCATTTCACCCTCATGATGAAGGAAGCAAAAGCTTCAAAGCATACTCCTAAGGCTAATAACTCCTCTTTTATTTGTGTGTCCATGTGGACACCATAATCAGATGGTTTTGTGCTTCAGTCACCTAAAAGGACTAATTAATCTTTAGGCTTCAGAGCAGCATATTTTAAGCTCCAACTTTTTACAGAGACAGAGCACCCAGCTGAAGGTGAAGACCGAGTGAACAAATGCGAAGGAGAATGGTGACTGACAAAAGTAGACCTGTGCAGAACTAAAGATGTGCAGTAAATTAATAATTGCAATGACAAATTGGAGGCCCCGTGTTTTCAAATGAATTGAAAACACTGAAAAAAGTGATCAGTCTGCAAGCCTAAATTCCAAAACCCATGTTTTCAATTTTGAATCTCAAAAGTATGTCCCTCGTGTTTAGTCCAAAAGAAAAGGAAAACAGAATTTTAGAGAATCTTCATCAGATAAACAGACCTTAGCAATTTAGGAATTAGCTGTCAAGTGGTTATTGGTTAAAGTAATTAAGGTTCTGTGGGTGTCTCTGTATGTTCCATAATTAGAGCTCTCTCATGCAATTCTGAAGTAAGCAATTTGCTGCATCGCAATGCAAGCCGTTTGAGTAGTAACATAGTTGTTTTGGGTATTTTCCTCGCCTCCTATTGTGACCCTAAAATCTTCACAAGAGATAATAAACATTCTTCTTCATCGGCCCCAATCTTTTCCATTCTTTTTACAATGGTAATTACACCCCTCACATGAGAAATGCAAGTTATTCAGTCACATGCATTGGGAGGAGGGGTGGGGGTGGTTGTGCTTGCCTCATCAATCCATCCAAATCTTCTGCAGAGAGGGTGCATTCTCTGCATAAACCATCTGTTATGAGGTCTTCAGGTGTCTCAGTTCCACGAACAGCAATTACAACTGTCCTTGCATGATGGAGAACAACAATGAAATATGCAGCCTCACATTTTGCCTGGAAGATTTAAGAAAAGAAGAATAACTCACTTGATGGTAGGACACCGTGAACATGATAAACAACAGTTAGGCAAAACAATTGAGCTAAACACCAAGCATAAGAGAAAAGAGGAACACCACTTTTCTCCAAGGACTGGAATTTTTTCTTTAGACATGCAATCAAAATGCCAACACTAACATAACACACCAAATAAATCGAAGGCACCTAGTTATGTTAAAATACCACAATAATGTGATTTCCTTGGTTAGACTTTGAGTATCCAAGTACTAAAAGTGCCAGAAGTCAAGAGCACAGCACACCATATGTGACGGAGATTAATGCAAGGCAACCCATACCCTTTTCCGTGCTCATAAATTGTTCTTTTGAGTATTGCCCGCAGAGCAATCAGCCAAAGTTTCTTTAAGATGGTAATGAGCCGATACGACTAGAGGGAGGCTAGGTGAAGTCATATAACCAATGGACTAAGCACATTTATCTTGTCTAGCATAAACACACTATGCACTAGAAGTTGACAATGTTCGTCTTTCAGAGAGTATCAATTCAGACAGCTAGAACAGAACATAAGAATCCATCAAACAAGCCCTACTTATTGACCACAGGCTTAGATGTTCTTGTTGCACTAGCATTAGCATAACCAGACCCCATTCTGTTAATTTTACTATGAGACATGAAAAACATATGCTGCTTCCCATATATGGAGCAGACAGTGTTCATTTTAACGTTATCGTGGAAATAAAATACTTTGCTGGGGATGAGAACGAATTGGGAATATAACGAATGGAAGCAACTCAGCTGTTAAATAGCCTGATGTCAGTCCAACACCAGATGACACTTGTTGCTCCCACGATTGGTAGGTGACTGCCGCCACGACTTTCGCCTCCATGTCATTGTCTCCAAACAATGTGGTCTGGCTGCTGGCATTTAGTACTCTCAACTATCAACTAATCACTATAACCACCACAACCAGCCTAAACAGCTTTCACAAGAACAATTGACTAAATGCTGCCAGAATTAGGTCCAGCCAAGATTGTCACACCAGCTTTATTATTTATCAACCTGTGTTTCCCCTCATTGTAGCCCTAATCATTTATCCAAGTGCTCCCACTGGCTGCCATCTCCTCTGGTATTCCAAGAGTGGATATTATAACCATTGGCACCAGTGAGCAGTTAACCAGTCGGTCAGGTCCCCCTTCCCACTGAGGTCAACCAACCAATTTCAACAATTCTGGCCACTAACACACATAGCAAAAGAACAATTGCGTCCACCAAAATCGTTGGCTGGCCAACCGCACCCCTTCCTGTCCCAGCAACCTCTGCCACCAACATCTTGACTAGAGTTGGCACCACCATTACTGAGACCATGAAGGGAAATACTGTCTAGGTATGAGCACAGGGAATGCCCAAACCCGCCCTGTGCCCTGCGGGACAAGAAAGTAAAATCCATGGGCAAGCTGCGCCCAGCTCTGCTCATAGCCATCTCTTTGACTCCTCTCTCTCTCTCTCTCTCTCTCTACACCCTACGTTGGGTTTATGCAAATTCTATGCTAGTAGCTCCCTCACCCTCACTTCTACAAGAATGCCTAAATTTAAATCTGCATGCGCTGCCCCCTCATTCTCTCTCCTTTGCTGTCATCCAAGTTCCTTTCTCACACGTTTTAATTTGCAACTGGATTACATCCTCAGAATTGCTTATAACTTTTTTAATATTGCAATTATCTCCATCACCACCAGTTGTGTAAGTCCACTCATCACCACCATCCCCATGGGGCAGTGAATTGGTATTGAGCTCTCTCTCTCTCTCAAAGGCCACTCATCAACACAGTGCCACTATCCCCATAGTGCCTCGAATTGGTATTGAGCTCTCCCTCTGCCTTTGATTCGGAAACTCAACTTTAAGCTTGGGAAGCAATGCCCACAGAGATGGAGAGTGATTCCCCGCCCTATGGGACAGTGGTGTGGCATGATTTTCTCCATAAGGCGAGGACGACAGTTGCAGTCCCAGCCTGGGCCATGCCCATCCCTCACTGTCAAGTTTTGGAGGAAATCTTCACTTGTATTACTTCATAAGCATGATAACGAGCCTCTATATGGACTTTAGCTGGTGGTGGAAACCAAAATCTTAAAAGAAAAGGCAGACCCGGGTGTAGAAGCAAGAAAATTTAATACTGCAGAGAATAATTCAGCTATGTGACGACATCATGCAACATATCCAAGTTCCTTATTCAAGCATTTTAATTCGTAATTGGTACAAATCCGCAGAATGTAACTGTCTCACTAAGTATAATAGACTTGGTGTTGACAAATAAGACTTGAGTTTGTGCTTCTTGTACTTCCTCATTATCAAATGGCAACAGAACTTGATCAATCACCGCAACAGTAGACGTAAAAATAACACAGGGAACTGTGTGGTCTTCTTCCCTTAGTTACAAACTTGAGAGATTTATCATAAGCAAATGAGGTATCAAAGATGCAATAGATTTGCATGAGTGAAATGGTATAGTTGTAATTTATTTTCAAGGACAAGAAATAACTTTTGAACTCATCACAAATACATATTAGGGAATTCCTTTCAGAAAACTTGAACTTCCCAGTTGCTAAATGTTTATCAGTTAAACTTACCACTGTATTTGAAGATTCCACTTTAACATGAATAGTAGCTAAACTAAGTTTCGAGTAATAAT
Organism: Eucalyptus curtisii; assembly: GCA_017140595.1. Taxonomy (NCBI): domain Eukaryota; kingdom Viridiplantae; phylum Streptophyta; class Magnoliopsida; order Myrtales; family Myrtaceae; genus Eucalyptus; species Eucalyptus curtisii. Next base: position 101,296 of record CM029494.1, on the reverse strand, counting down.
GAGATTAGACTGCTCAATTACAGTTATTTGACTTACGAATTACAGGGATTCTTTCCTCCTTCCAAGAGAACGTTCCATCCTCCGTTCAATAAGCAATTCCCTGGGAAAACTGGCAGATCCACATGATCACCATGTTACCCGAGTGATTTTCCAATAACATGCATGCCACAATAAAAATCCTGCTCCCTCTAAGACATACCATGCAGGTGCTAATTGTCCATAAATTAATAACCTCATTAAGTACAGATTTCAAATTGAAATACATCTTCCTTGTTGCTGCAGACCTGACAATTCCAAAGTAGCTAAGCAGTTTAAACCAATTATTTTACCTTGGCAACCCAGCTCAATTTTGCCAAGCCCAATAAATTGAAGTTGGTGAAATAAAGCATTATCCTACTATAAATGGCAGCAGGTAAGGATCAGTTGCCATCCAAATCTGCCATAACTGAAGCAAAATGCTGTGTTGCATATCGACAAGTGTCTAGAGAAAATCCAGACTTCAACTCGCCTATAACCCAGAGTCACCTATCAAGTGAATTTGTCACCAAAATATGGTCACATATATCTAGACATTCATTGGTAGTTGGGCAATCACAAATGTACAATTCCAATAATGGGGATATATGATGCTTTCTTTTTACTAGCATCTTGCCAAAGTTATCTAGATCAATACTTGGTTCACTGAATTTTAAAGCATAGGAAACAATTGATAGATAGAATTCACTGGGCATTAGGCATTAAATCTCATCTTTCAGGTTTCATCAAAGCAAAAGGTAAAGGCTGGTAAGTGTCTTGGGTAGATTGCTTCATAGTTCCTGGCTATCTTGGTGAAGACACCAGGTGGGATCTTGTAATCTTTGGCCCAAATAATTTGACCATGTCTTGTAGTCTCTGGATGTCAAAATACATGACAATGTACGTCCATAAAAGGTAGTAGATAACAAAATAAAGTTTTTATGAACATATTTGGTGCAAAAAAATCAGAGGCCTGTCAAACTAACTTCACTTTTTTGGTGTTTCCATTGTTCTTGCTTTCATGTCCATACTTAATGTAGCCACTAAATACTTAATGTAGCCACCTTTAACTGGAAATGTGTGGAAGCAGCCAAGAGTTTGTGTTTTGTTGGGGTTGTGACTTGTGCCCATACCATGTTGATCTTCTTTTAGACCAAATAGAACCCATGGAGAGGAATACTACATCATTAAGACAAATTACACATACCTGACAGACACGGCCTTGGCGAAGCGCGTCAGGAGGCAGACCAACATACTTCAAGAAGGCAGCCGCATGACCACGCCACCAATTATCGCCATGAAGTTTTGGCCTCCTGGCAAGAATTAAGTTAAAAGAGATGAACAGGTGAAACAAGACGGCATTAGCCTTGGAGGTAAGAGGCACTATATCCTTAGGCATTAAAAGACAAATGAAATAAGAACCTGTTGCAGGACCAGGGAGTCAAGATCCCCTGCCTGTAGAGCCATGCACATGGAAAGATGAAGGGATTTCTTCCAAAATCGAGCAAAGGACCCTGCATAGTAAGGTGATTAGAATTGAAGTGGACATAGTAATATTGATAGAGAGATGATTCAATAAACCAGAAGATCAAATACTGTGTAGGCAGCTTCAGCAAACTTATGAAGAATGGTGGCCTCCTCGATTTGTCCGCTAGGTGCATCCATTAGCTGTTCATGACGTTTTGATGGAAGACTGTTCCTCTGAAACAAAGCTAGGCCTGAATATTGTCATGCAAAATGATATCATCATACAATGCAAATGTAAACTAAAAGAGAAACGCAAAGACAATCACAAAAGTATAAGTCAAAAAACTGACAATCAGAAAAATTGTACAAAAAAAAAAAATGACAATCAGAAAAATATGAGTGAAAGAAATGACCATCAGAAATGCAGAGTGGGGATATATCAAGCATCTTTTATTCTCCATACAAGATTATAGAAAATGCAGCATAACTAAAACGAGAAAGTTTCTCACTAGTGGAATAAGCATATAAGTATAAGCACAAAAAAGGTACTGACAAGAGCTACAATATGCAATGCCCAAAGACCTCTTAAATTACTTAAAAACCAGAATTGACGAAAGACGGGTTGGGACAGTGGATGAACCCACATATAATCATCAAAGAGTAGAAGTATGCAAGTTCATAACTAAAATGAGAAAATTTCCCACCGGTGGAATAAGCATAAAAGTATATGCACAAAATGTTACTGACAAGAGCTATACTATGAAATGCCCAAAGACCTCTTGAATTACTTTAAAACCAGAATTGACGAAATACGGGTTGGGACAGTGGATGAACCCTCATATAATCATCAAAGAGTAGAAGTATGCAAGTTCACAATTGCATGCCCCAAAGCAACTGTAGGCGTTGCCTATAATCTTAAATTCTCTACATATAAACCCTTTGAAGTCCTCAACATATTTGAAGTAATCCTAGCCAAGAGCTAAACCATTAAAGGAGTTATTTTTTACAATTTTGGAAGAGCTAATCTCAAAATTCAGGTCATCTTCAGTCTCCATCTGATTGTGCCAGTTCCCTATTATGCTACTTCCGCCCTTTGCTCTGTTACCGGGATTTCTATCATAAGTAAATGAAACTGTGGGCATCACATTTTAAGCTTTCAGCTCTGTTGGCAATGGTCAAGGATTGCAGGAGCAAATTTCCTAACCTAAGTATTCTAGAAGCACAGTGACATATATGTTCCAGAATCAGCACCAAAGCACATACTTTAAATTGCGAAGTATTAGAGCTCCAGAAACCAACAAATTTTGACATCATATGAAAAAGGATTGCCCAAAGCAAGTCAACTTTTTCATGAACATCAGGGTTCGCTCATTTGTTCCATTGACCAAGAAATTTGAATAAACTAATCTGCAAACCTGTCAAAAGTTCCAGGTGGCCAGTGCCTGATGCACGATAGGCAACAAGATCCCCGAGTAGTCGTGCTACCGAATAAACTTCATCCTCCTCCATAACACTCCTGGAGAGAGAAGCGTAGTGAAATAAGAAACCAATCATGCATGAGCTAGGGGAATGGCAAATAAATTGGAGAAAAGCCTACAAGTATTTTACACGTCCAAGACAGCATAAAGCCTCGCGCATGCCATGATCAAATACCTCCCTATAATGGGCCTTCCATGCATTGTCCTCAGTTGCATAAAATGATCTCCATCTTAGAACATCGGAGCCCGTAAAACACTGAAGTAGTGCAACAAAACACACCATGACAATGAATAAAACCAGCATATTCCGCTTCCACGTGCTTGCTTTGGAGACAATCCCTACATTTTAATAGCCTTAAAAATTGAGTGAAGATTCGTGGATATGAAAAGCAGAAATCTTTAAATAACTATTAGTAGAAAATAGTCAGATGAACACAAACAAAAGGATGCCCTTGAAACCCTTTCTAAGTCGTACTTCAATCAAGAATCAAACACAGAAAGGTTCCATCTAGATTTTACTTCTTTTTTCTCATGATCATAATGGCAAAAAGCAATATGCGATTATACTGCACAAGTTGATTCATAGACAAAAACTAATACCAAGAGGTCAAACAAAGGAAATAAGCATTTTATCTTCAACCAAACAATATTTCGTCAGTCTAGCGAGCAACAGCACTCAAAGACACTTTAAAAAATCGAATTGTGAAAAAAGAAAACTCAATCGTCGAAGATTTAAGCAAGATATTCCCTCACCTAAGACACAGTCACCCGTAGTTTCGTCGTGGGAACTAGACTTAATTATCTTGAGCACAAGATAAGTTGCACCCACAAATTGCACCACCATGACAACTGTTGCGAACCGGGTCCACCAAATCCATTTTTGATACCTCATCTGTCCATGCAGAAGAGAAAGGAAAGATTTAGAATTGCATGGAATGTGCCCACATTCGGGTGAAGTTGATCTCTTCAAATTGCAGGCTGCTTAAAATCTTTGTCACACTGGCTGGATAATGTAAAAAAAAGAAAAAAGAAAAATATAGCATACTTTAGTTTCTTATCAAGATTGGCATGCCCAAACATGAAGGTAACACAGGTGGGTTCTAACTTGAATTGCGAAAGACACAAAGTCAGACACTCGTGGAATGGGATACTGGTTTCTTATCAAGATTGGCACACCCAAACATGAAGGTAACACAGGTGGGTTCTAACTTGAATTGCGAAAGACACAAAGTCAGACACTCATGGAATGGGATACTGGATATCTTCAAATAAATCATCTTCATAATGGAGTTCCGAATATACGCAACCAGGACAGTTGGAAGAGATCTGCAAGAACATCTGGACCTAGTCTTAAAGAACTCATTTCAACAAATTTCCACGTACTCATATTGCATCTCACAAGCCATTCTAAAAGAAAGAAGTTCTTTAGAGACCAAAATTTATTTCGTGTCTCCACTGAAGATTAAAGTACAGTGGTCCTTGCTTATAACAGGGTCTGGCACACTCCTGTAAATCAAGTTTAATTTCCCTTGCTTTACAACAGGCTCCAGGAAGCAAGTCCACGAGATTCAAGCATATTAAACGGAATTTGACAGGATTCCTTGGAGTTCTATCTACGTAATTAAATTGAGACCAGGGAAGACCTCCAAAAACAAGTCAGCACATGTCATCCTAGATATCTCTCCACTGAAGAAGAACGTCAACCCAAAACACAATTCGTCCAACAATCTTCCATGATGCTCTTCTATTTTCAAAAGAAAAAAGAGAGAGAGAGAGAGAGAGAGAGAAAGAAGCCTACGAGGTAAAGAAATTGAAATGAACCTGTATTCGAGCACCCGATAACGATAAAATTGCGGGCTGAGGTTAAAGACACGAGAGAGAAAGAAACGAAGGAGTACCCGTCTCTGCTGGCGAATAACGGCGTCGACGACGGCGCTCTCGGAAGACTCAATAACGGTCGTGGCCGTGGCTTGCTGGGCGATCCCCGTATGAACCATGGCGACGATCCTGACGGCGGCGGCCAAGGTGACCACCGCGAAAGGAAGCGTCCGGCGAGGGCCGCAGGAGGGGAAAGACGGGAGCAGGAAGCACCCGCCCAGGATCACCACCGCCGTGTTGGACACGGCCAGCACCATCGTCGAGTACCTCAGGCTCTTCACGCCCCACCCCCACCCCATTGCTCCTCCTCCTCCTCCTCCTCCTCCTCCAGCAGCTTCGATCGGCAACGTCGCTTCCTCCAGAATGGATCGATCGAAGGAGCAACGGAGAAGGAAAGTTGGATGGCGAGACGATGATGGATCGAGAGCCTTTCTCTGCCTGCCTGCCTGCCTGCCTGCCTGTAAGGCTGGCGTAGAGAATAACGGTGAGGTGGGGCCCACCAGTAAAACTGGTCTTTTTTGAACTCATTTAATCATTTACATACCAAATTCCTACGGTCAACTTGGCTCGGCTTGGACCAAGTAAAGTAAAGTAGCCATTCGTGATTTTCTCTAATTTCATTTTTCCTTTAACCGACTTTTGATTTGATCGATACTAAAATCTCCACTTCTTTTATTCAAATTTTGCAAGTCTCATGGAGTCTGATGAATGGGATTCCAACGCTTCCATAAAAAAGCCCCGATGATATTGTATATTATGTTTCTAATTCATAACAACGTGTTAGAATAAATAGCATTCCATCAATTTCGCACTTGATTTTGGGAAAGAATCCGTTTCTTTTTATTAATAAAAAGAGTTATTGCTTCAATCACTTCATATGGTAATTCCCTTATCCTTTGAAGTTAGCATTATTAGAACTGTTCTTAGAGTCCTGTTTTGACAGTTATCTTGATTTTAATTTACACTCGATGAATAAAAGTAGAAATCATTGGTTTTATTATTCTACGCTACATCTACTAAAGAAAATTTCATTTTGTCCAACTAATTTTGCTCGTGTCTTGATCTACTTCTAAATCGTTTTCTAAATCGTTGAAGGCGACGTTGTGATAATTCTACAAAGTTCCTTTTCATGCTAACGATTTTTAATTTTAAAGAACTTGATATGGAGAGCAAGACGTAGATGGATAAATTTGTCATTAAATAATATTTAAAATATACGATGAATTATATATATCGTTAGATTTCTCACCGTGCACTATTATATATCCGGGACTAAGTAAAATTCAAATCTTAAATGTTAAAAGACAAGATTTTAGGTTAAATATATATTTTTTTAAAAGTCACCATATAAAGCGGCGATTGTTTTTGTTGTTTGACCATTTGGACCTCCGCATTGACCTAGTTTCTTCAATAAAAACATACATATATATGGCCCGATTTATTGAATCCTATTTTTGAATAAAAAAAAATTCAAACACGTCCGTCTTAGAAGGTTGTCAAAACATATTGCAAATTCCTATTTACGTAGCGGAAAAAAATTTACTCCTTCTATTTGATATTTTAAATTACCATATTACCTAATCCTTACTCATTAGGGGAACATTTTTATATTAATGGTATATTAGATATGTACAAAAAATTGACTTTATATATTTAATAGAAGATTTTCCCTATTCTCACAATTTTAACAAAATTAAAAGAAAAAAAACTCCATCAAAATTATCAATTTCCAACCATTGGTTCTGACATGGAAGAGAGGGGAGTTGGGGTTCAAATCCCCACCTTCTCAGGGGATTGGGGGATTGGGGTGAGAATGATTTAGTTTTAAGTATGGGTTTCGACTCTCACGCCCCGAGATAGTTACCTTTGAGAAAATTCTAGCAATAGTGGAAATGCCTATGCTTTATTCTTTGAAGGTGGGAGAAAAGATAAAACTAAAAAAAAAAAAAAAAAAACGGATTCCTTTATATTATTAATAAAAATTCAAGTTCGAAACTCATGGAATTAACCTCTTTTGCTTTTAGTTAACCCGAGAAAAAGAAAAATGGGACACCACAAGAATTGAACAATGAGCCGTATGAGGTAGGAAACGGAGGCGGACAAAAGTCTAACAGTTTAAGAGTGAGAGTTAGAGTAGGAATAGAGTAGGGACAAAAAAAAAAAAAAAAAAAAAATTCTTTCTCCCATTTTTTTCCAAAATTTTCTAAAATAGCATTAATACGAAGTTAATTAGGACTCGTTTGGTAACAATTTTGTTCCGGGGAACAATTTTTTAACATAAATAGTTTTTTTTTTGTTCCCGGAAACAATTTCTGAGTATAAGAAACCCACTGGTAGCTAGCGCGGTTGGTTAAGATCAACTCCTTCCAGCGCGTGGAGGTCGAGAGTTCAAAATCGCGCTTGCTAGCGTCTTAAGTGGGGGTCATGGTGGTGGGATCCTGTGCTAGTCTCCCTCGAGGTATAGTTGTGACTACTTAGGGCATAAGCCCTCCGGAGGAAAGTGGATCCTCGGATATTAAAAAATAATAATAATAATAATAATTTCTAAGTATAAGAACGCGTTTACTAACTGCAAAAAATTTATACTTCAGAAATAGAAATGTGTTTGGTAAACTTGTATAATTTTGTTATTTCTTTTAGTTTTATTCTATTTTTTTTTCCTTCTTTCTCTTTGTGGCCAGTCGCCAGCCATGGCGACGGCCGCCGATCGGCTAGGCGAGCTTCGGCGAGCTCGTTGGAGCCTCGCCAAGCCACCGCGAGGCTCGGCCTCGCGCCAGCGTCTCGGGGGCCGGCAACGCTCCAGTGAGGTTGCCGACCCTCGTCTGGCCGGTCACTGGCGCCAGCCATGGCCAAGGCCGGTGACCGACAAAAGGAAGAACAAATGAAGAAGAAAAGAAAGAGAATAAAAAAAGAGGAGAGGAAAAAATTATTTTTCGGAACAAGAAACAACTTTTTTATACTTTTTGTTTATGTTCCAAATCTGCTCCCGGAAAAAAAATAGATTTTTTATTTCTCTAAACAAAAGAACAGAATTTTTATTTAACAGAAACAAAAATAAACCAACACACCCTTAGGTTCCATCTACAATGCCATTTTCTTTTAAGCGTGGGGAAAGAGAGGTCGGGAGAGAGGGGTGCCTCTCCCAGGTTTCCCGCGCGGCCTCCACGAATTCGAATTCCGCCATGCTCATGTTCATAGTCATCATCACCTTTTCCTCTTACAGTAATCGCAGGGAATTTCTCTTTTATTCTTTCGTTTCTTCCTTTTTTTTTTTTTTTTTTTTTTTTTTTTTTTTAAATCTCTGCGGACGTGTTTTACTCGCAGACGTTTCTGGGTCGGAAAGATCCGCTCGGCACAGTCTGGTGCACCGCCCATTTGCAACAGCGCCTCAAGAAATCCCATTACACCTCCACCGATATCCTCAAAACCGTCGGTTAGTAATCCCCATTCCTTGCTGGTGCTTGTTTCTCAAGATTTCTCTTTTGCCATTCTCCAGAGCTACGGCAAAGTAATTGTTTCGGTTCATCAGTCAACAGGGCGAGGCTTGATGCAGTCAGAATTTAGTTTATCTCTGAACTACAAGTGGGGTATGCGAATCAGTGCGGAAGATTTGTACTCTCTGTGCTTTAGCGCAGGAAGACTGGTCTTTTTCTCCGGTCATCTTCATTTTTTGTGCTGGTTTTGTGTAATTATTTGGATATCTAGCTCGCCAACATCGTCAAATCTGAACAGTTCTTTTTGGTATTCTATAGAATATATCATGTATCCCAAAGTGCCAATTGCTTTGAGGATGTCCGGTCATCTTCATTTGGACGTTGTTTGGATATATTCGAAGAAAGTGGATTATCTTTTCGACAAGTGTAATATTATCCTCACTGGACCGAACAAAGTCTCTATCCACTGGAGCTTAATTTGCCAGAGCATGCAAGATAGGCACCGGTACAATCTATCTCTTTGCCCAACACTTTTGAACTTGATGCCATGGATTTGAACAACTCATATGAAGAGGGGTATTGTTGAATCTTGCGGAAACATGGTACAAATATAACTCATGAAATATGACTTTTACTATTACAATATTTTCTCACACCACATATAATACTCGGACAACTCTACACAATTCCTCTCACTCTCACATGCACGCCCGGACTCCGCACAAGACATGTCACGCCCCGATCGTCGGTCACGTGACCATCCTTCAGCTTTGGTCGATTTTAAAATGCGATATCACAGGACTACATATCGCCGACCCTTTCATTTTGATAGCACATGCGGAAGCAGTTATAAAAATCCTCAGACAATAAAGCAATGGGATAAAAGTAGGACTAGAAAGTTAAATCTGAAAACCAAAACCCTTATGTACATCCATAACGACTCATTCATACATGTACATATACAAGCCATACTAAAACGGTTGGTTTCTACTCAAATTGATTCTACAGCAAAAGTCATCAGGATCCTACTTCGGATCATCCTTGGGGTTCTCCTCTAGATACTCCTCTTCGGGTTCTTTCTCCTCAGGTTCTTCATCAGGGTCCTGAAATGTTGTCCCACAATCGGGATGAGACTACGTCTCAGCAAGTTCTACTCCCTAAGACCCGATTAATAAACTAATACACCTTAGGGTTGCCTATGCAAAACATGAGTCGGAGGACTTATCTTGATCTCAGATTCCACCTGCATATTAGCACAGATCCAATAGACATCCAAGCAATCATATCACTGATCGAAGCATCGATCAAATTAACCTAGTCGATTACACGCCAACAAGACCACTCATAGTCATTCCCATTCAATCAATCAAATTCACAACATTAAATCAAGGCAATGATCAGTCACATTAAATCACACTCAGACCGAATCATCGATCAATCGACCTAGTCGATTACAAGTCAGTCGGATCATTTCTAGGTCATTCATTCCACACTATATAAACTCCCATAGTGCACTTGGTCACAGAGCCACATCAATGCTCTCGGGCATCAAGTTCACCAAGTGAAGTATCCACTAGACAATTGTGTGCGTTTTTTAAGGTGTCGTTTTCGCCAGTGATATCCCAAATCATCGAACCACACATGCCTACAACGATTTGTTCAATAGACAATTGCGTGCGTTCTTTAAGGCGCCGTTTTCGCCAGTGATATCCTTAATCACCGAACCACACATGCCTACAACGATTTGTTCAATAGACAATTGCGTGCATTCTTTAAGGCGCCGTTTTCGCCAGTGATATCCTTAATCACCGAACAACACATGCCTACAACAATATGAGTACTAGACCGATACATGCGTTCTTTAATGCGCCGTTTTCGCCAGTGATGTTCTTAGTCACCGAACCACGTAGGCCTATACACCGTACCTGATCAGTTATAGCCCGGAGTATTTCCAATTCACTCTCATGATTCTATCCACTTTACAACTCATCAAAGCACTATAAATGCTAAATAAACATACTGGGCCATCTACCAATCAATCATTCAATTCAACTCAATTTCAATCAATTTAGGTTAAATCCCTAAAATATCACAATTAATTTAATTCCATGCCACGTAGAGCTCAAATAAATAAATGGACTACGCCACGACAATCAACACGAGATTTCGGTCGTCGGCCATCTCAGCCTTAATTTCCGAAAAATAAATAAATAATTAATTAATTTCGAAAATTAATAATTAATTACAATAAATCCAATTTCGCTCAAATTGGAGCTCAATTAAATAAATGGACTTCACCACGATCATCAGCATAAAATTCCAGTCACCGGCCATCCCGGTTGAATTTCCGGAAAATAAATAATTAAATAATTAATTTCGAAAATTAAATAAATAAATACAAGAAATTCAATTTAGCACAATATAAAGCTCAATTAAATAAACAGACTATGCCATGATCATCAGCATAAAATCCCGGTCACCAGCCATCCCGGTTGAATTTCCGGAAAAATATATAATTAAATAATTAATTTCGAAAATTAATATTTAATTCCTAAAAATTCCACTTAGGCCCGAATTGCCTAATTAACACCTGATAGGGGTCGGGAAAAATCCCAAGAAGCATCCAATAAATACTATAGGCCTTTCTCTATCTAAGTACACTAACCAATCAACTAATATACGATGCAATTCACTAATAATCCCTAATCCATTCTAATCTATCACCATAATTACACTTAACTAACACTAATCAACCTTTAAGTGTAATTAGCAAACTAAGAAGGCATTAGTGAGCAAAACCCATTCAAAACGATGGCATCGACGCGAGGATCGACTTTCCCCAAAGCGGGCTGAGCATCCGGGCTCGGGAAGGCGGCCAAAACGGGCAAACAATTGCTATCATACCCATTTTCCAACTCTCTGTGCGCTGCTGGTTGGGGGCGAATCCGGTGTCGGTTTAGGCGGCCAAGGGTGGCGGAGGGCGAGGCAGAGCTCCGGCGAGGCTGACGGTGGCCGGAGGTGGTCGAGCGGCGGCCGAGGTGGCCGAATGGGACTAGCAGAGGCGAAACAGGGGTTGGGCAGCAGCTCGATCGGGCAGGGGCAGACGGTGCACGGCGGGCGAGCGTGAGGCGAACGGCGGCGAGGCGGCATGCGGCGGCGACGGTAGCTCCGGCGCGATTGCAGCTCCTTCAAGCTACGCCGGTCGCTTCGTTTCACTGCTGGTCGGTCTGTTCGAACCGAGGAGGAGAGGGGGCGGAGGCGTGCGGGACGGCGGCTCGGCGGCGGGCTCGGGTGCGTGCGAGCAGCTCCGGCGGCTTGCGGGCGTGCGACGACGGCGGCGAGAGGCGGCGACGGGCGGAGCTGCTGCTACTGCTTCGGCTTCTTCGGTTGTTGGGTTCTTCAAGCTCGCACAACAAGAAGATCGGAAGGAGAGAGGCAGCGACGGGAGAGGGTGAGGGAGGAGAGAGAGGGAACTGGTTTCTCTATCTTAGGTCACTCACACGTGGGCCACCCCCAGTTGTCATCCACCCACATTTGCAAGACTAAAATGCCCCTTCTAGAAGCATTTAGGTAGGCCAAAGTGTGGGGTATATGTGGCATACGAATTTGCTACCTTTCCCTATTCAATCTTACTCAAATTTGTTCAATTCTCAAACAAACAATTTCAATTGAAGCCTAAATAAATCCATCAAGGTATCCTTGTCCATTTCATGACTTTTCCCGTCATATAATCCAACTTGCATCCCAATTTCACAATAAAAACGGTATTCTGCAAATTCTGATAAAAAACAGCCATAACTCAACTTTTTCCCAAAAAGTCTCGGTTGTCAGAAAAATCTTCTGAGACTGAGTCGACGTTCCTAAAATTTATTGTGACATGACAGAATCTTCAATTTCTAAAATCGGACTTAGATTGGCGGTTAATTTCACTCGGACGTGTTTTTAGTGTGATATAGGCTACCAGATAGGTTTCAGAACTTTTTAGGACAAATGACTTGTGGTCGATTTTCTTCGAACCACGATGAACCCACTCGACACATTGGCGACTCTCGATTGTCGTGAAAATCTCGATGATTCAAATACGGACACAGGGTACCAAAACGACAGTAAAGTCAAATTAGTGTTGGTCGATGAGAATTTTCCAATTTAGTGGAGTCACCCACGATCGGTCATTCATCTCAGTCGAACCGACCTATCTCTAATCTTAATTCGATTTTTAACTGTGTCGCAATGATCTCTAAAGATGAGCACGATCGAGAAGTCGATTCATGGTCGAATTCTCAGTTTATCTGCCTTAAAGTCTTTAATAGCTTACCCAGCTAGTCTAGTTATCTCGTGAGTGGCCAACTCAGAGAACAACACTATAGTCCCGTTGATGAAATGCCTAATTTATCTCATCGAAATCAGAACCCGAAAATCTGGATATCACAAGACACTCACTCTTTGTACCACACTACACCTACACAAGACCCCTGCACACACACCCACACACCTCACACGCGCACTTCGCACCACTACACACACCTTCACACTCAAGGGGCAAGAGCCCTATTTATAGGGGACAAAGTCGGCACATCCACCGACTTCCCACAACATCTTCTTCCTATTATTTTATTGCAAATTGCGGCTGAGGAATTGTTAGGAGTGAGCATGGTCCGGGTTGGTCCGGGCCACCCTCTAACCCTAGGACCAACCCGTACAGTGTCGGTCCTCAATTTTTAGGACCGAGGACCGACTCTATTGAGCTTGGGACCAAGGACCGGACTGACCCAATGGGTTCGGTCCGGTTCCAGGGTCAACCCGAGACCGATCGATAATTTTTTTTGTCTTGTTTTTTATACTCCCTACAAAAGCAAACCTACAAATTCAAATTACACATCCATCGACAATGCGGCATTGTGCAACTAAACTATAAATACCAATACATATTCAGCAAATTTAAGATGACACAATAATAGAAATTTCCTACCTGCTAACCGCTCATCGAGATATAGAACAAGATGGAAAGTTCTTGTAATCATCTATCTTTAATATTCACAACACCATATGCAAAAGCGTTTTGCTGCATTTGATCATGTAGAGTCCACTCAACCAAAAAATGAGCTTCACACCACTTGACTAGTAAATCACCGTAGCAACTGCAATACTACTCTACTATTCAAAAACTTCTACCATTTGACACAAATTGAAAAGCAAAGTGCAGCTGAAATTTATTAGTAAAATACAATTAAACCATAAAAAGTTCAAAATACTTAATATAAACCATGAATATATAACTTCACATCTTGTTAATTCACTTGAACTTCTAAACACCTTAAAACAAAACAAACGACACATAATTAATACTCAACAAAAGTTTTAAATTGAAATTATTATTAGTGCTATTGATAGAACATCTCACAATAACTCTTAGGTTTTATAACAGACATTTTACTTAGGTTTGATTATATAAAAGTTATATAAATAATGTAATATAATATATATATATATATATAGGGTTGGTCCAAGGTTGGACCGACCCAAAACTCTTAGGACCGAGGACCAACCCGCACAGTGTCGGTCCTGAAATTTCAGGACCAAGGACCAACCCAGTCCCCTTAGGAACCGGATTAGGACCGGCAGGGTTGGGCCGGTCCAGGGTCGGTCCAGGGTTGACCCTAGACCGCTGCTCACCCCTAGGAATTGTCTGGAGAGAGAGAAATTTGGAGGAGTAAAGAGAGAGAGATCTGGAGAGCTCGAGGAGAGAGAGACGGTGCTTTTCCAACACTCCCCCTCACTGACTACTCTCTCTTAATGTATATATAGTAGCCGTGCCCATATCGCTTTTGGACTCTTCAACTGTCTTCCTCCATTCAGCATACTTCCTCATATGTGGATGGCTCTATGGCTCCATCTTCAGTTGCTTCTCCTGCCGCGACTTTCCATCGGACTTTTTGAAGCTTGGGTTTCTACGGTGTCAATTTGACTTGTGCTTTAGTCTCCTTTTCCTTCTTTTCACTCAATTCGGTCTTCGTATTCGACATATCTCCTATAAGAATTTTGAGATTAGAACTCATTCGATTAAGCCTCTCATTTGTGACTTGCATTTCATGCTTCAACCGATTCAATCCCATCCAAAGCACTTCAATGTAGACGTCTTGATCATTTTCCTCATAAAATTCCTTTTTCTCGATCTTATTCCACCTATCCTTATACCGCGGGATGTAGGGTGTAGATGGCCTCCTTTTCTCAAAGAAAACTTTCTTTTTCTCCTTCATTTGTTCGTTGTCTCTTCTGATATGATTAATTCGGAATGGCTTGAGGTCCGGAAGCTTTTGAAGCTTCTGCAACTTCTTGAACTCACATCGGAACTTCTCTAGCTCCCTTTTTTTTTTTTTTTTTTTTTTTTTTTTTTTTTTATATCTTGAGCTCTTGATCCTTTTGTCTTAGCATCTCATCCCTTTTTTTCAACATATTCTCCATCTTTGCCTTCTCAACTTTTAGCTTTTTTATCATCTCCTCCATCTCTTGCAGTTTCTTTTCACAACTGCTTGTTGGCGTTGTTAGTTGCTTCTTCGAGTTCTACCTTGGCTTGCTCTTATTCGGGGTCATGATAGAACCTGTCGAATTATCCAACTCAATTATACAAGCAGTTGCAAGCTCTTCTAGTTCCCTCATTGCAACAGGCGCTTGAAAGTCCCATTCTTCTTCGCTTTCAATCTCCTTCTTGCAGGAAGTGACGACATTTCCTTCTTCCCGCCTGTACCAACAAAATCTGGCAATATGTCCTACTTGCCACAAACGTAGCACCGTTTGCTACGCCTTTTGTTGCTCTTGTCTTCATCGTTGTCGTTGTCATCGTCGCGATCTTGACGAGCTCCCCCTGGCTGATAACCCTTCTCTTCTGGTTGCCTTCGCCAATCTCCATGACCTTTCCATGGTTTGCCATTTCTTACTTCTGCTCTGTTTCTATTCTGGTCCTTGAACCCTCTTTTATTACTGAAGAGGGCACTTTCATCCTCAGGATCTAATTTTGAAAAAAATAGATTTAACTTTAGAAAAGTATTGACTTACCGTCATACTTTGTTGCGAGATTGAGAGGAGCTCGTTCTCCAGGCATTGTAACTTGGCATCGTTTGTCCTCGCAAACACGTTGTCCCAGGCCTCCTTCGGGGTCTTCGCACTATTTATGTGCTGCAATAATTCATCTTTAACAGTTACGGCAAGAACGTAAAGGGCCTTACCTGATTTGACGTTCCACTTTCTTAAATCACTATCATTTAAGGGTGGTGTGGTATTGTTGCTGCCAACGATATCCCATAAATCTTGCCCAAGCAAATAATATTGCATGCGGGTACTTCAATTATTATAAATGAAGTTGTTGAGCTTCTCCATGCCATTCACCGAACTTGAGAAATCCGCCATCGTGACTCAAGTATAATGCCCCGCACTATACCAAGTAAGCTTGGTCCCGGACCAACCGACTTCACAATCCCAGATTGTGCACTGCGAACTCCGACGTACTCCGCTCCTTGGCTCAATGATTCTTGACAACCTTGCTCACTTACAATGGTCCCCGACCATTGTCTTCGCACAATCTCCAATAACCTACTCTGATATCATTTATTGAATCTTGCGGAAACGTGGTACAAATATAACTCACGAAATATGACTTTTACTATTACAATATTTTCTTACACCACATATAACACTTGGACAACTCTACACAATTCCTCTCACTCTCCCATGCACGCACGGACTCCACACAAGACACTCACTCTTTTTACCACACTACACCTACACAAGACCCCTGTACACACACTCCGCACCACTGCACACACACTCACACTCAAGGGGCAAGAGCCCTATTTATAGGGGACAAAGTCGGCACATCCACCGACTTCCCACACCATCTTCTTCCTATTATTTTATTGCAAGTTGTTGACCCATTTGTCAACAATTGCGGCTGAGGAATTGTCTGGAGAGAGAGAGAAATCTGGAGGAGTAAAGAGAGAGAGATCTGGAGAGCTCCAGGAGAGAGAGAGAGGCGGTGCTTTTCCAACAGGTATGACTATGATTCGTCTCCCGCCTTCCTATGGTTTCCACATTTGGAAATGTCATATATAGTGGATTTTATTTCAGGATCCAGGATGATCATCTACGAAGTAGCAAGGAGATTACTTTGATAGGTGACTGATTTTTAATTTAACAAACACAATGTTTACAACTCATTAGGCTTGAAGGTCACATGCTTAACACATGAGTTTGTGTACTTTCTGCTTTGGTTCTTAGATCAGATCCCAACTGGAGAAGATCCTTATATTGCTTTATCTTTTCATGAGGTTATAATCTCTCACTTGATCATCTTTTTGTTCGGGTGACTTGTGGTTGCTTGTCCTTTAATATCTAGCTTTCTTCTGATACCTAACAAGGATGGCTTGCGTCATACTGTATTGGTCACAAAACAAGCTGGTACCTATTTCTGTGGTTAGTTTAATGGAGGAGCAGTAAGTGTCCTTACAAGATATTTTTTCCCTCCATGTTACGCAGTTTACGGGAAGATATTGTAGTTTTATTATCATTTAACGATAATGTGATTGCTGTGCGTGTCTTGACAGTAGTTGGCATTCTAAGGTCCTAATCGTAGTCACCCAGAATTACGTACGGATAGAATGCAGGATCTCAGCAGATCATGTGGATGATAGAAACTCTCCCATGACAGATCATGTAGGAATGATCAAAGTGATCTGAAGCTTTTTGGGGCAACGGGAGTTTTATGTATATGCGTTGCTGCAGGCATGTGCATCGATCTTCAGAATGTATTCAAGGAGGATTACGTATCAATAAACCCACATCTTATTGGTCAAGATGATGTTGTTCCAGAGCCTGTGGATTCAGAGGCTCCAGGTCCAACAACTGACGCTTTGCTTGGTCTTGGGTTTTCTCCATCTCCCGACGATGCTACTGCTTTAGACATAGAAATTGAACATTTTCAGCGTGAGACCAGACTGGCAGCAACTTCCTGGATTTTGTTTCACTTCCACCAAGAGGTATCGACTCTTCTCCTGGAAGAAAAACCTTTGCCCCTGTATCAGGGAGTTTGGGATCAGCACCGGAGCTCACAGGGAAGTACTGTAGGAACTGGAGTTCTGCCAACACCTGATGCTACCATGTCCAGTGGTCCTTTTAGGTCTGACAAAGTAACACCACTCACATTTATAGAGGAAAATCAAGGTGAAGAGAACACTTGCCCTTTGGATATTCCAGATATGACTGCTGCAGAAGCAAGTCTTCGCTTGCTTTTCTGCGTTTTCTTCAAGTCGTTTTAACTCCTTTGCAGAGCAATGATGAAGAGTTACCAGGGAAGTGACGGTGAGGGGGAGTGGAGCCTCAGGCTGCTCAGCTCCCAGAATCAACTCCTTGTCTTCCTCTTTCTCCTCCGAATCCCGCATGGGCTGACAGAGCAAGATCAAAGCCGCCGCCACCCCAGTTCTTGGGTACGCATCAGAGGGAGAGGAGGACCTGTGAAATGAGAGAAAGATAGGGTGTATACCTGGACCTGTCCTCGCTGAAGATGGTTCTCCGTCTGCTCCTTAGACGTCCTTCGCTTCAGTCCCACCACCTCCACTTTTTGCTCCCTGTGATGCCGCTGGAAATGGTCTTGCCCTTTTGCTCTTTCGAAGCCCCCTTGTTTTTTTTTTTTTATTGAGATGATATCACGTCGTTGCGGATGTACGGTTTCCCACATGACTGATTGATCGACATGGACGGTGCCCGTTTTCTCCCCGGTTGCGTGCATGGCGCTCTATCCTAGAAGAGAAAATATTAGGTGTGTTTAATATGTTAGGTAGGATGATACCTTAAACCATACAATGCTCGGCACGTGGCAAATCTGGGCCCACCCGTCAGTTGAACTAGCAAAATTTCTCCCCCACCCTTTCCGTTAGCGCTCCGTCTCTCTGCCCTTTACTCTCTCTCCTCCCCTCCGTTTCTGCCCGTCTCTCTCTGTCGCGACCTACCCTCGGGGGGAGGGAACAGGTTTAGGGGTATTGCCTAAAAGACGGGTCTAAGGCCCATGATTAGGCGTGGGCTCTCCCAAGCCCATACCCCACGTGACATTGGAATATTCTTAAGAAATTGTGCAAAAAGGAGTCGCCATGGCCTTATTGGGGTCGGCTAGAAACCAAGTGTGGTACGGGAGTATGCCACACTTCTTACGCAACCGAGAGATTCTAGGGTCGGGGACTTGATTACACTAATTGACTAATTAGTACCCTTTCGGTACCTAATCTTGTTCATCTTAAAAGAAATGATTTTTGTCGGGCGGTTTGGATTGATTTCATACCTATCCACTAACATGTGAGGTGATCAAGCGGGTGCACAATCATTAAAATAATAGCCATAACTACCAAGATCCTAATTGCAATAAAAATAAACAACTAAACAATTGCAAACATAGTTAAATTAAACAAGTGAATTAAACATGCAATATAATCAATATACGAACAATTAGAGGCCTAAAGACACTAAAAACGGAAATACATAGCAATTTCCAATCAACCCAACAATCCTTTTAATTTTCGAAATTTTTAATTTTTAATTTTTAATTTTTTGAATTTTTTTGAATTTTTTGAATTTTTTTGAATTAATTTTCTGAATTCTTGATTGATTTTTTTTTGGATTTTATATATTCTTTAATATATTAAAAAACAATTTGGACCGGGTCAAGAGACCCGGCCCTACTAAACCGACCCGGACCCTATTGGTGCGAGTTGGGCTAAAAACGGAGCTAGCCTCAAAACGCACTAGAGAAAAGAAAGGGGCCACGTAGAATTTTTTTATAAAAAGGGGTGGCCCTGGCCCACTTAGCTTCTAACCCACTTCACTGCAATCCATACACACTAGCCCATCGACAGCCCTAGCAAACAAACTACAACCCATCTTCTCTTTTCTTTCATTATATTTTCCTTTTTTTTTTCCTTTTTCTTTTTTTGCTTTTTTTCTCTCTTTTTTTTTTTTTATCCTATGTTATTCATTTCTTCTCCACACTCGGCCTCCTTTCAAGGCCCCTCTCTTCCCTACCACATTTACACCGAAGTTGACCCAAACCATATGCCTCTTTTGCCGATCATCTCCTTCATCGAACCAAAACCAAACTAACCACATGCCCACCTCGGCTAGCACCCCGCACCATCGACGCATGCCAACCATTACCTCATGGACACGCCGCATCAAATGACAAGCGGATGTACAGAAGCGAGCGTAAATAAAAGAAGGTCAACACGAACACCTAATGAACGGACGTCAACCGAAGATTGGGCACGGGATCAACCGAGACTCCGAACGTACCTGGTATTTAACAACTGATCGCAAAACCAAAACACAACAGAGCACCACATGGATGGGATCGGGACTCGCACAAATCGAATCTCGAGAAAGAAGAAAAAAAAAATAATAATAATAATAATAATGAGCGGCACTTCAAGAGCAAACCGAAATTGGAGGAGGTGGTCACGGATCGACAGAAATACTTTCACAAGCACTTGGCGGGTGCGGCGAAACGAGGGATTTGGAACTCAATAGGGATTTGGAATAGGATTAGGACTCTCGGAAAACGATCAAAAACACACAGAAGCTTGGCTAAAGACTGCGGGCACTAGAGAGACCAAAGCTCATGCGAACAAGTCGGCCATGAGCTCCCTGTCCGACGCCCTACAAAAACGGACCATGCATGTTCGGTTCGGCGGGAGTGTCGCGGCGGACGGCGGCTAACGGACAGGTCACCGACGACGGCAAATCACTCTCTTGGGCTCACACTCTCCTCGCTCTCTCTCTCTCTTGAACTCTCACCGAGGACCTCTCCTCCTCCTTCGGTTAACTAACAGAGCTTTTCCTACGTCTAAAACTAAGGCTTAAAATATTTTTGAGCCTGAACCAACCCAAGCTCTCTTAGCCAACCAAGAAGAAAAGAAAAAAAGAAAAAAAAAAAAAAAAAAAACAAATCTCGTTAAACCTACCAAGCCCATTGCTCACAACTCACGGCCATTTCAATGCTAACTTCTCCTCTCATGAATATTTGCACACACTTTTTCCAAGAAAAGGAGAACGCCCTTGGATTTACAAACCAACACATTCAATTTTCAAATAGCAAAAATGCATGGCCGTAAACTCAAATCTCAGAGGAACAAACGTGGACTGAATGAACTAAAGTCAAAAAGTATTGACTTTTCTAAGAAATTCAGATGTTTTGATTTGAAATACCCTCTTCGAGCGAGGACGCATCTTCGTTTAGGCATTGTCACAAACACATGGTAGTCGGCTAGAATGCACGGCATAGAGACGGGTTTACACGTTTTCATTCAAGCATTTCATCGAGCACGTAGTGGGCAAGAAGTGAGGAAAACAACGCGACCACTTCTTAGGATTCGAACCTAGACTGTACCCGAGTGAACACATGGAAAACATCAAACAAATCGACTCGGTGGACACAATAAACTCGAGAATCGGAGAAAATTCGCATGGCTATTCTATCACCAAAACGGGACGGTGTGAAGAGAGTTCATGGGTATGAGTTTCGATCATAAACCCCTACTCGGCTCGAAGACAAGCGGGCGAAGGCCGTTCGAGACAAATCGAACTTGTCGACCACCTCGCGATATCTCCGAGCCGAGATCCTCGGAACGAATGGTTTGAACCAAAAGGAAACTCACCGGAAATGCCGAGATTTGGGAACCAAAAGTCTTGTCCTCGAGGGCGCCGCTAGAAGTCAGCGATTGGCTCCGAGGAGGGGCGAGCAACGTTCAACTCCAAGCAGCTTCTCCTTTCTCCCTAATCGTCCCTGTTTCTCTCCAGCTTGCGCTCTGCTTCGTATTTTTGGTGCCGATGCCCTGTGTTCTGTCCTCTCTTCCGGTTTTATGCTCGACCGGCAAGCGCGCATGGCATCTGTAGCTGCCCGGCTCTGCCGGCCGGACGCCCCGACCCGCGGATCATGCCGCTCGCCGCAACCGATCCCCGCTGCTCTGTTGCTGCTCATCCTCTCTGTTTTGCGGAGTTACGCAAGTCTTCAAGCGAAGACCGGCGAGAGGGGAAGAAAAGCTGGGCGCGGGCCGAAATTTGAAGGAGAAAGGGAGCTCAGGCCTTGTTGAATTCGGCCCGGCCGGCCATTTTTTCTTTTTCTTTTTCTTTTTTTTTTTAATTATTTTTTTTCCGATTTTTTTTCGATTTAAAATAAATAAAAAAAACTTTTTTTTTTTTAATAATAATTTTTGTGACTAATTCCTAACCTTTAACACTACTTTAAATTAATTGATTTAGGTGAAATTTAGGTGTTAACATTGCCCCTCTTTGAATGTAGCCTCGAAGAGGTTGTGATCAAAGACAGAAAACACCTAAATTATTTTGGCGATAGAAAGGCCCTAGGTGTATACGCACATATCAGGTCGATGGAAATGACTCATAACTGTGAAAGCGCATCTTGTCAGTAAGAGGGAGAAAGACTCGGGATACGAAGCCCACCGGGTCATAGGAAGAGAGAGAAAGGACTCCGGGCTACGGAAAGCCCACCGGGTCATAAGAAAGGGGTAAAAGGACTCGGGCTACGGAAAGCTCACCGGGTCATAAGAAGAGGGAGAAAGACTCCGGGCTACGGGAAGCCCACCGGGTCATAGGAAGGAGGAGAAGGACTCCGGGCTATGGAAAGCCCACCGGGTCATTAGAATGGGGTAAAGGACTCGGGCTACGGAAAGCCCACCGGGTCATAGGAAGGAAGAGAAGGACTCGGGCTCACGGAAAGCCCACCGGGTCATAAGAATGGGGTAAAAGGACTCCGGGCTACGAAAGCCCACCGGGTCATAAGAAGGAGGAGAAGGACTCCGGGCTACGGAAAGCCCACCGGGTCATAAGAATGGGGTAAAAGGACTCCGGGCTACGAAAGCCCACCGGGTCATAAGAAGGAGGAGAAGGACTCCGGGCTACGGAAAGCCCACCGGGTCATAGGAAGGAGGGGAAGGACTCCGGGCTACGGAAAGCTCACCGGGTCATAGGAAGGAGGAGAAATCTCACCGTGTACAAACGGGTTTTGACCAGGTATGATAGTCTCACCGTGTACAAACGGGTTTCGACCGGGTATGAAAATACATGATTTAAGGAAAACCAATGAACCTTTGTAGATGACATGGTTTAAGGTTGACCATGAACCTTTGGAGATGGCATGGTTTAAGGCTAACCATGAACCTTTGATTTTTAGGGAAGCAACCCGCTACCCCTTGAAAATTGCATGGCTTCATTGAGGAATCCTGTCAAACTCAACTTGAGCAAATGTCAATTAGAGATGTCATCAAGAGACGTATAGGCAATATTACAGCGTTAATTGAACAAGCTCATCAAGCTAAGTTCGGCTGTTTTTTTATTTATTTTTTATTTATTTTTTTTTAAATTCAATGTCAATTAGCATCATGTAACACAAAATTGTCATCTTGCTTGGGGATGTATCATTAATCATCAGATTCTAGGAGTCGAGTTCTCATCAAAATGGCTATGACTCGTGAAAAAGACTCATTAAGCATGCCAAACTAGAGTTTCTTAGTCAGAAAGGATTTCTCACACTCTCGATAGAATGGCTGTTTGATCCCATCCATTCATGTGGGAAATAACTGATTGTTGAGGGTATCTCACATGACCCATGTCAAAGGCTTTTAGAAACATTCACAATGAGCACAACCTAATCGATCAAAAGGTCTTTTGAAAGGACCGCAATATAGGCTTGATTAGGACTTACACAAAGGAATTATCGCTTTAAGGCCAATAAAGGAACATTTGTCGCTGTCTTCATCGGGTTTACAAGTCGAGAACTCGGAAGATAAAACAAGATAGAATTACTTCCACTCCTTCAAGCAATAGCTTCTTTGTGGCATTCTCGTTTTCACTCAAACCATCCCAATCAGAAGAGACTTTGGAAGAGGGTTGTAATGTTGGCTCGGGAGAGGCTCAAAAGGCTTAAACTTTTCAAGGGTTTTTTTTTAGGAGCCGGTGATCATCATGGCATCGTGACCAGGTCAATCGACCTTTTAAAGTCATTTGGATTCAGGAACACAGGGCATCTTGAAAGTTCCTTTACTAATCACTTATGCATAGGAGCTTTGCTCCTTTTTCTAATTTCCTTTGCACTTGCGATGATTTTTTTATTATTTTTTTTTTATTTTTACGCAGGCACTTTGACTTTGATCATTTTTTTTCACATAAGAGGCAGCCTTTTGGCTCTTTTTCATGATGAGCATTGGCCTTGCTTTTACCAGGCACACCTTTGCTTTTTCATGCCCCTAGTTTGTCGAATTTTTGCTCTTTGACTTTTGTAGCTCTTATGACTCTCGAGATGCTTTTCACATTTTCTCTCGACTATCAATTGTATTTGATCAATTCTTATGCCTTGCCCCGGTGAAGGGAGATGATCATCGCTCGGGGTTCGAAATGAATAATCGTGCCCAAATTGGTTTAGGCAATGGGTATTAGTGTTTGGATAGAGAAGGAAATGCTCTTTTTCACTTTGGGATGAGTCAAGCTTTAATGAGAATCCCTCCGAAGCTATCACCAGAAGATTGATGCAAGTGAAAGTAATAGAATCTTTCTCAATCTTTCGCTCTACAACACGATTGTAACCATTTATGCTGCCCCATTCTAGGGTCGTTCTTGACGGGGTACTTTTTTTTTTTTTTTTTTTTTGGGCCGAAGGGGTAGCAAGAGACAAGTGCAATGCTTGGGATTAATGAAGGAAACGCCTTTATCATTTCGATCTTTGCGCTCAATGCGAATGAGTCATTCGTCCTAAGAGAAGGTTGTCTCTCACTCAACCCTCAAAAGTGTTTGAAGGACATTGAACTCTCAAAAGTGTTTGAAGGATGTATTTGGAAATAGGCTTGCCTTTCTTCATCCTAAGCATTTCTTGTTTGGCATGGTTAACGTTTGACTCTTTTGCCCGAATAAAGTCATTTTTACGAACCATTTTCTTGAGGGTCGCAAACGCGAAGCGCATAGTGACACTAGAGAATAGGTCATACGAATCATGTCATGCATTTTTGTTTTTGTCGTTATTCCTTTTGCCTGTTTGTTTTGTTTTGTTTTGCCCCTTTATCGTCTCGACTTACCTCTGAAAAGAGACATTCAACCGTTTGTGCGAAAACTCGATGGATTCTCGAGTCAGCTCTTTCCTCTGCCATTTCCCCGTCAGACGGTAGGGTGCCTGAAACACAAATAGATATGCGTGCATGTAGCATATGCATGGTATCTACAATGCTATGCATGATGCTATGCGACTTGAATTGTGTATGAAGTGATCCCTCGGTCTTGATTTCATTCATGGAAAATATTTCTTGACTGCATCAGTGTTTACAGGTCTAGGTAATTCACGCCATCCATTTCAACTAAAATCATGGCACCACCGGAAGAATCTTCTTAATGACATACGGCCCTTCATAGTTTGGGGTGAATTTGCCACGAGGATCTGGTATGATCGGAAGCACCTTCCTCAACACCAGGTCATTGACCTCGAAGTGCCTAGGACGCACCCTTCGATTGAAGGCTTTTGCGACTCGTCTTTGATAGCATTGCCCATGACACATAGCTTGCAATCTCTTCTCATCGATCATGTTTAGCTGTTCATGCCTTTGTTGCATCCACTCGGTCTCATCTAGCTTAGGCGAGAAATGACCCTTAAAGAAGGAACTTCCACCTCAACGGAGTAAGACCGCTTCCATCCGTACACGAGTGAAAAAGGAGTTGCCCTGTAGAGGTGCGGATAGAAGTTCGGTACGCCATTAGTGCATAAGGAAGCCTCTCATGCCAATCGCGGTAATTTTCAGCGAGTCTTCGACAGGATTTTCTTTATGTTCTTATTCGCCGCCTCCTTTGCTCCATTCATCGAGGGCGGTAGGGTGACGAGTTCAAATGTTTAATTCGAAACTCACTAAGCAAGCCATCCACGACTGTTGTTCAAATTAGTGCCATTGTCGGTGATGATCGCCTCGGGTACCGTGTAACGAGCAACAATATCGCGACGAATAAACTTGGCCACATTCTTGGCGGTGACGTTGGCATACGAGTTGGCCTCGATCCACTTGGTAAAGTAGTCTATCGCCACCAAGATAAATCGATGCCCATTTGAAGCTTTGGGGTTGATGGGCCCAATCACATCAATTCCCCACATTGAAAATGGCCGGGATTGAGACATTTGGTGAAGTTCATTTGGAGGGGCATTTATCTTGTCTCCATAAATTTGGCACGATGGCACCGTCGCGCGTGCTTGAATGCGATCGGACTCCATGGTCGGCCCGGTAATGTAACCGAGTCGCATGACCTTTCTGGCCAAGAGGTGTCCGTTCATATGGGGGCCGCACTCTCCTTCATGTATTTCTTTCATCAGACGGTCGGCTTCTTTAGCGTCGACACACCTTAGCAATGTTGAGTCGAAAGACCTTCTATAAAGGACGGCTCCACTAGCGAAGAATCTTGATGCCAGCCTCGAGATATACTTCTTGTCTGCGGCTTCACTTCCTTCGGGGAATTCGCCTTTCTGCGGGTACTTCAATATGTCGTGATACCATGGCTGCCGTCGGGCTCCTCTTCGACCGTCATGCAATAAGTTGGGCGTCTAAGAATCTCAATTCTCAATGGTTCAATGTCTATGCCTCCAGCTACTTGTAACATTGAGGATAAGGTAGCCAAGGCATCCGCGAACTGATTTTGAGATCTTGGTAAGTATTCGAATGCTATTTCTTGGAATCCTTCCATCAACTCCTCTAGGAACTCATGATACGGAATCAATTTAGAATCATGCGTTTGCCATTCACCTTTAGTCTGTAAGATGACAAGGTTCAAATCGCCATAAACTTGTAGCTTCCGGATTTTCATATCGATGGCGGCTTGGAGGCCGAGAATGCATGCTTCGTATTCAGCGACATTATTCGTACAAGGGAACGTCAATTTAGCGGCGACGGGGTAGTGTTGTCCATGCGGAGAGATAAGGACTGCCCGGTACCGGACCGACTAAGTTAAGCTGCGCCATCGAAGTACATCGTCCATTTATCGCTTGATACAACTAAAATTCGATCTTCCGCGTCACTATCTTCATCGGATGCTCCAAGTCCCTTGGAACTCTCTGCTAACATGTTCTGTATGGCACGACCCTTAACGGACTTTTGTCCCGGTGCTCGAACGTCGAACTCGAAATTAAAATTTGCCATTTGGCTAACTTGCCAACCAATGCCGGCTTCTCTAATAGATGCGATGGGATCATTTTCGGTCACCGAAAGATTCGGTGATGGAGCGTGTATTGCGCGGCACTTGTGCAAGACCCAAATCAAAGCCACGCAAGTCCTCTCAACTTACGTGTAGTTCCTCTCGAAATGGTGAACGTCTTGCTCAAGTAGTATATCGCACGTTCTCTTCCGTCGTTTGGTCTTTTACGGGCTAGCATGGCTCCCAATGACTCGTTGTGTATGGTTAAGTACAAAATCGGGGAATTTTAGGGAGAGGGGGCACTAGGACCGGCGCGTGAGTGAGATAGTGTTTTATCTTCTCGAAGGCACCTTGACACTCAAAGCATCCCACTCAATCTTTGCATTCTTTTTTAGGAGCTTGAAGAATGGCTTTATTTGTTTCGGACATTTGATGAGATAAATCTCGTTACATAATTAAGTCGTCCCATCGGGCTGCGGACTTCTCGGACGGTGGTTGGGGGTCGTAAATCACAAATGGCTTTAACCTTTGACGGATCTATCTCTATGCCCCTACTACTAACCATGAATCCTAATAGCTTCCCGATTTCGCTCCAAAACGCATTTTGCGGGATTGAGGCGTAACTTGAACTTCCGAAGACGTTCGAACAGCTTTCGCAAGATTTTAACATGATCTTCACCACGTCTCGATTTCGCAATCATGTCGTCGACGTATACTTCGATTTCTTTGTGCATCATGTCATGGAATAATGTGACCATGGCCCTCGATACGTTTGACATTCTTTAGGACCGAAAGGCATCACTTTGTAGCAGAAAGTTCCCCAAGGAGTTATGCATGCTGTTTTGCTCTGTCTTCCTCCTTCATACGGATTTGGTTATATCCAGAAAAACCGTCCATGAAGGAGAATAATTCGAATCCCGCCGTCTTGTCAACCAAGACATCGATATGCGGGAGCGGAAAGTCATCCTTGGGACTAGCTCGATTTAGGTCACGATAGTCAACACACACCCTGATTCGCCCATCTTTCTTCATTACAGGCACAATATTTGCTACCCAATCAGGGTAACGCGTCACTTCGATAAAATCTACTTTCAACAATTTCATCACTTCTTCTTCGATCTTCTTGGACAACTCGGTTTAGTTCTCCGAGTCTTTGTTTCTTGGGTGGCATGTTAGGATCGTCGGCGAGCATGTTCCACAATTTTGGGATCCAATCCCGGCATGTCAGCGTATGTCCAAGCGAACACATCTTGATATTCTTTTAGGAGAGTAGTCATCCTTTCCGCCTCTGACTCTGGAAGACTTGCTCCGATCTTTACTTCCCTGACGTTCTCCGCATCACCCAAATTTATGGTGATCGTTCGTTCTTCTGTCAGTGGCTTCGATTCTTCATGTCGATTCCATTCACGCTCGATTTCCTTATGATGATCATAGGCATCATCGAAATCTGAGAGACTCTCTTCATGCACATCCAAGTCACACGAGTCCTTATCATGATTATGCATAATGTAATGCCTGAGATGTGATGAGATAAGTTAGGGCAATGTTGATAATAAAGGGGTGCATGTCATTTTTGAAGAATTTTCGAAGTATTTTTTTGTAAAAAGCTTTAAGAACTCATCCTTATATCCTCGGATTTCCTCGTTCTTGCAAAACAATCAAACAAGGGAGCATGTGGAGGCCTAGGCCTCGGCGACCATCATAGGGCTAGTTTAATATGCTTCCACATGTCCATAATTAAACACGTGTCTACTTTATTGAATGGGAAAAGATAAGGCCGTATTTTAACACACACCGCCCTCGACCAACGGCTCAAGATCGGGGTTGACCATAATTCACACTACAAATGACACAAACGGGAAATAAAGAAAGAAAAGCTACAAGGTCCCACGCGGGGAGAAGACATAAAACGAAAGACTAGACTAAACGAGAACCGCCCTACTGCGGAGGGACGGCCGTGATTTCGGAGGACTCGGCTTCCTCGTACGCCGGGATGGTGCATATGACTTCTTCCTCGAATAGCTCGGTCACACCATAGATGTCATCTTCTTCTTCGAGCAACATCCTTGGAGGTCCCTGGAAACGTCTCTTCCAAAGCAATGGGGAAACAGGTTTTGATCGCCCTCGCCCTCCTCGGTTTGGGCAATGCGCTCGCTTTGGTTTCTATACTCACTTCGGCCTCCTTGGGCACTTCGGCCTCTCGCCTTCCACGGCCTCCTCGGTTGCCATGACCACCTCGCCCCTCAACATATCCTAGGCCTCTCCTCTTCGGGTTCTTATGAGCTTCAATGGGTTTTCGCACACCCTGACCGTGTGATCCAAGGCCCTCTCCAGGATTATACCCACTCGCCAACATAATCTTTCCCACAGCTATGGCCGGCTTAGACAATTCGGGGAGCCTTCGTAAAGATCCTGAGGCACGTGGACCACGGATACCGGCTCGAAGGTTTGAAAAGCTGGATTCCTCGGTACACTCGGGCTCCACATACGGGATGGATGTCTCGTGGTAGATCTTGAAGTCGATTCTCCATGGATCGTGATAAGCACCGTTATCCACCACAAATCGTACCTTTTGGTGGAGGCTGGAGGCAACAAAGACTGCGGTGTGGATCCATGGCCTCCTAGCAGAAAATTAAAAGCGCTCGGTATATCTAGCACTTGGAACGGGACTTGGAAAAGTACAGGGCCAATCAGCAGCTCGAGTTCGATTTCTCCTATCACCTCTTTCTTCATCCCATCAAAAGCCCGCACAGTTGACTTGCCAGTACGGATTCTCCCAAGCTCAATGCCGAGACGGTGGAGCGTAGCCAACGGGCATATATTGAGCGCCGAACCGTTGTCAATCAACACTCGCAAACGAGAGTGCTCTCATACTTCACGAGATGTGTAGTGCTTTGGTATGATTAGGGCCGTCGGAGGGAGATCCTCATCAGTAAAGGAAATTTGGTCTTTCAGTAGAATGGCCCCAACAAATCCTTCCAATTGGACTTCATCGATTGTTTCGGGCACGTGTACCTCATTGAGGACCTTCAACAAAATGTCTCTATACTTCTCAGAAGATTTGAACAATTCCAAAAGGGAGATTTGGGCTGGCGACTTCCGCATTTGGTCCACCACATTGAATTCGCTGGATTTTACTACAGCCAAGAATTGTTTTGCCTCCTCTTCAGTCACGGCCTTCTTTTCTACTCCTTTATCAGGTGCATAACAGTGGCCTGATCGTGTGACAGAGTCCACCTCGTTCGTTCCATAATTCCATGGTACAGCTTTGGGATTGAATTTGGGAGGATTCTCCAACACTACCACTCTATCCTTCTCTTGGGGTGGCAATTCGATCGTGACCGGTGTTACGTTTCCTCCTGCGACTTGGATTGCCGACATCCCCTCGACCATAAGGTCTATCACCGTGGGTTCAGCAATTTCCATCTCAATGTCCTTTGGCGGGCTCCTCATCGGATAGTTCAATCACCATCGGGGTTATCATGGCTATCAACCCTTCCTCATACAAAGTCGGGGTCTTTGAAATTCCAGCATAACTTTTCTTGTCCGAGATATGCAAGCAAGATTGCAAAAAGATGAGCTGAATGACGATGGCGTTATCATGGATACGACCCTCTCTCCCTCTTCTCCGCGTCGGATTACCCCCATGGCTACCATCCTGCGAACGCGGTCCAGCTTCTCTTCTAGGGTCACATCCTCCTGACTTCCATAGTATCCCGCCAGCACTAAGGACTCATACAACTTGGAAGCGTCCACCGCTAGAGGCTGTTGACTCGCTCTCGTCTCCTTGGCAATTAAATTCACTCCCCCGGCATGATTTGGTAGAGGGTTTCGTTGCACGTTAGGTTGAGCCTCCTTAAAAGTCAAGATGTTCTTATCTAAAAGCTGTTGAATTTTGTATCTCAGCACGTTGCAATCATCTACATCATGCCCTCTTTCTCCCATGTGGAATTCGCAAGTCTTGGTCATATCGAACCCTGGGAATCTTGGGGGATTGTCTCTAGGTACCTCCTTTGCAACCATTCTCTTTTCAAGAAGCATAGGCAACAGCTTTGACAGCGGGCGCGGTAGTGGGGAAAATTCTTTTCGAAATGGCCTTTTGCCATTATCATATGCCCGTGATGAGCTACCTTGAAACCCCATAGGCTTGTGCGTAGGTATTGCGGGCGGTCGAGGAAGAAGCGGCTCTTGCACAAGTGCTACTTCAACTGCGGCTTCCTTATCTTTTCTTGTCGGGAACCTCTTCGTGCCTTCGGTGGATATCTTCCCCTCGATAAGCGCCCACTCGACTCCTTCGGCTACTTCTACCATTTGTGAAAACGTCTGGCATCCTAAAAACACTAATCCTTTGAAGTATTCAGGGGGTAATGTCTTGAGGAAAAGTTGCTTCATTTCTTTTTCACTCAGTGAAGGCTTCACTTGTGATGCCATCGTTCTCCACCTTTGAGCAAACACTTTAAGCGATTCATTCCTCTTCTTTTCCATTCGAACAAGCTCTTCTCTTGTAGGGATAATCTCAGAGTTGAACTTATATTGCTGTAAAAACTCGTCGGCGAGATCCTCCCATCCAGTCGGCTCTTCAATATCCAGTGCGATAAACCACGACAAGGCAGGGCCGTCTAAGCTATCTTGGAATGTATGTATGAGGAGCGGGACATTGTCGGAGTAACGAGCCATTTTCCTCACATAATATCTAAGATGGGTCTTAGGGCATCCCGTTCCGTCATACTTTCTCGTGAACTCGGGTTCTTGAAAATTCTACGGGAAGTTTGTCTTGGCATACGAAGACAACCTATCGGCTCCTTTAGCTCGTACCCTTGCAAGGCACACGGTCGCTCCTCCATTTTGGCCAAGCGTCTCGCACTTTCTTCATCGAAGCGGACAACGAGTTCCTCCTTTGGAGGAGGATCCAGATTGATGATTGCCGGCGTAATAGAAGGGGCTTCCTCGAAGCACCTTTTCAACGGATCGGTGACATGCGGCTCTCCCGCCGAGGGTGGAGTGTGTCCCGACAAAGCGGGAGTAGAGGTTCCGGCTATGGCATGACCGGAGGTTCACGATTTTTTGACTTATCTCGGCCATCGGAGCGGTGAGTTGAGCCAGGTGGCTCTCCATGTTGGCCATGCGTATGTTGACATCTTCATTTTCCATTCTTGCTTTTGCGCGAGTACGGATTGGAGATCTCCTCTTAGCCGTGTTGATAGTTAAACGAAAATAGACAATTCGTCAGTACCTGGAACAATGGTAGATAAGCATATATAAGCACGAGTAGTGATTAGATGGTCGGCTCATGACAGAGATCTAAATGCCCCAATTGATTCATTTCATCGAAAACCAAGTTGCTACATAATACAGAAAAAGACAACTACGGAGAACCCCTGAATCACAAAACTATTTTGAAGACGGAAATATGTGGCATGGTCCTATTACACATTACACTTGACTCAATCTAACTAATGAGGACAACTTTCGTTTGTGGCGCCCCACTAACTCGGGTCGACTTCGAGGCACGCTCCTCGGCCTCCTTGAGCTCCCTTTTAAGGCGCTTGATCTCGGCTCGGTGGGTGGTCTTTAATGGCACGTCGGGAATCTTCGGGCGTAGGCTCTCGGGATTTTATGCCTAAGGATGTACTCCATCGAGGCATAGTAGGTCTTCTCTTGCCCTTCCAACTCCTCTTCGAGGCCATATTAGCTTACGGGGTGGCACATGTCCCACATTGACTTGACTAACGCGACGGAGTCTTCGTGATCTTGGCATCCATCGGGAAATCTATCGACCGGGTCTTCTTGAATCGTCGGTGGAAGTTGTTGAACCTCTTGGAATCCGCGGGCGACTCGGGTCGGGTAATACTCGTGACTCCGGTAATTCCCAACAAAGGAACAGTCCGAAGCCCACACACGAATCGCGCTTCTCGAACTCGGAACCATTTGGCGTGCCATAGGAAATCTTCGGGTCCGGGGTTGGTCATAAAAACTAACCACTCGAATAATGATAATCGGGGCAAACATCTTCCTATCTTTAAACTTCATGATGGGGTGGTTAGAGTCAGAGATGTCGTTCACGGTCATCAAGCTACCAAACCCCTTAACATGAGAAAAGAACCAAATTTGCAAAAGTTCAGGAGGGGCATGAAAAACCTTGTCTTTGTTTTCTTTAAAGCGGGTAAGGGAAAGAAAAGTTTCAGTCAGGACGGCATTAACAAAACACTTTCCCATGCATACCTCACGAACTACCCATGCCTTTGAAGGGTTAATAGCGTTCCTATAATGTGGGAATAACATGAACCCGAAGAAAGCTAATAGGAAGATCCTATTCTTTTGAAAAGATGGGGCATTTTGAAAAATCTCGTTTAGGAATGAAAACGGGCAGGTCTTGCGATTTGCTTTCAAAACTTTCCTCACATCATCCCCCTTAACTCTAAGGAAATCGAGATAAGGTCGATGCATGCTCGGTTCTTACGGGTGGGCCAATTAACTCCGACACCAAAGGCTTTCCCATGACAATACTGTATTCTTCCAGGGTTGGAGTGAGCTCGTGGTCACCGAACATGAACGTGCAAGTCTCGGGACACCAAACATGCGCCAACGCTCGTACAACACCATAATGAGTTTCTATTTCTAAGAGGGAAGTAGTCGTCCAACATAGGATCGCACCCAATCATGGCCGTCGGGTTTAGTTTATCCCACCATGTGCGAAGCTCGGCTTTTGGGGTAGCAATGATGTGAAGCTCGGGTATCCCCATCGTATACTACTCACAGCTACGATCAACCTAATTTGTCATGAACCGACCAAAAAAGAAAGCGAATAAGTAAATTACGAAGGAGATAATTCAAAAAACTTACCCTACTCATTGAGTAACAAAGCTAATGACATAGACATATGCATGGATGGTGGTTCAATTTCTACTCTAAACGGCTCAAAATGGAGCCATGGGATCACCGGACTGAACCGGCAAAGGTCGCGGCTAGGTCGGGTTACCCATGACTTCGGCTTTGCCAAAGAACCGACCCGTGTCGCGCGGTTGCAGACCGGGGTGGGTACTTTCGACATGAAGAAAGAAATTTCGGGGTTAAGGTGGGCGACTCGTACTACGCGGTTGTAGTCGGAGTGGTATCCACCTCAACACCATCCTAGGTGATCCTATGCGGCCCAGGTCCGACGGCAGGTTGTGTGTGCTATGGTGTAGTGCAATGCAAGAGACGCGGGCATGACAATTTATAGGCGAGGCAACACTTCATACATAAAAAAAAACCATACATTCCTACACCTTCCCGCAAGACAAAGGTGACCAAACACTTCCCCTTATACCTCCCATCCAACATGAACATTAAACAACAGATCTGTGTTAGGGATGTAATTATGAACCTCACTACCAAACAATAAAATTCCTGAACAAGATCAATTTCGGCCTAAGTCCTCTAAGGTCTACAACTTATTTCCCCAGTGGAGTCGCCAAGCTGTCGCGACCTACCCTCGGGGAGGGAAGGTTTAGGGGTATTGCCAAAAAGACGGGTCTAAGGCCCATGATTAGGCGTGGGCTCTCCCAAGCCCATACCCCACGTGACATTGGAATATTCTTAAGAAATTGTGCAAAAAGGAGTCGCCACTAGCCTATTGGGGTCGGCTAGAAACCAAGTGTGGTACGGGAGTATGCCACACTTCTTACGCAACCAGAGATTCTAGGGTCGGGGACTTGATTACACTAATTGACTAATTAGTGCCCTTTCGGTACCTAATCTTGTTCATCTTAAAAGAAATGATTTTTGTCGGGCGGTTTGGATTGATTTCATACCTATCCACTAACATGTGAGGTGATCAAGCGGGTGCACAATCATTAAAATAATAGCCATAACTACCAAGATCCTAATTGCAATAAAAATAAACAACTAAACAATTGCAAACATAGTTAAATTAAACAAGTGAATTAAACATGCAATATAATCAATATACGAACAATTAGAGGCCTAAAGACACTAAAAACGGAAATACATAGCAATTTCCAATCAACCCAACAATCCTTTTAATTTTCGAAATTTTTAATTTTTAATTTTTAATTTTTTGAATTTTTTTGAATTTTTTTTTTGAATTAATTTTCTGAATTCTTGATTGATTTTTTTGGATTTTATATATTCTTTAATATATTAAAAAACAATTTGGACCGGGTCAAGAGACCCGTCCCTACTAAACCGACCCAGACCCTATTGGTGCGAGTTGGGCTAAAACGGAGCTAGCCTCAAAACGCACTAGAGAAAAGAAAGGGGCCACGTAGAATTTTTTTATAAAAAGGGTGGCCCCGCCACTTAGCTTCTAACCCACTTCACTGCAATCCATACACACTAGCCCATCGACAGCCCTAGCAAACAAACTACAACCCATCTTCTCTTTTCTTTCATTATATTTTCCTTTTTTTTTTCCTTTTTCTTTTTTTGCTTTTTTTCTCTCTTTTTTTTTTTTTTTTTTTTATCCTATGTTATTCATTTCTTCTCCACACTCGGCCTCCTTTCAAGGCCCCTCTCTTCCCTACCACATTTACACCGAAGTTGACCCAAACCATATGCCTCTTTTGCCGATCATCTCCTTCATCGAACCAAAACCAAACTAACCACATGCCCACCTCGGCTAGCACCCCGCACCATCGACGCATGCCAACCATTACCTCATGGACACGCCGCATCAAATGACAAGCGGATGTACAGAAGCGAGCGTAAATAAAAGAAGGTCAACACGAACACCTAATGAACGGACGTCAACCGAAGATTGGGCACGGGATCAACCGAGACTCCGAACGCACAGTATTTAACAAGCGATCGCAAAACCAAAACACAACAGAGCACCACATGGATGGGATCGGGACTCGCACAAATCGAATCTCGAGAAAGAAGAAAAAAATAATAATAATAATAATAATAATGAGCGGCACTTCAAGAGCAAACCGAAATTGGAGGAGGTGGTCACGGATCTGACAGAAATACTTTCACAAGCACTTGGCGAGTGCGACGAAACGAGGGATTTGGAACTCAATAGGGATTTGGAATAGGATTAGGACTCTCGGAAAACGATCAAAAACACACGAAGCTTGGCTAAAGACCTGCGGGCACTAGAGAGACCAAAGCTCATGCGAACAAGTCGGCCATGAGCTCGTCCGACGCCCTACAAAAACGGACCATGCATGTTCGGTTCGGCGGGAGTGTCGCGGCGGACGGCGGCTAACGGACAGGTCACCGACGACGGCAAATCACTCTCTCGGGCTCACACTCTCCTCGCTCTCTCTCTCTTGAACTCTCACCGAGGACCTCTCCTCCTCCTTCGGTTAACTAACGAGCTTTTCCTACGTCTAAAACTAAGGCTTAAAATCTTTTTGAGCCCGAACCAACCCAAGCTCTCTTAGCCAACCAAGAAAAGAAAAAAAGAAAAAAGAAAAAAAAAAAAAAACAAATCTCGTTAAACCTACCAAGCCCATTGCTCACAACTCACGGCCATTTCAATGCTAACTTCTCCTCTCATGAATATTTGCACACACTTTTTCCAAGAAAAGGAGAACGCCCTTGGATTTACAAACCAACACATTCAATTTTCAAATAGCAAAAATGCATGGCCGTAAACTCAAATCTCGGAGGAACAAACGTGGATGAATGAACTAAAGTCAAAAAGTATTGACTTTTCTAAGAAATTCAGATGTTTTGATTTGAAATACCCTCTTCGAGTGAGGACGCATCTTCGTTTAGGCATTGTCACAAACACATGGTAGTCGGCTAGAATGCACAGCATAGAGACAGTTTACACGGTTTTCATTCAAGCATTTAATCGAGCACGTAGTGGGCAAGAAGTGAGGAAAACAACGCTGACCACTTCTTAGGATTCGAACCTAGACCTGTACCCGAGTGAACACATGGAAAACATCAAACAAATCGACTTTGGACACAATAAACTCGAGAATCAGAGAAAATTCGCATGGCTATTCTATCACCAAAACAGGACAGTGTCAAGAGAGTTCATGGGTATGAGTTTCAGTCATAAACCCCTACTCGGCTCGAAGACAGCAGCGCGAAGGCCAGTTCGAGACAAATCGAACTTCAGTCGACCACCTCGCGATATCTCCGAGCCGAGATCCTCGGGAACGAACGGTTTGAACCAAAAGGAAACTCACCGGAAATGCCGAGATTTGGGAACCAAAAGTCTTGTCCTCGAGGGCGCCTGCTAGAAGTCAGCGATTGGCTCCGAGGAGGGGCGAGCAACGTTCAACTCCAAGCGGCTTCTCCTTTCTCCCTAATCGTCCTGTTTCTCTCCGCTTGCGCTCGCCCGTATTTTTGGTGCCGATGCCCGTGTTCGTCCTCTCTTCCGGTTTATGCTCGACCGGCAAGCGCGCATGGCATCCGCACCGCGGCCTTGCCGGCCGGCCGACCGCCCCGACCGCGGATCATGCGCTCGCCCGCAACCGATCCCCGCTCTCGTTGCTTTGCTCATCCTCTCTTTTGCGGGTTACGCAAGTCTTCAAGCGAAGACCAGCAGAGGGGAAGAAAACTGGCGCGGGCGGGTGAAGGAGAAAGGGAGCTGGGCCACTGTTGAATTCGGCCCGACCCGGCCATTTTTTTTCTTTTTCTTTTTCTTTTTTTTTAATTATTTTTTTTCCGATTTTTTTTCGATTTAAAATAAATAAAAAAAACTTTTTTTTTTAATAATAATTTTTGTGACTAATTCCTAACCTTTAACACTACTTTAAATTAATTGATTTAGGTGAAATTTAGGTGTTAACACTCTCTCTCTTCTCTCTCTACTTCTTTTTTCTTTCCTCGTCTTGCATTTGCCATGGCTTGAGCTCGAGTCGGCTCATGGTCGACCTGCTCACAAGCACGCCGACGCTCATCCATGGCCGTCGCCGCCGGCGCGGGGGGCGCGGAACGCAGAGACTCGCTCGAGAAGATGAAAGCCATCTCCCAAAAGGTCTCCGGGATGACAACCGAACGGACGGATGGACGAGGAGAGATGAAAAGAAAAATAAAAACCCAAACTTTTTTGAAGAATCTCAGCAGGCGAGGTCGGACGCGGAGCTGGGAGGAGGAAATGGGCAGATGGGTTTTGTAAACGGACGCGTAGGCGTATCGGGTCGGCTTCAGTTTGCTTATTTAATGTGATTTCATCACCTGGGTCGTCCTCGTCCATCTTGCTCTGTTGCGTTCGTTCGTTCGTTGGGGTCTGCTACTGATCTCAGGGTACCGTTTTTTCCCATCCACCATGGACGACGCTCGCGGCCAGCCATGGACGACACTCATACATGGCTGCTTTGGCCATGAAGCTCGACCTCAAACCCGGAGCTTTGGGTAGCGCTAGAGTTTCGCGTCCAGCGGCATGCCAGCCCTCCTCGACCTGAAGCGGCCATGAGCCGACTCGAGCTCAAGCCATGGCATACGTAAGGGGAAAGAAAAGAAAAGTAGAGAATGAAGGGGGAGAGAGAGAGTCAAGGGCACATACGAAGGGGAGGAGAGAAAGTAAAGGTGAGAGAGACGGAGCGTCAACGGAGGGAGAGGGCAGAAATTTTGCTGTTTCAATTGACAGGTGCGCTCGGATTTGCCATGGTTTAATGTATCATCCTACGTGGCATATTAAACACGCCCTAATATTTTCTCATCCTTTCTTCTCTGTTTTTGCCTATGTTGTAAGGTGATATACAATACTTACTACTTATTAGAGGAGATTATCCGTAATTTCCTGAATTTTGAGATAGTACGAATTTGTCCTTAAATTTCCTTATTGTTACATATACAGAGAAAATGCATATGTTAATGACAACTATTTTGTTGATAACCTTCATTTGACCTTGAAGTTGGCCTAAATGAAAATTTTAACATTCTAAGAGAATATTGAATTAAATAAAAAAATTAAATTGAACACAAAAAAGAAATCTATTCATAATTCAGGTAATTACTTTAAATTCAACCATCGAACCATGCCATTTAAGTCTAGAGTCTTCTAATAAAGAACTTAAATTGAATTAAATAACTTCATAAAAGTTTTAATAACTCCATGGCAATTTTTCTCAAATGATTGAGAATAGTACCATAATCTTTCGTTGCAATGGGGAGATGACTATTCTTTACTATATCCAATCCTAGTGGTCTACAGACATAGATATGGCACGATTATTCCTCCACCCATATTTTGTGTTTCTTTTGTTTTACGAATGAACCTTGTTGGAAAATGTTTTTGCAACTATTTCTTTCTCCATATTGCTCTATGTATTGATTAAAAGAATAAGAATTGAACACTAATTTTGCGTAGCTAGTGAGCAAATAAAAAAAAGACAACTGGGCAAAAACCTGCAAATACAAACCATAGATTTAAATATATATATAGACAAACCTACAGCTAGCGATACTCAATTTAGATCAACATCAACTTATGTGATATCTCAACTTATATATCTCTAGTAGTCATTCAATAGCTTCATTCCATGTGAAATCCTTAATACATCTAAATCACCCAAAAAATATTATCAATATGAGTAATGCGGTCCATACTTCTCCTTCAACCTGACCAATTGTAATTTGAATTTAAGAATTCTCAATCAAACATTTATAATTTCTTTCTTTTATTTATTAACAATCACAACATCGTGACACCATCTAATAATGTTAACCACCCCTCTAAATCTCACTTTATTTAGTAATGCTCGTTTATTCCACGCAGTTGATAACGACTTAATTACTAAATCATATCGATGGAAAAATCAAATCTCATAATATTATAGACACTTTAAGAATATCAAAACAATTCTCATGTTTTCTCCTCATGATCCATATAATATTTAGAATATTGAAATATTAATTATCTTTCGTATAACTTAAAGTAACTATTCCCCTTCAATAAAAATTTCAGGGTGGGAGTTCTCAAGGGATATTTATCATTGAGCTGTTTCGTTGATCACAGTGAAATTACATAGGGTCTGTTTGATAAACACTTCTGTTTCGAGAAGTAACTTTTTTTTTCAAAAATAGCCTTTTTTTTTTATTCCTTGGAATAATTTCTAAGTAAAAGAACATGTTTGATAATTATACAAATTTTCTATTCTCGGAATGGAAAAAGAATGGAACAATTCACAAATTTTTTTGTAACGTCTAATTTCTTTTAATTTTTAATAGTTTTTAAAGATTTTTTTTTCCTTTTTGTTCTTTTCCGCAGTTGACGAGTGGTGCCGGTGGCCGATGATGGTCGAACAACAGGGGGTGGCAGCAAAGGGTGGCGAGTAGCAAGGAAAAAGGAAAAGAAAAAGAAAAAATAATTTATTTTTATAAATTATTCTCAGTAATAAGAATTTACTTTTTTCTACTTCTTATTTTTGTTTTAAATCT
Source organism: Eucalyptus curtisii (assembly GCA_017140595.1). Classification (NCBI taxonomy): domain Eukaryota; kingdom Viridiplantae; phylum Streptophyta; class Magnoliopsida; order Myrtales; family Myrtaceae; genus Eucalyptus; species Eucalyptus curtisii. The sequence continues at coordinate 61,470 of CM029494.1, read as the reverse complement.
ATTCACTTGCTACTATTTTATCCCGGAGAATAAAAAAATTAGTTGACGTTACCAAACGGATTTCTATTTCTATTTTTAATTTATTCCAAAAAACAAAAGAATAGAAAAACAAAAGAACGAGAACATTAACAAACAGGCCCATCGTCTCCACAGAAATTGACAGCGAGAACTTTCTCAAAGCGTCACTCCTACTCCTTAGTTTCCCCATTTGGAGAATTTTGCCTTCACCAGCGCTAGCTTACAAGGCCAGCTTTTGGGCTTCTTTGCTATGTGCTTCCGGCAATCTTCTTTTAATAAACTGAAGATCATTATTAGGCAAAGACCACAAGCAAGTTATGCATCGAGTGATTGACATCTCTATCAGAGGATACCCATTCTTCAGCTCAAGCATTTTTGTTAAAAATAGAAGATTGAAAGATATACACGAAGGAAGAAGAACTGTCTACAGAAAAAATTTACAAAATTAACGCCATAGCCTTTATATAGGCTTTACACCAATAGGTAACTACCACAGCCCGCTAACTTAACGTGTACAACAACAACCTCACATAATAGAAGTGCTTAACAGACTATTAACACATGAAAAGCAAACCAAAAAGAAATTGACTCATTCAACATTCCCTCCCTTAAATTGATGTTGCAAACAATCGGTTTAAAGGACCTTCTTTCAATTTGGAATATCCAACAAATGGACACCAAGGAGCTTTCTCAGCTTCTGAAACATGGGTGAAGCCGCAACCTCTCTCTCGGTAGGTTGGGAATTTCTGCTGTCATCAATCACCAGAAGTTACATAATAAATAAATGGACCGCACGTTTAGAAATGATTTAGATCCATTTTTGGTCTCTACCGTTCAAATCCTTGTACTCTCACGTGCTGTCTATTAATTCTTTAAACTTGCATTATCTTGTAACTAAGTCCCTAGGACTTCAAGTTCAGTTAGTTGGAGCTCATGTGTCTGAGGATCGTCATGTCTATTCTCCGGCCTATACAGCATTCACCGTTTCGTAATGTTATATTTTTGTCTTGTGATAGATGGGTGCAGTAGCAAAATCAACCAAACCACGAAGCTCAAAGACCACGTCAACTGATTCCATTCTCTATATATCCCTAATCATTAGCATAACATTTGATGTCACAGTGGGCGAATTTATGCGGTGCTTTTTTTTTTTTTTCCTTTGGAATTCCGGTGGAATGCTTCTGGGAAATTGCCCAAGGCAGATGATTACTTGAAGAATGGGATTACCGCTTTAGGTTTGCCCTGGGGGCTACCTCAGTTGTTCTTTCTAATGGGCCATAACATTGGCAGCCAATCTATAGATTTGAAGAAAGAGGATATGCTGTTGCCAAATACAAAATTTTTAATCGCTACAATTCTTTGCCTTTTGTGATGACCTTGGATAGGTAAACTGGTTAACTATTCCGTGCCTAGCAATATTTGCGTTAGTGACATTGTTGACCTCCTTGAAGGATGAAAACCAAAATGGCTACGACAGATCATCCGAGAAATGCTATTTAAGAAAACTCCGAATTACTTCGTTCTAAAACGCAGAGAGCTCGACCCCGGTACGTGGACGCTGCGAGGCTTTATCTGGTTATGCTCGAAATCAATGCAATTAAAGTAATACACATTGATCTTTTGTGGTGTTATACATTTTTTCTTAGTGCGCCACGCCAGTTTTAACCTCAACATGTATCTTTCGATTCAACGGTTCAAAAGTTATCCATTATGATACCCTTCTTCATCTTGCTTTTTCCCATTTTCGAGTTTGTAATGAGCATCATCAATTATGCAGCTTTATTGTTAATCTCACAATGATAGTTTAGCGAAGTTTGAATTTTCGAACTAATAGTTTACTATGATAGAAGATTGACATGGTCACTGGTTCATGTTATTCAAAAGCGCACAAGGCCACCAGCCATCTCATCCACGGACGAACAAAGGACAATATCTTTCTCTACAGTTCAATTTAATTAATGAATCTATTTAAATATTTATCCACGTGAAATGCGGAGTAAGTGATCAAGGGATGGTGATGATGCAAGGTCTTGCATATACCCAGTGAGGAAATATAAAAGCGCGAGGAGTGCACTCGCACCTTTTCTCGCTTCAAAAATCAAGCTGGAGCTTTGCTTGAGAAAGTATTTGATAAGGTTGGGGTTGATGGTGTAATTGAACCAAGTAAGGTGCACTTTTGTGTGGCTACGGGCCAATGGGTCGGTTTCTTCGATATAAATTCACGTCTGAAATATATAGAAAAAGATTGAGGATATTGTTTTTTTTTTATGCGGTGAGACTATTTTCATATCCTATTTAACTGAACTCACATTTTTTTTTTAGTGAGCCGAGCAATCTGACCTTCAATAACATAAATATCTAGCCAGATATTTATTGCACTTGCTTATCTAGTCTCCGCACTCAAGTTTTTAGAAACAATAGCTTTTTTTTTTTTTTTTTTTTTTTTTTTTGTGTATAATTTTCCCATATTCAGTGGTACTTTGTATTTCTTTGTTTATTCTTTGCTGATATCCTGTTCTTCTCCTTTTTATTTTAGAAGCCAGGTGCACTTTGTCATGTACCACAAGTCGTAATCGTGTAGGAACATGGATCCTAGTGAAGCAAGTTGTTAAGTCTCTTTTAGACTGCTGGATTGCTCGTTAGTTATAGCTTTGGAATTTCAATATGAGAGATGCAAATCTATGAGTAATCTTTTGAGGCTTCTTGAAGTGCTGAAGAGTTCTTCTGGTGCAGACTGTGCATCTTGAAGCAATTCCCGGTGGGAAACCAATCTATATGGAGATCCCAAATGATCTCTCTGAAGACACTAAGCATGCACTTGATATATGGGAGACACTAAATTGTATAGCCATCAGGTAAGAATTTGATGCTGATATCCGTTGCTGATGTTTTTATTGAAAAGTTGGTTGTCTGATTTTGATTTTATTTGTTGTTACTCCAGGCGGAGTCAATACAAGCTTCTCTTGCTGGGAAGAACGTTGCTGTGGCAGCAATGACATCGAGGGGGAAATCCCTTTGCCACGATGTGCCAGTTCTTGAGGAGCTCTTGAAGGCTCATGTGTTCTTTTTCTGTTTCCAACGAAGGTTAATGTTTGCATGCGTAAGGACATAGATCATGAAACACACAAGTAAAGGGCTTTGTTTTTTTCCCGAGCATTGTGCATTGCTTAGGGTGACGACGTAAGCGGTTTGGTTTGGTTCCATTTGACACTGGTGGTTCTGCTTTATTTGCCCCTGAATACAAAATTGGCCTCAGAAGGTTCAGCTCGAGGATATCCTAACCTGAAATCTGAAGGTCATAGCAATCAACAAGGCCTCCAGACATCGTTAAGACATGATTTACCATATGTCAGAGGTGGATAGCTTGTAGATCAGGAGGGAAGCCTGGTTTGTGGGCGAAAGAGGAAGCAGACTGCCGAGTCAGTTTTAGGGTTTCTGATCATTAGCCTGTTGGGTTTTGATTTTGTCTTTAGTTTTGGATGTTTCAAGGAAGAGGCATGTCACCTAAAAAGGATTTAAAAATATGTGAAAGAATCAGATGCTGAGCTTTGATATTTTAGCTGACTTGTTAATTCGGTTTGGGTCTGCCATGTTTCTCATACTGTATCTAGAGGTCGGTGGAACGGGCAATGCTCATTGATAAAGAAAAGCCGAAAAAACTGTACCAATATTGAAAAAAGAACTGGGTTTCTATTCAGTTTGGGTTTTCACCCTAGTTTTCTTTAATACTGCTACTCACATGGGTAGGAATTCGCTATTCGGGGGCTGAATTCTCATATCCTCTTATCAGGTAAGTTGTGATTGATGATGCTCGTTTGTACAAAGGAGCATCTGATTGTCATAACGCTCTCATTCTTAGGAGGCTTTGGTGGTTCCTCTCAAATGGTACCTTCGCTAAACCAGTTGCTAAGAGATGACATCTCTTGATGTTTTTGCTCTCTTCATGCACTTCGGAGTCCAAACAACTATTTGTTTCACGGATGGACCGCGGCAGTGATCCTTCGTTCATTTTTCCAACGGAAACTTCGGGAAACCCTCGTGAGCATTCCATAGTGAGATTTTGCACGACAATGTGACTTCTACATGTGGAAGAATGCTCGAAGTTGTCATTTTGTAATTATGTCCTATTAGTTCCTTCGTTCAGTAAGGCTTTTGATGGCGGACAGTTGGCACAGCCTAGTTTGAACTCAACTACCTATGTATAGTACATATATAGTTGTTCTTTTTTCCCAATCATCATTCGAGTGTACAATTGCAAATGGTTGATCCTTTGATTTGGAAGCTGAAGAGTGATTCTTTAGGTTTCCACCCGAAAAGGTCGGATTCTATATGATAGTCCCTTAAAAAATTAGCCCCCAAAGCAACACCATGTACTTGCGGCATTTTTAGTTTTGATATCTGTGATTAAATTAACAAATTTTACAACCATTGTACTCTTTGGTGCTACTGGGTATTTCAGGTGAAATAGTAACGTGACTTCTTTGATGATTCAAGAACTTACAAATCTATCATCATTGAAGCTAATTCAAAAATGACGGGAGTCCCTCTGCTCAGAAGCTTTTCATTTTATGGAATTCTTTCTCGGTCTTGAGAACAGTACCCGATTTATTCTGTAACATTGAAGGTTGTCTGCCACATTCTTGCTCACCAGTGATTTTCGGACGCAGGGGCTGCATGGGGATGAGAAACGTGTGGATGGTTAGATTCTCTACATTCTCTTCAAAATATGAGCATTCTTCCTCATATTTCACAAATTACCAACATATATCAAGCATTTCTGGGCAAGCCTTCATCTTCTTTTGCTTATTTCATAACTTAATGACCTAGATTTTATCCCGCTCAAGTGAATAGTATGAGCGTCTTTTCTTGATATTCATTCGTGAATCTGATTTGTAATCCATTCACATGTACGATTTTATACATAATTATTTCCAAAAGTCATACATGTATATGATGTACGAGAGATCAGCTCATTTTACCTTATGTGCTCAAGTTCCACTTACAATCCGATATGATTTAGCATGGACTAAGATGTATAGCCTTTTGTAGTTTTGTCTAGACGGTACATCACAAAAGCATTAACTATTAGCATCTTCGTGGCCTTATCTAATCCGGCATTTTATGGCTGTGGTAAGAATTCATCATCATGTTAAAGTACGGTGGACTAACGGGCATTCAGAATACGTTTTTCTCATTCCTTCCATCTACGGGAAAGAAATTCATCATGAGACAGATCCAAAGGAGTTCAGTTTAACACAAATCTTATTATTATTGTTGACATACTATATGCTTGGTATGTTTTCTTGTTTTCTCATTTTTTTTATTTGTATTTATGTAACACATTTACATAAAAAATTTGGTGTCATGGAAAAAAGTTTGTGGCGTTTTTTATATTAAAAAAAATGTTTGAGAGAAATGTGTCACATAAGTAAAAGTTTATGATATTTAGTGTCATAGGAAAAGTTTGAAAATAAATATATGATAGTGGGCAAAATTTAAATTTTTATATGTCACAAAAAATAGTTTGAGGTAAATATGCAAATTTTGAGTTTATTTTGGTGAGTTTTTGCCGTTAATTTGTCATATTTATATGGGAAAAGAGAGGAAAAAGAAGTTCCATTTCCCCCAGATTGATGCGGGAAGCGCCTTCTCGCCCCCTCCGTGGGAAATCAAAGTTGGGGAAAGCGCAATGAAGAGCGAATCTCTCCTTCGCCGCCGCTGACCTCGTCAGCGACCGGTCTGCCATCCACGCCGACCTCCCTGTGCTCCTCAGATGGCTCAATTGCCAGTTCAGAATCAACAAATCGTCTCTCCGCACGCCGGCCACTCCCCACGACTGGCCCAAGTTCGTGGCGATCTTGCATCGGCTGGTTCAGATCACATCATACGGTGAGCACTTAGCTTCTAAGTCTGCCTCATTTGGGGATAACAACGCCATGGATAAGTATGCACTTCAGATCTATCTGGATTTCATCAGTGGTGGTGATGATGCTGTCGATGCGTTAGATAGGGAGTTCATGGAGAAGTTGGAGCAGGAGAGGAATGATCTCGCCGAGAATGTAAAGAGCCTGGAGAAAATGCCGCCGAAGTCGAGGCGAGAGTGGAGAAGGAAAAGAGCGTGCTAGAGGAAGACTGGAGAAAGAAACCCTCAAGAATATATCTATCGCTCAATTTCTGGATTATCGAGGATGGGCAATCTATTTATAGTTGAGCCCCTCACTTTATAACCGTTGATTCTCTTTTGACATACCACATGTTGTTATCTGATGTGTTTACACTTTACAGGATGCATGAACCCCAAGTTGAACCTAGATGCTTCGAAAACTTGACATATGTAATAATCCAAATGTAGGCTAAACCAACCAAAACATAGGCTTTGCAGACGCGCAAGTAGAGCAATTAAACAAATCTGTAGTCTAAATGTCAATGGTGTGTACTAAAACAATTATTAATGGGAAATTATAATTATTTGAACACGCCTATAGTCATGATGCGAATATGTGGAATCACGTCCTAATATGCAAAGCATATGATCGAATTAAGCAAAGAAATTAGGTTGGGTGCATTCATGTCACACCGAAAATGAGTGATTTGAAAAACATTTTCTGAAAAATAATTACTTATATCATTTAGAAAAATTAATTAGCGGAAAATTTTTCATTATCGATAACAATCTATACCTAATTATTTTTGTGGGTGATGAAAATTTTTCCATTTATTTACTTTTATAAACGATATAAACGATTATTTTTTGGAAAATATTTTTTAGATAACTCATTTTCCGTGAAACGAATGGAAAGTAAATCCATGTTATAAACATGACGCCCAATGATCTTTTGCTAAATAACCATCATCAAGAAAAGTGCGAGCTATCAGGAAGCAGTAGAGCAAAAACCTTTACATGCATGTGTTCTACAGCAAGCTCGCAGCTGAAAAAAAATCCCCCAACTGAAAAGTGGAACCCGCAGAAGAACATCGATCGGTCGATCGCCACCGCTCCTCCCCCGCCGCGCGCGCGATTCGAATCGATCGGGACCGTCGTTGGCAAGGGCGAGCCACATGGTGGAGGACAAGTACAACCGGAAGAACCCAGCGGTGAAGCGGATCCTGCAGGTCTAGACCAGATTCACGGCATGCTATCATGCTCACACCCTAAGTAGCATCGACACACGACACGACACGACACGTCATTTCTAAAAAATAGAGAATTCCGACGTGTTGCGACATGTTGTATATTAAATTAATATTTTTATTTTTAATTAATTTGATTCAAATTCATAAATAATTAATTAATTAAAAAAAGAGCCTATAATAAATTTACACTAATAATATTAATAAATCAATTCATTTGAAATTCGAAAGATATATTCATAATTAATGCGAAACATGTTTTTAACTTTAACAAAAGTTATCGATGAAACTAATAATTAATAAGAAATTAGAATCAATTTATTTAAATAAATCCATGATTTTTTACCATGACCAAAATTTATCATTATTCAAAATTCAATACTTTTATTTTTCGAAATTATTTTTTAATTTCATTTATTTAATTTTCCGGTTAAAAAAAACTTCCCAAAATCCACCCATTCTTTCCTTCGTCCTTTTCCCTCCATCCCAAATTTATTTTACTTTTTTCCCTCCTCCACCACTTGACAGTGACAGGTAAGCTGTCACTTCCCCTCTTCCTCACGCCATCAGATCTCCTTTCTTTTTTTTTTTTTTTTTTTTTTTGGTTTCTTTATCAAAAACCCTAGCGAGCCCTCCTTTTCCTATTCCTCCTTGCCGCTCGCCGCACGACCCCCTTCCTCTCCTCTTCCTCTTGATCCTTCTCCTCCTCCTCCTCGCCGATCCATTGTAACAGTGGCGGTCCTCGCCGCTCTCTCTGGCCGTCTCTCGCCATCGCGGTGGTCTGTTTGTGGCTTCGTCTCGCCGGTGGGAGTTTGCTTTCTCTCTGTTCGGCTCTTTCTCTAGCCGTCTCTCGTCGTCGCAGTGGTCCATTCGTGGCTTCGTCTCGCCGGCGCTCACGGCCTCTGCTCCCTCGCCTCCACCCTCCATCAGTCTTCAGGACACGCGTCGACACGCGTGTCGAGAAAAGTTGATCGCGTGTCGGAAAATCCGACACGCGTTGACCGCATGTCCGACCGTGTCCGAGCGTGTCGACGTGTTCGACACGCTCCGACACGTGTCGGACACGACACGGAAGCATGGGCAACGTGTCCGTGTTTCATAGCTCACACCCCATCCTTGCCATCAGTCATGTCGTTCTCGGTCTTTATCCTGATGTTCAACTCACACTACTTCAACTTTAGAGGGATAACAACACAAATATTCCCCAAATTTTAATATAATGTGCAACGTCAACCCTAAATTTTTAATTTGTTCATTGTGATTTATGAAATTTTGATACATATTCAATATAGGTATAACATTAAACATTTTCATATAGTGTATGGATTATATTAAATATATATCAAAAGTTCAGGAATTAAATTGAATAAATTAAATATTTATGAATAACATTACACCTTGGTCTAAAGTTCAGGGATCACATTAAACAAATCAAAAGTTTGAGGATCACATTTCACATTGGCCAAAGTTTATAAATCATTTATATCATTTTCCCCAATTCCAATTGTCCCTATTGTAATCCGGGCAAGCTTAAAATGAATTCTGGTGTCCTTCCCATCCTTGCTATGCTGTCCAGCCTCCTTGTGATTTAGTTATTTCTCGCGGGATTCTACTACAGGGCACATCACTTCCACCTATGTAATAATTTAAGTATCACCATTAAAAGTCACTATTCTAAGTAACTATCCTTAAGATGTAATTATTTAAACGTCAATTTTAGATTTTTTATGTTTATTTCATTTTTTTATAGTTTGTTTATATTACTTTTTATCTTAAACCAAGAAATGAAATTCCTTAAACCATATGTATGGTAACTAGATGAAACTAAGTTAAATCTAATACTAAGATATAACTATCTAATCAAGGCCTACCTTTAACCATTTTCCAATTTTATTTATTTTTCGTTTTCTGATTTTTATTTATTTATTATGCCTTTCTTCTATGCCTAGAAGTTGCCTATATGATCAGGTTATCACTTTTTGCTTTTGTTTTTATTATTTTTTGTTATTTTTATTTTGTTATTTACAAAAGAGGGCACGGGCCAAGTTCATGGGCACCGTCCGCGTATCGATCAGATTTGGACTTCACAGCGCCGATAATGGGCTTATTAATCAAGCCTCTTTCTATTAAAAGCCTCACGAGCCCAATTTCAAATACAACTACGTTGCCCGCTCCCCATTATAAGTTATAACGAGGCCACACCGTAAGTCTGCAATAAACCCATTTTGAATTATTACTACGTTGAACCCATTTACTGTTATCCTCTCTTTTCTCTCTTCTTTAGTATATTGCTCATTCCTACTTTATTTTACTTTTTGTTCTTATCGATCTTCGTTTAATTATTATTTTATTATATTCTTTTCTTTTTCTCTCCACTCGGTCTCTTCTTCAACTTGTAAATTAAGCGCATTCATGTTTTAATACATTGAAAACCATAATACACCAATCTCCATTTATATTTGTCCAGGTCATCCATATGTGTCTAGTTGTGATTGGGCTTTAGTGGAAAATACATACCGCGTTAGCCTATCACGTGGCTATAAGTGACTACTTATACATAAAAGGAGTGATCTACATTTAAATTTTAAAATGCAAATAATTCTTTTTAGAAATACTCTATGCATTGATCGGTGAAATAGTATGATGGCATCAAATCTTTGCATTATCAAGATCGCATGCAAATAGTATGATTGGTATGATGAGGGTTCGGGGTGTGTCCAAAACTTATTATATTGTTAGTTTGTACGTATAATGCGTTAAAGACGTCATAGACCGCAAGAAAAGTATAATAGGTGCACAACACATTAAGTTAATTTGACATGAAATTAGAGAACGTGAATTTGGACTTACGTCAAGAGATCTCAAAACCATATGCATTTTTGGCTCGATCATCAGTAAACTAGGCGAGAGCTAATCAATACTTACCAATTCATGACTTCTAGCCCTAGTCCCACCCATATACGTGGCTTAAGGTAATAAGAATGTGCAGAATTGAAGACTAAATAAATGGCATAGACAATTTTTTTTTTTTTTTTTTTGCGATAAAAAATAGAGAACAATATCTCTTCATCACTGTGTTAAGAGGTTAGAGAACATAAAGGGGACATGAAATTCAAAGCTTTTTGCAAACCCAGATATTATGACAAATTGCTTTTTTCCCCTCGTCACTACGCGTGCTTCCCGACTACCATGCACGATTAAATGAGATACATCCGACTATAACTTGCTTTTTTTTTTTTTTTCTATTTTTTTTTTCATATGGTCTCAAAATCATGCGGTACCGACTCTTTTGCATTAATTTCTTCTTCTTCTTCTTTTTCCTTTATGTTTTTGTTTTCCTTTGTACTGAGTGAATGAGTAGAACCTTCGTTCAATTTCATGATTTTAGTAATTGTTGAAATTCTAATCCCAATTACTTTTTTTTTGTCAGATAATTCCAGTTAGTTGTTGTTATAGATAAAATCAAATATTTTTAGGGGCTTTTTGTCTTTTCAATTAGATTTGCTTTTAAGTTAAAAGACACCTTTATATTAATGATGGCAACGTTGAAAGCAAAATAGAGAGGCAAGAAAAAAGAAGAAGAAAAAAGTGAGTTTTTTCTTTACGAAGGTTCTCAATCTCTTTGTGCCTTGATTTTGAGAAAAGATTATCATTGTATTTCAACTTTTTTCGAAATCTAGTGGATTCGCATAGTGCCTCCACGTGGAGGCATAGCCCAGGTTTGAGTGAACTTCGTTAATAAATTTTCTAGTGTTTTTTTTTCTAATTATGTTATTTTATTATTATTTTCTGCTTGGTGAATTATTTGCAAGCGTTATTTTTTTTGAAATCGACATGCAATTTCGCAATAATTGGTATCAGAGCCTAGGTTGGCTAATCGAGAACATCGAAGGTTTTTCGGTGACGTTCTATTGAAAGCAAACAATATAGCAAAAGATAAAATCAAAATCAATAAGTTTGATTGGCGGGATTTCGGATGGTGGAAACTACAAATCGTGGATTATTTTTATCAAAAAGATCTCTATGGGATTGGAAACCCGAGATGGCGGAAGTGGATCTGATAGCAAAAGTCAGATGGAAAATTCTTGATCGAAAGACATTAGGTGCAATTCATCTAGGTTGATGAAAAGGACAAGGTACCACATTGCGAAAGCAAAAACTACAAAAGAAGCCATGGATATTCTAACGAATATTTATGAGAAGCCGTCCACATCAAATCAGGTATATTTGCTAAAGAAACTAGTTAATATGAAGTTATTTAACAGAGGTTCTGTGGGTAGATCATATTAATAGTTTTGGTCAATTGGAATCCGCAGACATGAATTTAGATATGAAGTTTCAAGATTTATTATTTTTATGTTCTCTTCTAGAAAGCTACAATACGTTTTGCAGGGAATTTCGAGCACCATTAAAGATGATTTAAATGTTGTGAGTAGTATCATGAATGAAAAGATGCAAAAGAAAGTCTCAGGTGGAGATAATTTTTCGACATCTACATCTTCAACGGTACTCGCAGTGGAAAACCGTGAAAGAAGTAAAAGCAGAGAAAAAATCAGATAGTGTGGCAGATCACAATTAAGGGGTAAGAGACAGGTTGCAAAATATGAGTGTTAATTTTGTCACCAAATCGAATACCGGAGGTTTCAGTATGAAGCCTACAAAAAGAAACGGCAAGATGAGAATCAAGGAGTTAATGTGGTTAGCAATAAATCTTTGCTAAATAACTTATGTTTGTCTGTAGGGTTTGACTTGACGACAGATAAATGGTTTATTGATTTTGGTGCTTCTTTTTATTGCACCTCACAAAGAACATATTTGATGATTATGCTAGTGAAGATTGTCACGCCCGAACCCCGAGCGCGTGCACATCCCACTGCGGTCGATCAAACATGCGACATCCCAGGATACGTCGCTGACCCATTCATTTTATTACACATGCGGAAGCAAAACAAATCCCCTGACAACATTTAACTTTGGATAGAAAAGCAGGCAATCAATCACAATACCAAACACTCGCTTATAAACACATCGGTTTAAATACAATACTGGACTGATTACAAAATAGACCAGCTCGATAAAAGGGGAACTATCCTAAGACCACTAGCAGGACACGTTCACCGATCCTTCAGTTTTCACCTTTCCAGACTCCATGGCTTTGGGTCCTCCACGACCACCATCTAAGGACCTGAAATTTTGGCCCACAACGGGGTGAGACATTGTCTCAGCAAGTTCAACCCCCTAAACCCCTATTAGAAAGAAAATACACCCCGGGTGGCCTAGTCACATCACACAGAAGACTTACCTCGTCTTAATCCCTTCCTGCAGGTTAGCATAATTTGTATCACACAAACTCAAGAAATAATAAGAATTCAAACAATTGGAATGCCAACACTTTCATAGGAACCACAAACACACTCAGCACGCATTTCAATTATTATTCACTGCCACACAAGGGCATAGCCTACTCATAGTTCGGCTATCTACCGACATTAATGCCGTGCATCGCCTCCCCCTTGGAGCGTGGCTTCGTCATTACGTCGACGGCATTCCCGAAGGAGCATAGGTCCAGTTGGCCTAGCCTTTACTGCGACCCGAGCCTCGTCACTAAGTTTAGAATCAAGTCCAGTTGGCTTAGCCTCTACTGTGACCCGAGTCTCATCACTAAGTTGACGGCGATTCTAAAGGAATACAGTCCAGTTGGCTTAGCCTCTCATCGCGACCGAGTCTTTCAACCAAAGACACGACAATTCAAAACCGACCTCTAGACAATTTACATTTCACTCAAATACTCCAATTGCAATAGTAATCCTTAAAATCCAATTTCGATGCCAAACCCGACACCTGAGATTTTCTGAATGAAATCCACATTTTCCACAATCGACACTCAATTTGCAATATCCACTCATCGAATTCAAAATCTGAATACACAGCAGCGATCAGCATGAAATTCTAAGAATTTAGGGTCCCGAAATAATTTTGGAATTTAATAAATAATTAAATTTATTTCGAAAATTAATTAAATAATAATATCCATATTTTTCACAATCCATGCTCAATTTGTAATATCCAACCATCAATTTCAAAATCCGAATACACGGCGGCGATCGCACGAAATTCGAGAATTTACGGCCCCGACAAAATTTTTGAAATTTATTAAATAATTAAATTTATTCCGAAAATTAATTAAATAATAATATTTTAATAATTTTCGTAATATAATATATTATTAAATAATCCAATAATTTCGAAACATTTATTTAAATCAAAAATAAATTCCTTTAAGTCACATCAAGGCTTATCATAAAATAAACCTTCTTAACCCTAATTAAACACACTTTAAATTAAAACACCACATTAATCTAATCCACTCTTAAATAACTTAAACTAACCACCTAATAACACTTAACATAAACTAAACCTCCTTAAGCATAATTAACCCTCTAAGCGAGGTCTAGTGGGCTAAACTCACCGGATTAGCGAGCCGAGCGGACCAAAACGACGAGGGCGACGAGGGGATCGACTTTTCCAAAGGCGAACCTAAACTCCGGGGCCGGGAAGCCGGCCAAAACGGGCCACGAAGCTGCTGCCATACCCATTTTTCTTGGCTGTAGTTTGGGGCCGAGAAGAAGCGGATCCGAGCTTGGATCGGGCGGAGGAACGGCGGAGACGGCGACGGTAGCTTAGGCGGTGGCTGGCGGTGACTCCGGCGGTCTCTCGGTGGCCTTGGCGACGGCGGCAGCAGCTAGACAGCAAAGGACGACGGTGCTGGAGGCTCGGGGTCGCACGGGCAGCGGCGGAGCGGCGAGCTGGCGTGCGGGGCGACGCGCACGAACGGGCGGTGAGCTGCGACGGCGAGGAGCTCCGGCTGGCGACGTGCGACGGCCATGGCTGCTCCAGCTTCTTCTCTGCATTTTTCTAGTCTTCGCACAACGGAGATGGGGGAGAGAGGCGACGGGAGAGAGGGAGGGAGGAGAGAGGAAGAAGATGGGACCATTTCTTTTCTTTTTGTCTTTCTTTAATCCAACAAAAATGGCCCACCATGACCTAAGATGACATCACATTCCACTCACCCAAATCTTCCACCACAATCTTCCCAATAGGTCCAATTTCAATTTCCGCCGTGGCATACCAATTTTTAAACTTTGTACATCACATTCTTCAATTCTATTCAATCCACTTCCAATTGAGCCAAATTGAAGTCCGTAAAATTAATCCAATGTCACCACATTTCAATTCACATATTTACTTTACCATAGAACCATCTTAGATCTCAAAAGTACAACCAAAAGCGGGCCTACCAATTTCTCGAGCCAAATTAGCCATACCTTGATTAATTTGCTGAAAAACTCAGTTTGCATGAAAAATCCTCCGAGTATGAGTCAATATTCCTAAAATGATTTGTGACACACCAGGACTTCCAATTTCTAAATTCGATCTTAATTTCACGGTTAATTTTACTCTAGCACGATATTAGCGCGTATTGATCCATCGGATAGCTTTTAGAAATTTTCGTACATTTGACCTGTGGTTGATCAGTTCAAGCCACAATGTACATCTTTGACACATTGGTGACTCTCGGTTGTCGGGATAATCTCAAGGTTTCAAACACGGATACAGGGTACCCAAACGACAGAAAAGCCGGTCTAGTGCCGATCGACAAGAATTGTGCGATCTGGTGGAATCACCCACACTCGATCACATGCCTCTGTCGAGTCGACCTATCTCCGGTCTCTAATCGATTTTTAACTGTGCCGTAATGACCCTTGCATATTAACTCGGTCGAAAGGTCGTTTCTTGGTCAAATTCTCGAGTCCGATGCATTAGAATTTCTTAACGGCTTCACCTAATAGAATAGTTATCCCATGAATGATCAGTTCAGGGAAAATAACTATATGCGCACAGATGAAATGCCCATTTCAATTTATTGAAAATAGAATTGGAAATTCGGGATGTCACAAAGATTTTGGACAAGTGGTTGTGGGAAACGGCCACATGTGTCCCATTGTTGGAAAATGAATTGTGACTGTGAACATCTCAAGTGGAGAATATCTAGTTTTGCGTAAAACTATGCATATTCTAGAATTAAAGAAAAATTTTATTTCAACCAGTAAACTTGACCAAGAAGGTTTGGTAACAACTTTTGGATGCGGATAGTGGAAGATAACCTCAGGGGTAAGAGTAGTAGCAAAGGGAAAATGTACGGGTGCACTTTACCATCTTAAATGAGACAATATCAGTGATATGGTTGCAACTAGAATGGCTACATGTAATTTGTCTACTCTTTGGCATTATCGTTTGGGACATCTTGATGAAAAAGGTGTAAAGTAGTTATACTCGAATAAATTACTTCCGAGTTTACAAAAAATTGAGTTAGATTTTTGTGAGAGTTGCATTTTATGAAAAATGGAAGGTTGTTAGTTTTCAATTGAATGGACGACAAAATATAGGCCAAAAGTTAGAGTTGGTTCATACTGATATATAAGGACCTACTCAGGAGTTCTTATGGCAGTAAGAGATATTTTGTCACATTCATTGATTATGCGACAAGGAAGACTTGGGTCTATGCTCTTAGAGAAAAATAAGAAGTATTGGGGATGTTCAGAATGTGAAAGACCACGATAAAAAAAGAGACAGGTTATTAGATTAAAACTCTGAAGTCTGATAATGGTGGTGGATATACAAGTAAGGAATTTGTAGAATATTTGACTCGGGAAGGCATGCAAGGGTTAAAGACCGTTCTTAGAACTCTTTGAGAGAACGGTGTAGCTGAAAGTATGAACAAAATTATTCTAGAACGTGCGAGATGTATGAGGCTACACGCAGATCTCTCGCTACACTTATGGGCTGCCATAGTTGATGTAGTTGTTAATTTTATCAATAGAAGTCCATCTAGTGTGTTGGATGGAGAAATATCACGAGCGGTGATCAAGTAAAGAGATTCATTATTCACATCTAAAGGTGTTTGCTTGTATTGAATATGCTTTGATTGACATGGAGGATAGGAAAAAGCTTGATACTAAGTCCCAGAAGTGCATCTTTATCAGATACGGTGGCGATGAGTATAACTATAGGTTTTGGGATTATGAGAATAACAAAGTCATTCGCAGTAGAAATATAGTATTCCATGAAGAAAAGATGTATAAGAATCGTTAGATAGAGCATGATAATGTAGTAAAACTAGAATATGTTGAATTAAACACAATGCCCGTGAAAATGTTTCCAATAGATCAAAGTGCACTTGAAAGAGATGTTCAAGATGAGCCTATTATCAGTGAGGAGGTAGTTTAAGAGGAATGCAATGATTTGGAGCAAATTAACAACCCTGAAATACCTATCTTAAGGAGGTCTACACGTGTGAGAAAGCCAAAGGTAATTTTTGATCCATCAGCTAATATTGTTCTGAGCCATATCTTATATATTAATTCAGGGGAACCAGAGACTTACGATGAGACAAAGATAGACATGCCTCACTTGCAGTGGGAGTATGCTATGAAAGACAAGATGAGTTCGTTATTTCATAACAAAACTTGAGAGTTGACCAAGTTGCCCACGAGTGAAAAAACTTTGTTAAACAAATGGGTGTACCAAATTAATAATGAAGCAGATGATAGTATTAGATACAATGTGAGACTTGTAGTCAAGGGCTTTTCTAAAAAATAAGGGATCAACTACTCCGAGATATTTTCACCTGTAGTGAAAATGACATTAATTAGAGTTATGTTGAGTATAGTTGCAGTGGAGGATCTTCATCTTGAGCAGTTAGGCGTAAAAATAGCATTTTTACACAGTAACTTAGATGAAGAACTATATATGGCACAACCTAAGGGTTTTGAAGTCAAAAGTAAAGAGCATATGATATGTCGCTTGAAGAACAGTTTGTATGGTTTGAAACAAGCTCCGCGTCAATGATACCTAAAATTTGATGGTTTCATGAAAGGAAAAATTATTTGCATACTGTAAGTCTGATCAATGTGTTTATTTTCACAAGTATGATGATGGTGACATTGTGTATCTCTCTTTATATGTGGATGACATGTTGGTAGCTAGTTCCAATATGAAGAGAATAGTAGAAGTGAAGATGTTATCATCATAGTTTGCTACGAAAAACTTGGGAGAAGCCAAGAATATTTTAGTCATGAAAATCATTAGGGACAGGAAAAATAAGAAATTATGGTTGTTGCAAGAAAACTATGTGAACAAGGTTTTAAAGAGATTTAACATGGAGAAGGCAAAACCGGTTGCAATTCCTCTAGCGAGTCACTTCAAACTTTCTAAAGGTATGTGTCTGAGCACTCAGGTTTTGAAAGATGAGATGGTGATAGTTCCATATGCATTAGCAATGGGGAGTTTGATGTATGCCATGATGAGTTGTGAGTTGATATATGCAAAACTTAGGCAAAAAGCATTGGAATGCAGTGAAATGAACATTGAGATATCTGGCAGATACTTCAAACTAGTCACTTTATTATGGTGATACATCACTAGAATTGTAGGGTTATGTAGATGCAGATCATTCGGGTGATCAAGATAATGATAAGAGTAACACTGGATGTCTTTATAATTGCAAGTACAACAACGAGTTGAGTATCTCAACGGTAGCATACGTGGCGATCACAGAAGCCTTCAAGGAAATCATGTGGTTACAAGATTACATGGAGGGACTACATAAAAAAACAACAAGTACACTATGAAGTGATAGTCAAAGTGCAGTGCACTTAGCAAATAATGAAACTTATTACTCAAGGACTAGACATATCAAGAAGCATTATCACTTTATCATGTCAGCATTGAAAGATAAAGAGTTAAAGTTATAAAAAATTGATGGCTCGAAGAATCCAGCTGACATGTTGACCAAGGTAATAGACAGAGAGAAACATATTTTATGTACTACTACCATTGGTACTACTTCATATTGATTGATGAGGAGTATTGCAGAGGTACAAGTTTTTCAAGTACTAGTTTTTGAAGAAGATGAATGCAAAGTGGGAGATTGTTATATATGAAGCCAAATATTTTTAGGATTTTTTTTTTATTAGGTTTGCTTTTAGGTTAAAACTACACCTTTATATTAATGATGACAAGACGCTAGTTGTTAAGATGCTGAAAAAGAAAATAGAGAGGCAAGAAATTTTTTTTTTTTTTTAAAAATGAATTTTTTCTTTATGAGAGTTCTTAATTTTTTTGTGTCCTGATCTTGACAGAAGATCATCGTTGTATTCAATTTTTTTCGAAGTCTAGTGGATTCGTAGAGTACCTCTGCGCTGAGATATAGCCTAAGTTTGAGTGAACTTCATTAACAAATTTTCTAGCGTATTCTTCTAATTCTGTTATTTTATTATTATATTTTGCTCGGTGAATTGTTTGTGAGCATTATTTTTTTATAATCAACATACGATTTCATAACAGTTTTTCCATCAATCTAGTCAAACTTTCAACACAGCCTTTGATGGTCTTAATATTCATAGACTTGCCTCATATAGGTTCCCCGAGCATGAAAGGGCTGCCTAAATTCAAATTGAATTCCGAACCGACTCCTACATGATTGAATTAAATCGAAGGATAGACACAACAATTGAGGATTGGCATTATCTAATCGACAGAGGATCATGACCATATGGGGACTCGAGAACACCAGGTTTTCTTCTCTATTGCTTCTTGATAGCTTGCACATTTCTTGATGATTGTTATTTAGTAAAAAATCATTGGGCGTCAGGTTTATAACATGTGTTTACTTTCCATTTGTTTCACGAAAAATGAGTGATTTGAGAAATATTTTCCAAAAAATAATCGCTTACCTCGCTTACAAAAATAAATCAATATAAAAATTTTCATCACTCACAAAAATAATTAGACATAGATTGTCATCAATGATGACAACAATCTCCGCTAACTAATTTTTTTAAAAGATATAAGTACTTATTTTTCGGAAAATGTTTTCCAAATCACATATTTTCGGTGAAACGAACGCACCCAGCCTAATTTCTTTGCTTAATTCAATCATATGCTTTGCATATTAGGACGTGATTTCACATATTCGCATCACCACTATAGGCGTGTTTGAATCATTATAATGTCCCATGAATAATTGTTTTAGTACACACCATTGACATTTAGACTGCACAATTGTTTAATTGCTCTACTTGCGCTTCTGCAAAGCCTATGTTTTGGTTGGTTTAGCCTACACTTGAATTATTACATATGTCAAGTTTTCGAAGCATCTGGGTTCAACTTGGGGTTCATGCATCCTGTAAACACATCAGACAACAACGCGTGGTATGTCAAAAGGGAATCAACGGCTGTAAAGCGAGGGGCTCAAATATAAATAGGTTGCCCACCCCAACAATCTAAGAATTGAGCAATAGAAATATTCTTGAGAGTTTCTCTCTCCAAACACATTGTAGGGAAATGCGATTCACCCTACGATTCATCATTTCAAGCATCCACTGTGATAGCAGCATATCAAATTTAGCATGTTTTTTACATAAAAATGCACAAACAAGTGGCAGCTTTTCCTTTCATTTCCTTTCTCAATGTTTGTTTCCAATGGCAAAATTTTCAAGTGCATAAAACATCAATTGGACTTTAAAGTGGCGATCCATTTTCATCCCATTTATGCTTGGAAATGATCATCCCATTTATGCTTGGAAATGATCAAATATTCATGCTGACATAACAAAATTTATACCTAAGTTGGCAATTGGGATACTGACTTTTGAGGCTTCCATTGCTCTTAGCATATGAGATCAACTCTTCATTTTCTTCAATCTGCTGTGAATTCCCCCACCATGAGATAATCAAACGTGAACTCTCCTCAATTCATGTCTAAAAGTAATTGTCAAGAGTACAAAATATGCTACCGGAGCTTCTATTGTACATAAAAGGCGTGTCCGCCAAGTGGGTTGTGAACATTTCGACTTGAAGAAATATCCTTTCGTGATGACATCCAACTCGCCTAAACCTTAGGGAATTGTTGGCTCAAGTATTTCATTGTAATACCTCAAATATTGCAATAAAAAGAACCTGCAAAGTTTGACTAGATTGACAAATTCATTTTCAAGTGAGTGCAAAAGAACAATAGCAAATGAAAAAGACTAGAAGACACTTTGGCTTGCTTAAGAACAATATGCCATTTACATAATGACACAATTGTGAACCCAAATCGCAGAGAGACCAGGGAGTTTAGAAGCAAGCAATGGAACGGCAGTTTGCTTGATAAAAAAACGACCGAGCATATATGATGATATTGTATAGCTTTCTGCTTTTGACAATTCACATGCTTCAAATCACCGAGCTCAATTGTGTAGGCAAGGAGGCTCTGTAGTCTGGTGAGATAGTATTGGCAATCTCTGAGAGATTGGTCTTTATCTCCGAGATTTTGCATTCCATATACTATTTATGCTTTGACACCATATCAACGAGTGAATAAAGCTCGAAGGCACACTTCTGGATTTCTTCTTCGCCTTCTCTAATGGCTTCCTATAGCTTTATTTCAGATGTCTGCAAAACAAGTTGAATAAATATGCCATGCCGCGTGAAACTATACATGCTTACTTTGCAAGAATGAGAGGTTGGCAATGTAGGCTTTTGGCCAGGGGGAATTGAGTAGCAATAGCTTGTTCTGGGTAGTCAATAGCAGTTGAAACAATTGTTTGATTTCAGTATCGAAGAGTTATGATAAGTTGCTTGATATACTTTTAGAACAAAACGGTTCATTCAATTCATCATTGCAGACACGAGTTAGGAATTCTATTAATATTTTCAATTTTTTTTTTTCTGTCAATGCCAAAGATAATTTAGGAGTTGTGGAAGCATGTCATGGGTGTCTTTTGTGAACAAAACTAGCTAAAAGTTATTACTAATGTCAGGAAAAATACCATGGGCTAATGCATGCTTTATTTTGTTTCTGTAGAAGTACACGTAGAATTCATCCGTAACATCTAAAGGACAATAGCGGTATATTGCATCATGAGAGTTAGCATAACACAATAAATCGTGGTCTACTTTTTTATTCTTTCATTGTATTGGCAAAAGCTCTAATACAAGAATTTTGCTTAGCTTCAGGGTCAAACAAATCTACTGAAGCAAGAAACGCTAAGACTATATTGATAGATGTGCAGTGGAGGCGCAAAGGATTGGGGAGGATGTCAAAGTAGCAGCTCATAAGTTGAACATTCAGGAAAAAAAGCTACAGAGGCCCTGAAGGTGTGTTATGATCTAATCATTTGAATTTTAGCACTGAAATAAATGGCTAGAAATCTCATGCTATAGATAAACAGAATTTAAGTCATGTCATGCAATCAGTAGGATCCATCCTTTAGAAATGTCGTCGATTGATCTTCAAGTAGAAGATTATTCTTGCAGAGTAAACATGTATAGTTTCACGCGGCATGGTATATTTATACAACTTGTTTTGCATGTGAATTGTCAAAAGCAGAAAGCTATACATTATCATCATAAATCCTCATATTCTCGATCGTTTTTTCAAAATCTCTTGTGCTACTTACTTAATGCGGGGTGTATTGACAGACTCGGCAATAAGTTGGCAATGTAGGCTTTTGGCCAGGGGGATTGAGTAGCAATAACTTGTTCTGGGTAGTCAACAGTAGTTGAAACAATTGTTCGATTTTAGTATCGAAGATCAATCGACGACATTCCTAAATGAGGGATCCTACTGATTGCATGACATGACTTAAATTCTGTTTATTTATGGCACAAGAGAATTCTAGCCATCTATTTCAGTGTTAAAATTCAAATGATTAGACCATAACACACCTTCATGCCTCTGCAGCTTCTCTTTCCTGAATGTTCAACTTATTAGCTGCTACTTTGACGTCCTCTTCAGTCCTTTGCGCCTCCACAACACATCTATCAATATAGTCTTGCTTTTGTTTGACCCTCAAGATGAGTAAAATTCTTGTATTAGAGCTTTTGTCAATATGAGGAAAGAATAGAAAAGTAGACCACAAGTTCTTGTGTTATGCTAACTCTCATGATGCAATATACCGCTATTGTCCTTCAGATGTTATAGATGAAGCACTTCTACGTGTACTTCTACAGAAACAAAATAAAGCATGCATTAGCCTATGGTATTTTTCTTGACATTAGTAATAACTTTTAGCTAGTTTTGTTCACAAAAGACACTCATGACATATGCTTACACAGCTCCTAAATTATGTTTGGCATTGACAGAGAAAAAAATAAATGAAAATATTAACAGAATTCCTAACTCGTGTCTGCAATGATGAATTGAATGAACTGTTTTGTTCTAAAAATATATCAAGCACCGTATCATAACTCTTCGATACTGAAATCGAACAATTGTTTCAACTGCTGTTGACTACCCAGAACAAGCTATTGCTACTCAATCCCCCTGGCCAAAAGCCACATTGCCAACCTCTTGTCGAGTCCGTCGATACACCCCGCATAAAGAGAAGGCTAAGAAGTCGTCACTAGTTTCTCTTTCCAACTTCGCCAACAGATGGAAGTCATCGCCAGTTTCTCTTTCCAACTTCGCCAACAAATCAGTAATTTCATTGGTATCATAGTTTTCATCAGAAAGGCAAAAGCTTTCAATTCTAAGAGAACAGATAGTCTGAACAAATTGTGTGTTGGTACTTAATCTAAGTACTTACCTGATCAACACGTGAATAGAGTTGCACAAGACGATCTTTCTTCTCCTCAATCCTAGCAGCAGTTTCTTTGGACTGTTGCTAAAGGATGATTAACTCTTCAAGCTTCTCCACCGACTTTTTGTTAATGTCATCGACATGCGAGTCGAGTGCTGGCTTTAGTATCACAAAACCAAAAAGAGTAGTTGAAGGAGAAGGACTACAGAAAATCACTCAAAAAGAAAGAAATTAATCGATTGGATGATAACATGGCAATTCGACCATTCCTCAAGCACGGCACTTAGATTAACTCAACGCATAATTTATGGCTATTAACCTCAAAACAACTTAGCACGGAAATATTAAAAAAACCCACGGCAGTACTTCTCGATGAGATCAAAACAATTAAACTCATCACATGCCGAATCAGAACAGGCACAAGAACTAGCACTGAAGAGATATAAACACACAAATACATGAGAATGTTAGTCTGCTGATGTTTAAGAATTCTATGAGATATGTATCAACCAGTGTCTAGTATATAACCAAAGCAGCAATATACCCAGATTGAACCCCGTAAGTACTAGACGATTTCCAAGATGGCATCCGAACACCAAAGGCACATGACATAGAAAACGGTGAAACCAACGAAGAAGAACAATTAACAAGATTGCAGCAAATGCAAGAATTAGAAACTTACTTCCGGACAGCCTAGTTGCATTCCTTGGCAACTTCCTCCAGCTCTTTGAACTTGAGCGCGAAGGCCCTGTCAAGATCCCAACACTTCTCCTCGTACTTGTTCCTCTCGATTTCAGCATCAGCGATCTCCGCCTCCACCGACTGCAACTCCTTCATTCTCTTCGTGTCCCTCGACTGCAGCAGGAACGTCTTCTTCAATTCCCGGTTCTCCTTGCGAAGCCTCCCCTCCTTCTCCTCCTTGGCCGTCAACTCCTCCTTCTTTTCCAATTCCTTCTCCAATGTCAGGATCCACCCCTTGATCTCCCCTATGATCGTATTTAACTTCTTCACGTCTTCCTCTAGCACGCTCTTTTCCTTCTCCACTCTCCCCTCGACTTCCAGGCTCTTCACATTCTCGGCGAGATCATTCCTCTCCTTCTCCAACCTCTCCATCGACAGCATCATCATCACCACCGATGAAATGCAGATAGGTCTCAAGTGCATACTTATCCATGGCCCCCAAATGAGCCAGACTTGGAAACTAAGTGCTTGCCGTAATCTGAACCGGCCAATGCAAGATCGCCACACCACGAACTTGAGCCAGTCGTGGGGAGTGACTGGCGTGCGGAGAAAGGATTTGTTCACTCTGAACAGACGAGGACCACGGGGAGGTTGTCCTCCATGCTAGAGTCCGGATGGATAGTCGAGTTAAGAGATGACGAAGTTGAAACTGATGGGATAGCGGACTTGATGAGGACAGGGAGGGCGTGAGAGGAGAGGTAGCGGTTGACCGCGGACATGAGTGCTGGTAGGACCGGTGGTTGGCCGCCGCCACCGACCTCATCAACAACCGATCCTACCAGAGTCTTACTCCGCGCCGTCAACCGCTATGCCTTCCCGTCCTCATCAATCGACATCACTGCCCATCTTCAACTTTGTCATCTCTCAGCTTGAGCTGGAGGACGACCTCCCGTGCTCCTTGGATGGAGGAATTTCCGTTCAGAGTCAACAAATCATCTCTCCACATGCCGGCCCCTCTCCATGACTGGCCCAAATTCGTGGCCATATTGCATTGATTAGTTCAGATGTCATCATACAGCAAACGCTTAACTTCTAAACCTGGCTCATTTGGGGATAACAACGCCAGTATGCGCTTCAGACTAATGTGGATTTCATCAGTGGCCTCATTCTTCCTTCTTCTTCCCTGTGACTCTATGCCTCACATCATGATCGAAAAGTATCCATTAATCATAGTCGAAAAAAAAAATAGATAGACCGATCAGTTGATTCTTACAATTCATCGATTGAATTCCTTTAAAAATATCATATTTTCACACCGGCGACTCGCGTGAAGGATGAGCTAGGGCAGAGGGAGGAGAATAGACCGGTGGCTGAGGGGACGCGCCATCAATGCCTTGTTCGGCTTTCTGGGTTTTCCATCCTCGCCGTCGCCAGAGCTCGGGCGGTCAGAAGACGCCGGAGTTGACGTTGCTGCCTGTCCGTGTCACTCCCGTCGCCGTCTGCCATCGTCCGCTGTCGTCTCTGCCAGCGTCGTCCATCAAAACCCTTGCTGCCGCCCCGCCAACACAAGTCCACCGTTGTTCTGGAACGCGGAGCCCGCCACGAATCGAGGCCCCCCGTCACGGCGTCGCCCCCATTCGGCGCCGTTCCCCCTGCATCTCAACCCGAGTGGCCGTATGTCGCCGCTACCCACCCTGGACGTCCTCTCAGCCACGGCCGCCGTCGCGTGAGAGCAAGTTTGGAATCGGGTCAAGATTTGGGTCAAATGCGGGTTACGGACGGGTAGGGTTTGGTTCGAGCCGGGTCACCAACCGGGTCGGGCGTGGGTCGCCGCTCGGGCTAGGGCTCCATTGGCTAGGGCCAACTGGGCCCATTTACGTGTGGGGCTGATCTGGCGCGGGCCTGGAGGACGCGGGCCCGTTTAGTCTTTTAAATTGTGGGCTTCAATTAAAAAAAAAAAAAAAGAAAGAAAGAAAAAGGTTCTAGGCCGAGCCCGCGCTCCAGGCCTATGGTTCGTGAACCGGGTTGGACCCAACCCGGGGATCCGACCCGGATCATTTTTAATAATATATTATTACAAAAAATGATATTTAGTACAAATATATATATTTCAAAAAATATAGAAAAACCCAAAATTATTCTATGTTTTCCCGAAAATCAGAAAAACCCAAAAATATCCTATGTTTTCTCGAAAATCAGAAAAAGCCAAAAATATTCTATGTTTTCCCAAAATCAGAAAAAGCCAAAAAAAAATTATAAATATTTTAAAAACAGATCAAAAATCCAAAAAATGCCTTTGTGCGTTCAAAAAACAACAAAAAAAAAAAAAGACCAAAATATGTTTTCCTCCAAAAATGCATGAAAAATCATTTGAAAATCCAAAAAGCCTTAGGATTTAAACGGGATTAGGTACCGAAAAGTATTAGTGATTAACTGGTGTAATTATGTCCCCAATCCTAATTTCTCTGGTTGTGCAGGAGCGATTATTTATCTCAATATTTTACTTGAGTTTCTAATCAACCCACCCCAAATTGATTAGTAGCGACGCTTTTTTTTTTTTTAAATTAACTAATAGGTTAAAAAACTCACTATAAATTGTGAATTTGTGGGTTTGGGAGAGCCCGGGCTAAGTCTAATAGACCTAACCAAACAATTAGCCTTTGTTGACGCTCGTGCATATCAGGCGCCGAAAAAAGAGGTCGCAACAAGCTCGCCCTCTACCAAGTTTACGAATTTTAGCCACAATGGTGGGGACATCATTTGACCTTTTTTGGGAATGTCTACGGTTACGTTCCATCCAAATGCAATATATGGTTGCTAATAATGTAACCTTGAGAAGCCTTGCCGCTAGGTCCTTGCCTTTGGTAGCCTTGATCAGCCATTGGAATTCATCATTCCATCCTCCTAAAGAACGACAGATTCCATATTGTGCGAGGATAATATGTCATATGCTTCCAGTCCACGTGCATTAAAAGAATAGATGATCTCGATTTTCCAGACCAACCAAATAGAAATTATTTAACGTTGATTATTTAGCCCACTGCTTTGATAATTTTCTCCAACCCTGTCAATCCTCCTTTGAAAACACACAATTGCGATTGATAAAAAAATCATGAAAATTTAGGTGGAAAATAGGGGGAAAATTTAATTGTTTTTGGGTATTTTCTACTCCAATTTACCACACCGAGCCCTTCCGAACAAAGACTAGAAGTTCCATTGAAACCTGCGAAGAGAAATGTTTAGTTTATACGTCATGAATTAAGGTGATTTTCTTTTGTGGGGGTAGATCGAGAAAAAACTAGTGCGATTTGGTTGTTCCTCATTGAGAATGGGCCCATGGATTATTTGAGATGAGCAACAAAGTTGGTAGATGGTGACTAGAACGGTCGACGGGACAAGGC
This sequence comes from Eucalyptus curtisii, assembly GCA_017140595.1. NCBI lineage: Eukaryota > Viridiplantae > Streptophyta > Magnoliopsida > Myrtales > Myrtaceae > Eucalyptus > Eucalyptus curtisii. Next base: position 34,613 of record CM029494.1, on the reverse strand, counting down.
GGCTTCAGCAACCTTTGTGCAAGTGGGCCACAGGCATGGCCAGTTCGACCATCTATGTGAGTCCAAAACCATACGTAGAACATCCAGACTGGGAGATGAATAGGTGATATCACGAAACTTGACAAAAAATGCGGAATTATATAAGCGTAATATAGAATATAAGCAATAAGTGATATACACAGGATCGTGTAATATCAGGGTGTGCAGTGCAATTCCATCAAGCAAAAGGTTAATATGAGCAAAGAGAGAAGATTTTAAACGTGGATCTTTATAGTGGTTTGGTTTATTGCAAACTTGCATTCCTTTTAATATTTGCTTATTTCATGACATGATTACAATAAATTTAACACTTTTTCATGGTATTTTTCATGATGAAAATGTGAACTTATAGAATTTAGTATTTTGCCCATTTTGCCATTTCATTGTGGCCATTGAAATGCAATATTATATAATGTGGAGACTTGATCATGACTATAACTACCTGCCTAGAGCCAATGGGAGAACCCAAGTTTTGTTATTTTATGTGGGGCGAGAGCCTAGTCGATGTGCTTCCTTCGGATTTTCAGTGATCTTCTGAAAAGGGTTCTCCGATTGTAGTTGTGTTTTTAATTTACATATTTAGAATATCATCAACAAATAACTTATACCTACTTTTGTCATTGAATGAGTATCGATCTTTCTACAAAATAGTTTCTTGAGTGATGGTTCAGTTTTGGAGAATTATCTTTACTTTTGTCTTGGAAAAAGGCAAAGAAGAAGAGACATTGTCAATTTGCCCATCTTAAACAGCCGTCAACCTCAAGCAGTTTTTAACAATACTTACATGTCAAACGAGCTCTCATGACATAAACCTAAATACAATATTTGTTTAATTATTATCTAGGCAGAGGAAAGTGGGATTTGTTTGTTCACTCAATGTTGCTTTGTAAGTTCAAGGAATGTCGATTCTCTCTCGCCCCATTAATGCCAGTTGGTTATCAAGGTACAACTAGGTCCGTTGGCGCAATAATTTTTGAATCTATATGAAACCATGACTCGATATTTATTAAACAAGATGGATGATGGTGTGATGTAAATCGACTCTTTTACACAAGCAGTTTCAATAAATGTGAGGCTACTTTCCACTTTACTACTACCCAAGAATGGAATGGAATGAGAATTGAATGGCAATCAAGTTTTATAGAAGAAGCACATAAACTTTTGCATGTAATGCTCTAGATTTTTTTTTTACTTTGCCCTCTCTTCTTCAAAGTTCCTTTCTAATCCCGGCCTTTCCTCCCATTCCTCCTCCTCCCTCTTGTCTTGACTCTCCAAAACACTCTTGCCCTTCACACGACAACCGTGAGCTACTCTCTGACCACCGCGCACGATTGCTCTGGCCTCGAGGCTCCGTGAGGCGTGAGCGAGACGGTTGAGCTCACACATCTCTCTCTCTCTCTCTCTCTCTCTCTCTCTGCCCTGTCTTGAAACTCTCGGCATCTCACAGGACCGCTACTTCGGCCACCATGAGTGACGCTCTAACCTCCAAGGCTACCCGACTGGCGACTGAGGTTGGTATCTATCTTTGCAAGATAAATTATATGTCAAACGAGCTCTCATGACGAAAACCTTAATGCAATATTTATATAATTATAATCTGGCAGAACTAAGTAGGATATGGTTATTCATTCAATGTTACTTTATAGGTTTAATGATTGATCACTTTTTAATAGCATTGTCCTATCACAACTAGATAGTAATGAACTTGTTGCGTTACTGATACTCTTGTCATCATTAATATCACCTTTAGAATATTAAACAATCAAAGACAAAAGTTAATCGCAGATAAATTAGGATTTCCGTTTTATCTTTTGGATTCCCCCTCTAGAAAAAGATCATGAAAGGCACTTATAATATAACCAATCACTAAAAAAAAGTATTCTTTTCGAATGATATTAGTGATATTCCCGAAAAAATGGATGTCGCCAATTCATGTTTTTCTTCTGCATGAGCCATCTTCAGGCACCTAATACTCACGACACCACGATCAGGGCAAATCATGCTTTCGGAGGTACTGTGGAGGTTGGCTTGTGATGTCAAAGAAATTAAAAATCTCCGATTTTGGTCCAAGCCCTGTTTTGGGGACGTCTGACCACACTTCCGCTCAACTTAGGTCACCCTTTTGACAATTAGATGGCACTTTGGACCTCGGATGTTGTGTGGCTCTGTGAATGGGGCAATAAAATCGGAATGCTTATACCGAGAAAGACAATAACGTGAGGTATAAGGGGGGGCAATCCCCACAACCAAGAATCTAAACCGTACGTGAACTATCAAGTTTAAGATTCTACTAACAAGCACGAACTATGGTCATTGCTATCTTGAAATAATTTTATATCTATATCACATTTTCCCGCTAGTAGTTGGGCCAGCATAGCCAGTAGACTTCCGGGAAGGACATACAATGAGATAAATAAATACTGCAATTCTCGCTTGATAAAACGTTTTCTTATGGAAAACTTGCAAGGCCAGCTGCATTCGATGTGAAAGTTGACTCCAACCGCATTGCTCATTAATCTTACCAAGATTCATCGATTGCCCTTACGGATGCTACGAAAGCACTCCTTGGGCCTCCCAGTGGAGTTGATCGGGCAACAAAATTGACAAAGAAGAAGAAAACATATGAGAACAATTAGTCGCACTGAAAGATCTTCGCAAATTAGAAGATTTTGATGGTACGTGATCAAACTTAGGAACTGCATCTCCTGCTTCTGAGTGTATGTACCTCGCAATACTTGGATTTACAAATTAATTACCAAATTACCTTCATCTAATAGCTTAATTACCCTTCCTATGCGAAATTTTTCGGTTGGTATATCAAAAACCTTGAAATAAGATCATAAGGAGGTCATGAATGAGTCAAGAATTAATTGTGTAAATTGTAGTTCGATAGTTCAGTCCCTGTCATATGTAGTGCGATTGGGCATGCCCGTCTCCTTTTCTTGATCTCGACAAAAACCTCGCGCGCATCTTCATGCCCCCATCTCAATCCTTTTCCTTTTTTATTTTTTTTTTCACTTTCTGCCAGGTCATAGGCTGACATGGTGTGTACTTTTCGCCAAATCCCAATCACAGCTCGACACTTGTGGATGACCTAGACAAATATAAAAAATAAAAGAAAATCTGGCTAGAATTTTTCTCTCTCCTCCCCGTCTCCTTCATTCACAGCCGCCGACGACCACCGGTGAGCTCCCCATCTCCTCCACTCACAGCCACCGACGACCGCCAGCTAGTTCTCCTCCAGTCCTCAGCCCCGCATTCAGGCCCCCACCATCTCGTTGTACTTGTCAAATTCGTCCAGATTTCCAGATCTGTGGAGAGTAAAGCAACCTCTTCATGTACGTCGCTCGCGCCCAAAGCTCGACGGAGGGGTTTGGATGACGCGGACGATGGAGCCTTCGCCGCGAGCACCCAGATTTCCAAATTTCTACAGCCTTGGCCGCAAGCGATGACAATGGTTTAGTCGACGCCAACGAAACCTTGCCGTAAGTGCCAGATTTCCAGATATGGAGCCCAAACGACATTGCGCCGGGATCCTTCTCGCCGTCCGGCTACCTCCGCCTCGTATTGCTGCGACAATCAACTCGAACAGCGGAGAGAAGATGAACCCAGATTTCCTCCACTTTCTCTTTTTCATGGTCTGCTCATGATGTCTACTTGGAGAATTAAGAATTGAGGGAGGTTTGTTATTTTTGCTCTGTCCAGTGAGAATCCCCTCCCACGGGATGTATGGGTTCCAGAGGGAAATCCTGCCTTGCCCATGCTTTCCTTCCTCGTATTGTTCTTGCTTCATGTGCCCATGGCTCTACATCTAGCTACGAACGAGCCGCCGTGAGCGACGTGTGCTCTTGGGAGGCATGGCGGAGTGCCTTGGCCATGGCTACCGCCGGAGTCATCGACAATTGGGAAATTCTGGAAATCAAATCCGAGGTCTATGGCCACTGACCGAGTAAGAGAGAGAGAAAAAAAAAAGCAAAGAGAGAGTGAGCTTTTTTTAATTTATGTCCAGGTCATCAACAATGGCAATTGTAATTGGCTCTCAACAATATATATATATATATATATATAGAGAAAAAAAAAAAGCAAAGAGAGAGTGAGCTTTTTTTAATTTATGTCCAGGTCATCAACAATGGCAATTGTAATTGGCTCTCAACAAAATATATATATATATATATATATAGAGAAAAAAAAAAAAGCAAAGAGAGAGTGAGCTTTTTTTTAATTTATGTCCAGGTCATCAACAATGGCAATTGTAATTGGCTCTCAACAAAATATATATATATATATATATATATATATATATATATATATATATATATGATGTCAACCTACAACGTGATAAGTGCAAGTTTGTAGTAACGATTCGGTTAACCGATTCGGAGCAGTAAAAGAATGTATTTAGAATCGTCTAAAATTTCGATTCTAGAATAGAATTGCGTTCAGTATCGTGTTAATTGATTCGTTCCAAATCAATTTCTTTTAATTTTTAAATAATTTTTATATTTTTATATTTTCTTTTTATATTTTCTTTTTATTTTCCTTTTTTTCTTTTTTCTCCTATTCTTCTTCTTCTTCAGGCCGGTCGCCGGTCCGGCGACCAGCCAGACGAGGGCCGGCGACCTCACCGGAGTGTCACCGGCCCTCGTCGGCCGAGCCTCGCCGGCAGTTGGGCAAGGCCGAGCCTCACCGGTGGCCAGGCCAGCCTTGCCGGTGGCTGGGCGAGCCTCGCCGGGGTCGAGCCTTGCCGGTGGCTGGGTGAGCCTCCGTCGAGCTCGCTGGACCTCTCCCTGGCCTGGCAAGCCTCCGGCGAGCTCGCCGGGCTAGTTGCCGGCGATCGGCGGCGGCGGATGGCGGCAACGGGCGGCAGTTGCAAGATGGCGGTCGATGAAGAAGAAGAAAAGAGAAGAAGAAGAGTTTTGATTCTCAATTTTGTTTCGGAACAAGAATCAAATTTTTTTTTTTTATTCTTGATTCTCTTCCCAACTGCTTTAGGAACAAAAATTTTACCAAACGCGATTCTCGTCCCAAATTGATTTCGGGAACAAAAAATCAAAATCGCAAGACCTTGTTTGGATGGTTACCAAACAGTGCCTAAGTGACCACCGACCACTGAATACTAACATCCCCTTCCTACTTCGGCCTATTTGCCCTACCCAGCTCTACACTTCCTCGGTCTCACTGCATACCACTCGCTTTGGATACAAATGAAACCGATGAGGCGTTTCGCTTCTAGTGAGAGATGTTATGCGACATCATGTTCTTTGGAGGTCAAGAATATCTCAACACCACCCTACTATACGAGTTAGTTTTGATAACTACGTGCTAAATTTTCCTTTTCCAAAATTATCTTGTTGACCACACATTGTTCATATCCAATATGGCATGACAATGACAATGCCTTCAAGACTACATATCATTCGATCAATACTTTTTATGTTAACCGTCTCTATTGTCAATCATTAGCCGTTAGGTATAATTTACAGTCGCGTCTAATGAACATTGGTGGTAAGTTAATAATCATTGACTTAGCAAGCAGGCGGTGCCTTGTCATCGCCCATGGTCTCCAATTCCTGCAATTACTGTTTGTTATTATAGCGTTGAAGTGTCACGTTTCGCTGAGTCACTGCCCCGTTGCTGCAGCCATGGCCAGTTTGATGGTTCGATGTGGACGGACAAAGACCAACCCACCATGAATATGACCCTTTTAACAAGAAAAAAGAAAGTGGGAATGAAAGGAAGCTCATGGCGGCAGTGTAGCGATCACAAGTTCATTTGCGGTGTCACGTAAGGCACAGCAGAGACAAGATCTCCAACTTGCATGGTGTCAGATCTTAATTGGGGTTGATTTATTGATCTTGAGCCTTTGCTATATCAAGTTGGCGTTGGCAGGTTTCTTCTCCAGCTTTTATGGCGGAAATTCGTTTTCACCATATCAACTTGGGACTAAACTCAACGGTCGGTAGAAAAAACATGCTGCCACGATTGAAAAAAAAAGAAAAAGAAAACTAAACTCAACGGTTGGTAGAAATTCATGTTCACTCCGGCGATCGATCATCATTCAACGGCGGACAACGAATTTGTTTCATCTGATGGCTAACAACACACCAACAAGCTTATTTTGCATAAGAGCACGATGGGGTAGACAAGCCCATCAACATGTACATACACCTTTGAAACTGTTTTCACTATAAACTATGACATTCTTTTACATGTTCCTCTGCTTGCAATCTTTTGTACGGATTAATTGGAGGGACAAGTATAGGGACGACATACTAAAAACACTTTTCAACAATTACAATTTGGGTAATGTACAAGCACAACAATGAAAGATCATAGGATCAAGAATAAGATCGACACTATTTTTTGTGGCATTATATCCCTTCTGATCTTAAAATTCATGGATTTCAAGACTCATGTCAAAGCTTAGACGCAACTTATTTACAATCTCCCAAAACAGGACAAGACTGAGAGACAACATATGAGATGATTCAAGTAGCAATATTCAACAATAGGTTGTTGCTAGTCTTCTAGATCACTCAAACGCAACTCTTGCAACTCCCAATTAACGAAAATTTGTAATTCCCATTGTACTTTTTCTTATACACATTGTATTATTTGTGCATTTTTATGATGAATCGTAGGGTGAATCGCATTTCTATACAATGTGTTTGGAGAGAGAAACTCTCGAGAATATTTCTATTGCTCAATTCCTAGATTATTGGGGTGGGCAACGTATTTATATTTGAGTCCCTCGCTTTATAGCCGTTGATTCCCTTTTGACACACCACGTGTTGTTATCTGATGTGCTTACAGGATGCATGGACCCCAAGTTGAACCCAAATGCTTCAAAAACTTGACATATGTAATAATCCAAATGTAGGCTAAACCAACCAAAACATAGGCTTTGCAGAAGCGCAAGTAGAGCAATTAAACAATTGTGCAGTCTAAATGTCAATGGTGTGTACTAAAACAATTATTCATGGGACATTATAATTATTCAAACACGCCTATAGTGGTGATGCGAATATGTGAAATCACGTCCTAATATGCAAAGCATATGATTGAATTAAGCAAAGAAATTAGGCTGGGTGCGTTCGTTTCACCAAAAATAAGTGATTTGGAAAACATTTTTTGAAAAATAAGTACTTATATCATTTAAAAAAATTAGTATGCAGTCTAAATGTCAATGGTGTATACTAAAACAATTATTCATGGGACATTATAATTATTCAAACACACCTATAGTTGTGATGCGAAAATGTGAAATCACATCCTAATAGGCAAAGCATATGATTGAATTAAGCAAAGAAATTAGGCTAGGTGCGTTCGTTTCACCGAAAATAAGTGATTTGAAAAACATTTTTTGAAAAATAAATACTTGTATTATTTAAAAAAATTAGTTAGCGGAAATTGTTTTCATCATTGATGACAATCTATGCCTAATTATTTTCGTGAGTTGTTGACACCTAAATTTTGGCGACCCGTTTAGTCATTTATTGCATTAAAAAATCAGGGGTTAATTTTATCCCTGAAAAAATAGTTAATTGCATAGTATATAGTTTTAGGTGCATTTATTTTAATTTGCATTTACATTGGGTCGGTGATAGATGTGTTTGATTTGGTGGTTCTGAGCTTTAAGTTGACAAGTCGGACTAAGTCCACAAAAAGAACAATTTGGCCCAAGCCCCTATTAAAAAAAAATCCTATTGCAATTTTTGAAAAATCAATAGAGAATATTCATTTTTACAAAGGAAATCTAGGAGAGGTGTGGAAAATAAAAAATGATCTTCGCAGATGTTGATTTGAAAAGGAAATTAAAACCCTAATCTTTGGCATATAAAAAAGGTTACTCGGTTTCGAGAAGGCCACACATATTGAATACACGGCCACATTGAGGGGCTTTTCTCGAGTTTTAGGAAAAAATTCAACACGAAAGAGGAAGAAAACCTCTCCTTAGGGCTTCTTTTTTGAGGTCAAAAATTGAAAAAAAGAAAAAGGAGGTTTTCGGTTCTTTTGGGGAAGGGAAAGAGTGAGCAGAAGCTTTTTCTCTTCTGTGGAAAAGTACAACAGAGGAGGGGACGTGTGCAGCAGGAAAGGAAATAAAAAGAGAAGGAAAAAAAGGCTCATGTTCATCATCTTCTCCGAGTCTCCCCTCGCCGTTCCACTTGCCAGCCTTCGCTGAGTCGGTTGCCGCCGCCGCTGCTGCCTTGACGCTGTTGCTGCCCCCGCTCCCCGCGACCCGACGCGGCCGACCCGCGCCGCCCGCCACCGTCTCCGAACGCGGCTGCGAAGCCGCGACGATCCCGACGCCGGAACCGCTCTTGCCCCGCTCTGCCACTCGACCGCGACTGCTCAGCTCAAATCTCGCCTTTGTCGAACCCTTTCGCTGGTCTCCGTTGCTCGAGATCCGCCCATGACGCCTTTGCCCAACGCCTGCTGAAACCACGATGATCCCGGCGCCTCCGCTTCGCCTCCAGCCCGAGCGACCCACCACCGGCAGCTGCTGACCCACGCTCGCCCCTGTTTCTGCCGCTCCGATCTCTCTGTTACAACTCGGCCACGACGCCGTTCTTGCTCTGCCCCGCCAGCTGTTGCCCATTTCCGAGCTGCTCCGCCCTGCTCGCTGCCGGTCCGTCCGCCGTCAGTCCTCACCGGAGCTCCGGTGACCCACCAAGCCGTCGTTCGCTAACCCTAGTTTAGGAGCTAAAATCCCAACTAGGTAGATTTCTTATTTTTATTTTATTCTTTTGTTATTATTATCATTATTTATTTTGTTTCCCTATGTGAAATATTTTCCTATGCATAATTGGAAATTCCGACATACCACCTGATTCGCAACCGCGCTAGGGTTTTTTTATTTCATCTATAAAGCTTTAGATGAAATAATTAATCAAGTGAGAATAAAATTGATATTTTGATTTTTAGGGCTTAAGATCAATTTATCAATTTTACTAGCGAAACATTATCCCTTGATTCGAACGATGTGTGATATGTTTTTAGTAATTTTGAATGGTCTTGATTGCTTTATTTATCTTGAAATATGTTTGAGTTAGAATATTGCATTCTCTAGGGTTATTTGCATATTTAGATTATGCATTTTATTTATCATGAGTTTTCGAATTAAAAAAATAAAAATAAAAACAAAAAATCATCATGCATATGTCATGTAGAATTAGGGCATCATTTGCACACCATTGCACATTATGATTAAATTGCATATTTCATTTTAAGTTTAGATTGATTTAGATGGACTGCATCTTAGGTTAGAGATTGCTAAGTTAAGATAATATCTTGATTTAAATTAGGGTTTAGCCTGACATAATCCTTAATATAAGTTGGATAGAATCTTAATTTAATTAGATAATTTTCATATTTTTAAAATTTTGAATTTCAAAAAAATACAAAAAATGTCTTAGGATATATTAATTCCATTCTCTAGGATAGATTGCATTCTTTTAAGAAAAAAAAAAGAAAATAAAAAAATTCATATGCATGTCATTAGGATTAGATTCATGAAATGCATGCCATTTAGTATTTTTGCTGGGTCCATTTAATTAGAAATTGCATGTCATTAGAATTAGGTCATTTAGTTAATATTGCATTGCATATTGCATGATTTTCATTAATCAAGCTGAAAACAAAAAAAGAAATTGCGTGTTAATTAGAAATCATATTTAGGGTTGTTGATGTGGATTCTAATTTAACATTGCAGATGCTTTCATTACTTTAAGGTAAGTTTTTGCAATTTATTCATTGTTTATCTGGGTGTTAAATTGGTGGTTTGCGCACCTATATGATCACCTCACATGTTAGGGAAATAAATTTAAAATCAATTTAAGTTACCTGCAAAAACATTTTTGAAAATAAAAGAATGGTATCGAAAGGGCATGGGAGAAATCTAGTATAACCAATTCCCCGTACCCATAGTCTCTGGTTCGTAGGAGTAAAGTAAAACTCTCGTTACTTTACTTGGGTTTCTAATCAACCCACAAAACTGGCTGTTTTTAATGTAGCTCCTCCATGTAATCTTGTAACCACATGATTTCCTTGGAGGCTTCTATGATCGCCACATATGCTGCCTCTGTTGTCGATATAGCCACTACTTTTTTTAGTTGAGATATCCAACTCAGTGCTGTACCTGCAACTGTAAAGACATATTCAGTGGTACTCTTACCATTATCTCGATCACCCTAATGATCTGCATCTATATAACCCTGCAATTCTAGAGATGTATCACCATAACAAAGTGAGTAGTTTGAAGTATTTGCTAGAAATCTCAATCCATTTCATTGCATTCCAATGTTCTCTGCCTAGGTTCTGTATATATCGACTCACAACTCTCACTGCAGTGCAATGTCTGGTCTCGTGCTCATCATGTCATACATCAAACTCCCCACTGCTAATGCATATAGAACTACCGCTATCTCATCTTTCAAAACCTGAGTGCTCGAGCACATACCCTTGGAAAGTTTGAAATGACTCGCTAGAGGAGTTGCAACCGCTTTTTCCTTGTCCATGTTAAATCTTTTTAAGACATTGTTCACATAGTCTTCTTGCGACATCCATAATTTCTTATTTTTTCTATCCCTGATGATTTTCATGACTAAAATATTTTTGGCCTCTCCCAAGTCTTTCATAGCAAACTATGATGATAACATCTTCTTCACTTCTACTATTCTCTTCATATTGAAACTAGCTATCGGCATGTCATCCATATATAAAGAGATACACAATGCCACCATCATCATACTTGTGAAAATAAACACGTTGATCAAATTTATAGTGTGCAAATCCTTTTCCTTTCATGAAACTATCAAATTTTAGATATCATTGCCGCGGAGCTTGTTTCTAGCCATACAAACTTTTCTTCGAGCGACATACCATGTGCTCCTTACATTTGACTTCAAAACCCTTAGGTTGTGCCATGAATAGTTCTTCATCTAAGTCACCGTGTCAAAACACTTTTTTTTACATCTAACTGCTCAAGATGAAGATCCTCCACTGCAACTATACTCAACAGAACTCTAATTGATGTCATTTTCACTACGGGTGAAAATATCTCGGAGTAGTTGATTCATTCTTTTTTAGAAAAGCCCTTGACTACAAGTCTCACCTTATATGTAATACTACCATATGCTTCATTCTTAATTTTGTACATCCATTTGTTTAACAAAGTTGTTTTACCTGTAGGCAACTTGGTCAACTCTCAAGTTTTGTTATGAAATAACGAACTCATCTCGTCTTTCATAGCACACTTCTACTGCAAGTGAGACGTGTCTATTTTTGTCTCATTGTAAGTCTCCGATTCCCCTGAATTAGTATATAAGACATGGCTTAGAACAATATTAGCTGATGGATAAAAAATTACCTTTGGCTTTCTCACACGTGTAGACCTCCTCAAGATAGGTACTTCGGGGTTGTTAGTTTGCTACAAATCACTGCGTTCCTCTTGAACTACCTCCTCACTGATAATAGGCTCATCTTGAACCTCTCTTTTAAGTGTACTTTGATATACTGGAAACATCTTCATGGGCATTGTGTTTAATTCAACATATTTTGGTTCTATTACATTCTAATGCTCTGTCTAACGATCCTTGTACATATTTTCTTTATGGAATATCACATTTCAATTGCGAATGACTTTATTATTCTTATAATCCCAAAGCCTATACCCATACTTGTCACCACCGTATTTGATAAAGACGCACTTCTGGGACTTATCATGAAGCTTTTCCCTACCCTCCCTGTCAGTCAAAGCATATGCAATACAACCAAGCATCTTTAGATGTGAATAATTAATCTTTTTACCAGACCACCGCTTTTGTGGTATTTCTCCATCTAACGCACTGGTGGATTTTTATTGATTAGATAAACAGCTACATCAACTATGGCAGCCCATAAGTGTAGCGAGAGACCTGCGTGTAGCCTCATGCATCTCGCACGTTCTAGAATAATCCGATTCATCCTTTCAGCTACACCATTCTCTTGAGAAGTTCTAAGAACAGTCTTTAACCCGCGCATGCCTTCCTGACTCAAATATTATGTAAATTCCTTATTTGTGTATTCACCACCATTATCAGACTTCAGAGTTTTAATATGATAACCCGTCTCTTTTTTTACCATGGTCTTCCACATTCTGAACATCCCCAATACTTTTGATTTTCCTTTAAGAGCATAGACCCAAGTCTTCCTTGTCGCATCATCAATGAAGGTGACAAAATATCTCTTACCACCATAAGAGAGTTCCTGAGCAGGTCCTCATACATCAGTATGAACCAACTCTAACTGTTGGCCTATATTTTGTCGTCCATTCAATTGAAAACTAACAACTTTTTATTTTTCATAAAATGCAACTCTCACAAAAATCTAACTCAACTTTTTGCAAACTCGGAAGTAATTTATTTGAGTGTAACTGCTTTACACAATTTTCACCAAGATGTCCTAAACAATAATACGAAAGAGTAGACCAATTACCTGTAACCATTGTAGTTGCAATCATATCACTGATATTATCTCCTTGGAGAATGTAAAGTGTACCAGTAAATTTTCCATTTGCTATTAATCTTACCCCTGAGGTTATCTTCCACTCTCCACATCTAAACGTCGTTACCAAACCTTCTTGGTTAAGTTTACTGGTTGAAATAAGATTTTTCTTTAATTCTAGAATATGCCTAGTTTCACGTAAAACTAGACGTCCTTCACCTAAGATGTTCATAGTCTCAGTTCATTTTCCAACAATGGGACACATGTGGTTGTTTCCCACTACCACTTGTCCAAAATCTGCACTGGTATAATCATCAAATATGTCTCTTTGCGAGGTGCAATGAAAAGAAGCACTGGAATCAATAAACCATTTATTTGTCGTCAAGTCAAACCCTACAGACAAACATAAGTTATTTAATAAAGATTCATCGTTAACCACATTAACTCCTTGAATCTCATCTTGCTGCTTCTTTTTGTGGGCTTCACATTGAAACCTCTGGTGTCCGGTTTGGTGACAAAACCAACACTCATATTTTACAACATGTCTCTTACCCCGTGATTGTGATATGCCACGCTCGTTGAATTTCCTCTACTTTTACTTCTTCCACGGTTCTCCACTGCGAGTACCGTTGAAGATGTAGATGCCGAAAAATTATCTCCACTCAAGACTTTCCTTTGCATCTCTTCATTCATGATACTACTTACATCATCATCAAGAGTTAAATCATATTTCATGGTGCTCGAAATTCCCTGCAATACGGTATTGTAGCTTTCTGAAAGAGAACATAAAAATAATAAAGCTTGAAGTTTTATATCTAAATTCATGTTGGCGGATTCCTATTGACCCGTGATCTGCGTGGAACTATTAATATGCTCTGCCACAGAACCTCTGTCATATAACTTCATATTAACTAGTCTCTTTAGCAAAAATACTTGATTTGATGTGGACGGCTTGTCATAAATATTCGTTAGAATATCCATGACTTCTTTTGTAGTTTTTGCTTTTGCGATGCGGTACTTTGTCTTTTTCGTCAACCCTAGATGAATCGCACCTAATGCCTTTCGATCAAAAATTTTCCATCCGGCTTCTGCTATCAGATCCACTTCTGTCATCTCGGGTTTCCAACCCTCAAGTGGTGCATAGAGATTTTTTTTATAAAGATAATCCTCGATTTGTAGTTTCCACCATTCGAAATTCTGCCAATCGAACTTATCGATTTTGATTTTATTATATTGTTTGCTTTCAATCAAATGTCACCGAAAAACCCTCGATGTTCTCGATTAGCCAACCCATGCTCTGATACCAGTTATTGCGAAATTGAATGTCGATTCCAGAAAAATAATGCTTACAAATAATTCACTAAGCAGAATATAATAATAAAAGAATATAATCAAAAGAATACGCCAGAAAATTTATTAACGAAGTTCACTCAAACCTGGGCTACACCTCCGCGTAGAAACATTGTGCGAATCCACTAGATTTCGAAAAAAGTTGGAATACAATGATGATCTTTTCTCAAGATCAAGGCACAAAGAGATTGAGAATTGTCAGAAAGAAAAAAAACTCACTTTTTCTTCTCTCTTTTTCTTGCCTCCCTATTTTTTTCTTTTAGCGTCTTGCCATTGTTAATATAAAGGTGTAGCTTTTAACCTAAAAGCAAATCTAATAGAAAAGACAAAAAAGCCCCTAAAAATATTTAGTTTCATCTATAACAAAAAATAATTGGAATTATCTATAAAAAAAAATGCAACTTGGATTAGACTTTCAACAAATACGAAAATCATGAAATTGAACGAAGGTTCTATTCATTCACTTAGTACAAAGCAAAACAAAGGGTTTAGGGTCTAGGGTCGGGTTTAGGGTCTAGGGTCTAGGGTCTAGGGTCAGGGGTTGAGGGTTTCAGGTCTAGGGTCTAGGGTTTAGGGTGTAGGGTGTAGGATTTAGGGTGTAGGGTTTAGGGTTTAGGATTTAGGCTCTGTGCAAACCGCAACCTCGTCCACTCGCCATCAGGTCTTCAAAATTCTCCAAGTCTGTTTCGACCTTTTCATAGTAGAAGTCATCTCACCTTGCCAATCGTGGGTCTTGTTTTGTGAAGGATACTCAGATGCATTTCGATCTCACTGAAGAAGAATCACCAAGGAGTACAAATCAACCGTCCATAGAAGAGGAAGTCACTCAAGATGCAACTTCGATCTTGGTAGGGAAACCCGATGTTCTTCTTAAGCATTACAAGTTCTTAAAGAACGGAGGGAGTCCTATGAAGTTTATTACCGATTTTTTGAAAGAAAATGGGTATGGAAACGAGACAGTATTTTTGAAAGCCATGGAGAAATCGAGATTAGTGGAACCTGGAAAAGCAGAGGAGGAGTTTATTGTTTTCCTTGCTGATCCTAGATTTAGCATTAAAGGTCAGATTGAAAGGAAGAAGGAAGATGATGATGAAAGGATGTTTAAGAATTTCCAACCCAAATGGATGTTGCTGCTGAGATTACTAGGTCTAAAGGGAAGTTGTTTTGGTCTAAAGAGCACAAAAAGATTTATGCACAAATACTGAACAGGGGTGTTATCAATCTTCGAATGGTGGACTTTGATTTTCTAAACTCAATCGAAGTACAAATGAGGGAAAAATTTGCTAAACTTCAAATGGAGAAGTTCTGCGTTGAGTTGTCTGATGCATATCTTGAACTAACTGCCTATTTTTACTCGAATTTGTCTATTTTGGATCCTACACACATTCAATTCACTATTTGTGAGAGAGTGTTTGATGTTGATCAGCTGGCTAATATTATGGGAGTTGAATGAAGTGGCTTCATGTCTATCACTAACTTGAATGATGAAATAATTAAGTTTCTCGTGAAGGACAAGATTCCCAGGGGAAGTATAACATATTCCAATCTGTCTGCTTCTGACATCTTGCTTCATAAGATTGTCATCAGCTACATTAGATCGAAAGCTGCCTCCAAGACTGATGTTTCAAGATTTGAGGCCAAAATGATGTGGGCCATTTCCAATGAAGTTGCCTTCTCTCTACCTCATACCATCCTACTGCACATGTACATAACAGTATTAAAGGAAAAAGGTTAGCTTTCTTATGTTGCATTGATCATTAAAAGCTTTCTAATGCTAAACTATACACATACATCCATCTCAACACACCCAGATATGTTTCAATAACTTAAGTATTTTCATCTCCCGCTACTGACCATTGGCATGCCATGGTCTTCCATGCTATCCGTGTACATAGTGTTCTTGGTCCCACTAATATCCATGTACACGTCAGTTTTCTCTCTTGGCAAATGAACCATCTCTTCATGATTCACATCTATACTACTGACACCAGAATGATTAGCCATTACTCTAAGTCCCTCCAATTCAACTGCTACTTCCTTCGTGGTCAGTTTCTCCTCTCCTTTATTTGTCAAGCATCTCTTTGCAAGATTGGCAACTTCCCTCACTTGTTCATTGATTCCTTCATTTGCAATGACTTCTTCAACAATCTGAAACAATTTGTCGTTTTCCAGTGATGAAAGAAAGTACATTGCCAAGCTCCTCTCTTCTTTGGGTCGGTCAAATGAAAGTGCCTTCTTGCCTGTCAATAGCTTGACTAGCACGACCCAAAACTGTAAACATCGCTCTTTTCTCTCAATTGGCTTGTGTGCAAGCATTTGGGATCTAAATATCCCCATGTTCCCTTAACCATAGTGAACAATTACATTTGATCAAGTGGGAGTAATCTTGAAGCTCCAAAATTGGAGACTTTTGTAGTGTAATTAGCATCCAAATGAACATTTGCCGACTTGACATCTCGATGGATGATGGGAATGGAAGCCGTAGAGTGCAAGTATGAGAGGACTCCAGCAATTTCCGAAGGGATTCTCAACCAGGTCTTCCAAGACAGTTTTGATGATTTGTTTGGATTGTGGATGTGATCAAAGAGAGTTCCATTGTTGATGAACTCATACATCAATAAAGGCACCTCTGTTTCCAAACAACATCCCAAAAGTTTGACCACATTACGATGATTAATTTGAGAAAGCACAATAACTTCATTGATGAATTGTTCAATTTGGCTCTGATCCAAGAGCTTGGACTTCTTAATTGCAACTACCACATCATTTGGCAACGATCCTTTGTAAACGGTACCATATCCTACTCGGCCAACTATTCTGCGCTCATTATAATTGTTGGTTGCTTTTTCCAACTCTTTAGCACTAAAGATTTTTGTGGCTTTTGTGATTCTATCGGGTTCATTTGATTGTTGTTGCAAAAGCAAGCCACCATTTTGCTTGAAGTATTGTTCTTTGAGCCTAATGAGCCTTATTTTCTTGCGTCCCAAATATAGAAAGCCTCTACTAAATAGCAACGCTATTATGGCCCCAGCAACACCTGTGTACAGCACCAGTTTATTCATTAACCATATAATTAACTGCATAGTAAATCATCGCACTATGTAAAAGCAGCCACACTTTGGAACTCTCTGCAGAATCATATGGCAAGGTTCCCTCGAAAACCTTAGTAGTTTTGGGACAGTTTGAGTCTAAATTAAGACATTGGATTTGGTTAAGGTAATCTACCAAAAACAAAAAACAAAAAACACACGAAAGTTCCACGGCCTATAAAGAATGTCATCAATTTAACAGGTTTAAATCGATATGAAAGAAATAATAAACTCAAACTAACCACAAGAATTAGGAATTTTCTTTGTACTTGCTTATAGTTTTCTAGGAGTTATGCAACCAAATTCGTGTCATTTAAAGCATGCATGGATAGAGATTCTTCCGTTGAACTATGCATGAGTCTAAATAACTCAATGAAAGTCCTATCTCTAAAACCATCTGTACCCTTTTGATAGCATAAAAATGGCAAAGATCGATAATATAGCCATCCCTAAGCGTACATCCCCACCAATTGCAAATTGGAGGATGCTCTTGCGACCGCCCACCTATGCCTCCCTTTCTTTCTGAAGGTCATGCTGTCCACTTGGAGGATGCTCACCTCTCAGGTGACAACAAATCTCTGGTTGTCGGAGACAGGTGACCTCCCTTCGATCGGGTACCAAAGGTCACACAAATCGTAAAACCGTGTGTTTTCACACACAGTACTGGTACTAAAATCCGCTACGTGATTTCAATTGTAAGAAAAAGATTTTACATTTACGCAAAGCCCAAGGTTATGATGTCAAAAGACGCTCTAAAAGTACAGACATTGACATGAGGAAACTTAATTTTTTTTTTTTTTTGAAATTTGAGGAAGCTCAATTGTGATGCACTTAGTGACGCGTGATGTACTCAATGTATCAAATAATATCATTTACCTTCTGCATAGAAACTTTAGTGTGAAGGATAGAAAGTTTCATTTTGAAATTTTGCAAGGACCGTGGAAGAAAAATCGAGCAAACTTGTGAATTGTTAATTTTCTCCTTCACAAAAAATAAATCAAATTAAATATTCTTGAAATAAGCTAAGACAATATGTTTTTTGAGTCTGGCACTCCAAACAGAATGAAAGAACTTACCAACCAGAATCTCCATCAAATGTGATGGATTAGCAGTGCATCCTTGTCCATCTCCACTGCCCTTCTGGCCATTACCATGATAGCCCTTTGGACATGAACATGTATAATTCCCATAATTGTTATGGCATTTTCCCTGACATAGGTTTTTCTTTGGATCATTACATTCATCAATATCTACACAAATTAAATACGCACATATCAGATACGAAGTGCAAGATAAAGAAAATTGATTTTATCAACGTACCTTGACGGCCATTTGCAAGGAGAGGATTGCCTCAATAACCTACTTTACAAGTGCATTTATACCCGGATCCATTTTTGGCATTGGTGCAAATGGTGCTGTTGCTGCACATGTAGCTCATGTTGTTCTTCTTGGCATCCTCGCATGTTTCGTTCCCTATTGTCCAGTCGAGAATTATAGTAGATTGGTTAAATTTAAGTTGCTTAAGATCACTAACCGAGAAGTTGTAGAAGGCAATTTCGGCGACAAAGGCATAGCTGCAAGGAATGAAATCCAGGACGTAGCTATGTTCGTAAAAGCTTCTAATGGAGATATTGTAGTCGAAGGAGTCCCTAGGGATGCTCGTCTCGCAGCAACCGATACCAGAACACGACCCGTTGCTAACATCCAAAATGTTGCTGCAAGAAGACATACGCCCGAAAGAGAAATTCCCGTTAAGGTCTAGGAATGAGGCCGACGTGTCATAACCGGTGGCGAAGAACTTATTCTTGGTGCTAGATATGGGGAAATCAGCTAGGCTGAGCCTCGAAGATTTGTTCGCAGACCAATATTGCCTCGAAGAATCGTAGCATCTTCGAGCGGATGTAACGTTTACTCGCATCTCATGGTTCTCGACAGAAATGTTGAGCATTTCAATGTTACTTCTTCTTTTATGCATGTAAGTTATGGGAGGGTCAGTAGAATTATCACAATCGACAGTAAAAGATGGATGATCGATACGGCAGCCGGAACTGCTGTCCCTTGATCGAAAGGATTATGGAATCGAGAGGTTTCCACACTCACTTCGGCATCCGGGCTTCGTCATCGAATCAAGGGCTTCGTCATCGAAGAATCGTAGCATCTTCTATTATGCGATTGTGGTATGGACCTAATAAAGGCCCAAGCACCACAACTCTCAGGAGAAGCTCATGGATGACCATGTTTCTTCCTTCAACTTTCTTCAAATATTCTTTTGTTTCGACGGATTGATTTGATGGGTTCGGGGGAATATAAGGAGAAAAAAGATGGCTTTCTTCATTTTTTTTTTCGTTGGGTTGGGGGGGGGGAGGGGTTTGTTTTGTTGGCGTTCCATTGGTTTTCGAAAGAAGCCCGACACTAAATTCAAGACGTGGATCAACCTCAGCTGGTCCTATCCACTTGCATGAGATGATTCCACGATAATTCCCCTAGTAATTGTAGTCATTGGGAGCCAAAGATTGGAGTACCCTTGTCACAAAATGAGCTGCTCTATCATGTCATAACGGCGAAAAAAAAAATATTCTCTATTAAAATTTCCCACAAATCAACATGTTTTGCAAATCATGTAATAGAACTAAGGTAGGACACTTCACGCAAATTAATTTCTTGTGTCTATTTAAAATTTCACAGATCACATGAGCTAAAACTTGAAAAGAACATAAATTTGCGAGGGATTGCATTGAATGGAATCTTAAAATTACAATTTAAGATCACCGAATATATATATATATATATTAAATCATAGGTTCATCATGCAAATTCCATATTTTACCTCAGTCAACATGGTCGGTGAAATTCTCGTAAAAGCGTCTTTAGTAAAAAGACATGCTATATGGTCCATCTTTGAGAGGCACACCAAAATTGACACTGTTTTTAGGGAATTTCATACGAAATTGTTTGAATTTTAGCAGACATAGAGACAGCTTTTATAAAGTCTCTTTGTCGATATATTGCTACTTCAAATCTCTGATAAGAGCTGTAGGGTATAGTTCTATGATGACAGTACCTTTTTTACCTTATTATATTTGGCGAAGAAAACTTTAACTATTTTACTATATCTACCAAGGGAGTTGAGAAATCAATATTAATCAAACTATCTTCTTTACCAAGAATCCTACTTTTAATTTTTTTTCTTCGTTTAATTTGAAGTTTAGTTAGCTTCGTTTTACACTAGCAAATTGAATCTTTAGTGCAAGTCTCTATTCACGTTTCAAATCAGTTTGGAAATTCCTACAACCGACGGTAACATCACGATGGGAATCGCATGCCTAATAAACCTCCCGTAGTAGGACAACTTATATCAATGTTGGAAACCCCTCCCCCGGGAACCGAGCATGGGTGCATCTGCACCAGGATCCAACAAATAGGGATCCGTAACATGGGACGTGGGGAGGGGCATTTTTTATTTTTTTTAAAACTCTCCAGCCAATCTTCCCAAAACCATCAACTCTTGAATGTCCCTTTATGTGGAGGGGCACCTATGATGAGATGTTGATAAGGAACAGTAATAATAGAACTTTTCTTGCCCTTGGGCTTTAAATATAGGATTGATATCACAAAAACTCTAAACTAGTATATTTATGACAAATTTACTTCAAATGACCACAAAAAAGTCTAAATTGGTATACTTGTGACAGATTGACCACAAATTAATTTTTTTGACAATAAAAAATCTTCAATTGGTACATTTATGACAAATACACATTCAATAAATTGGATCAACACTACAAAAAATCATAAAACTCGTACAATTATAACAAACGAAGAGTAAAATCTTAAGTTGTTACACCAGTCAATTGTTATTTGTCATTCAACTTAGCAATTTGACAATAAAATTTAAAAAGATTAACAGAGGGTAAAATTTTTCACAAATTTACCGGTTTGAAGTAAATTTGTCAAAAATGTACTAGTTTGGAGTTATTGATAATAAAAAAAAAAATTATTTTAGGGTAAATTTATCACAAACATATCAGTTTAGATTTTTTCATAATATTAACTCAACAATGCGAGTGAGAAGGAAAGGCAAGTAGGTTTCTTTCAAAGTTAAGTCCGTCCTAGAGAAAGTTAGCATGATTCCTCAAAATAGGGCCACTTTTCAAATAAGCAAAACTCATTAGACTTAAACTAATAAGTCTAAGAATAATTGACAAAAGAGCTTTACTAGTACAAAGTATCTAATGACCATGAGATATCAAACTTAAACTGAGAAACAGAGGGGTGGTTGAAGGATCATTGCAAGTACTACCAACCATACAAATGCCATCTTCACCCATAGCAACATCTGATTCCACTCGTAGTATTTAGAGGTGTTTCTTCTTTTTTTTTCCTTTAAATTAATTTGTAGTCATTAGCAAAGTTCTTAAGCTTTTAGTATATTCTCATCAGGATGAATAATTTTCGTAAAATCAATTATTGTTGCATTGAAAATCAATAATTTCCTATGAAACTCACCCATTAGACATGTTTCTTGTTGCTTTTTTATTTATTGAGAAAATGATATTAATTATTCCTAAACTTTACCTTAATGTACAATGTCGTTCTTGAACTTTTAACTCGTGCAATGCGAATCTCGAAATATTCCTAAAGATACAATATAGTCCCTAATTTTTTAATAATCTAATCCCTCAATTCCCATGGTAAAGCAAATAAGTCCTATGTTCAAATCTAGAAATTTCCTAATTGCATTATTATTGGCACTAAATAGAGAAGAGAGACCTTGTATGCGTAAAAAAAAAAGTTGTATGTATTTTCCTTTATTGTGACAAATGCAGTATATTGTAATCAGAA
The DNA here is from genome assembly GCA_017140595.1 of Eucalyptus curtisii. Classification (NCBI taxonomy): domain Eukaryota; kingdom Viridiplantae; phylum Streptophyta; class Magnoliopsida; order Myrtales; family Myrtaceae; genus Eucalyptus; species Eucalyptus curtisii. Next base: position 12,810 of record CM029494.1, on the reverse strand, counting down.
CCTTATGTAAAAAAAGAAAAAGAAAAGTAATATATACTTTCCTTTACCGTGACAAATGCGGTGTATTATAATCGGAGTCTTATGTGAAAATGTATACTACTTCAAGAGAGGAACTTCACCGACCAAAAAAAGAGAGGAACTTCGGCTAGAAAAGATTATGCGAAAAATTGGAGACACCCCATCCTCCTGAATGTCCCTTCTTTCTGTCCCCGCTTTAATTCCAGAAATGAAGAATCTTTCTTCAGCAAGATTCTTTGACGTCTATCTTCTTGATATTCATGGAAAGCAAGGATCATCGCATCATCGGTATCCACAATGAGCAAACGTGGCGATTGAGTTTTGATTATATGAAAGAAAAATGGCTCTTTTGTCAATTATTCTTAAGACTTATTAGTTCTGGCAATTGAGTTTTGATTATCTGAAAGAAAAGTTGCCGTATTTTGAGAAATCACGCTAACTTTCTTGAGGACGGACTTTACTTTGGAAAGAAACCGACTTGCCGTTCTTTCTCACTTCACAGCCCAAGGGCAAGAAAAATTCTATCATCCATCTTGTCGGCATTTCGTCATAGGTGCCCCTCCACAGGGAGGGACATTCAAGAGTCTACGGTTTTGGGAAGATTGGGTGGAGAGTTTTTTTTTACAAAGAAAAAAGAAAAAGAAATGCGAGAAGCTCGAGATTTTGGATGTCTTCGATTTGTTTGCACGCGCGGTAGATATAGAAAATGAATTATTTTGCAAAAGACCCTAAAACCAAAATTAGAATAGATGTAATTATTATTATTTAAATAGTCAAGTTAATGAGTTCAGGTTCTGTCAAAGACTTCTTTGGACCAATCACTCGCTTGGATTGTAGAGAGAAAGTTTAGAAAGAGAAGTTTTGAGAGAGAATGTTTCGTATTGTTGAAATGATTGAATGTTACAAATAAGGGTAGAGCACCTTATTTATAGAAGAAGTCATTTCATTATAATCATTGATGACTTTTCGATTTAACGGAAGAGACTGCATGCCCCTATTTTCTAACTACCGACATTTATAACGAGAAGGCTCTAGAACACGGCATATTTATCATATCACCTCTCCCTGAGAATATTCCGAAAATGTTATTTTGATCATGGGAAACCTTGAGACCGTAATATATACATCAAAGAACCTTCCGAACAGGTAAAAAAAGCTTCAAGATGCCATAGATCGCAAGACATGGCCGCAAGTTACCTTGTCACATGTCAGCTTATCAAATTATCAATCACGGAATCCAAAGAATCAGGTTCTTGCCACTGGCATTCACATAATTTCTCCACGTTGTGAGCCATATCGAGGGCAACAAGTAACACTCACGATACGGAAGAAGTGGAAAGCTTTTACTAGCAGCTAGCTTCGCATGATGAACAATGTCTGTATTGACAAAGGCAATTAACTGCAATGACGGAAGTATAGATGGCCTTAGAAAATCTTCTAGGCATGCCACTTCAGGAATTTTTACACAGTACTGGTTGAACTGCTCCGAGCTAATGGGGAAGCTAGTACAACCCAAAGGATCATCAGGATTTACAGTTACTGCATTTTCGTAAATGAATAGTCAAGATTCTCAGGAACCAGCAAACACCTAGCGCCGGGAGCCTGCTCAGGCAATAGTTGCCCATGAGGATATATGATTGTAGGCCCTGCATCAGCTTCACTTGGCGCATCTGTGATTTTTCTTTTCGCCCCCTGTTGTAACCTGCAAAGCATGCCAGGTTGATGTTACATTAAATCAAGCAGAAGATCCTCTTCGATATTCTGGTGAATCTTTGGTTCCTTTCTAGGCTTAAATAGCATAAAAAGTCTGAGCCAACATTATTGCACAAGAGCAAAGGCTCACGTAACTTCAGACAGAAACTTGACAGAGAGAGTACACACTAGGAGTGCCAGGCAATAATTGCTACCAAACGATAGGGAAGGAATGAGTATTAAGCTCTTCAATTAAATTGAGTTCTCTACTCACAATTGAAATGGCAGCGTAGCCATCATTAATGATCTTTTCGTAGATCGAAACACCTCAAGGAGGGAACTATTGATTCTTGCATAACTATTGTACTGGAACTACGAAGAGAACTACTACGCCTCGCCATCTAGGTAAAATTTATCTGGTCCCAAGCCATAGGTAGTTGACAAGCTACACTCCTTTATTCTATTGTCAAAGCGTCCACGAATGGACTCTACAAGAAATTGCATCAAAGTTAGGTCGTCGCTCAAAAGTGCCACGATGTGTCCTAAAGCACAGGGAGAAGCGAGCATCAATAGGATCCAAAGGATCTCGAGAACTCATTTTATCAGCTTTGGTAATCTACAGATTAAGAAATGGAGTTGGAATCACCATGGAGGAAGCCTCTCGTAGAGGATATCGTGGCTACTCGATGCCACTTGACTCTTTCTTCGTATTGGTTTACTAAGTGCCTTTATTCACGATCGGTAACAAATCATTAATATTTCAACAATCCAACCCCTCTTCACCAAGACCACTAATCTAAAAATGTTTATTAGAATGCCTAAATTATGTGCATTCTAATCTAGGAAATCAAGCACTACTTCTAAACTAGAATTAACTCTAAAAAATCCGGAAAAAATACTCAAAGTTTAATTCTCAAACCCTTTTCCTACTTTTTAAAATTTCAATTTTTTTAAAATTTTTTTATATAAAAAATAAGGACTTGGGCGGGCTCCCTGGCCCGGTCAGAATACGGGCCAAGGTAGGCTCTCGGTTCTGGGCCATGGACACAAATGGACTTATTCAAAACAAGCCCATTTGACTAGAAAATCACCATTCCTAT